>JAQIUQ010005681.1:0-453681 GCA_030378365.1 Hybognathus amarus | reverse complement strand
CTTTGCCCGGCTATATGCAACTTTAATTCCAATCCAAGCCTCAATTTTTGTTTTGATCCAATAATCATACTTTTAGTTTTAGATAAATTTAAGGCTAATTTGTTTCTACTAACCCACTTATGCACTGCATCCAATTCATTGGACAGAACATGATTAAGTTTGTCACATGAGTCTGAAGCATAGTAAACCGTTGAGTCATCTGCAAACATTGTCATTGATGCTTTTTTGACAGTTAAGGGCAAATCATTAATAAAAACTGAAAACAAAAGAGGACCCAAACAACTTCCTTGTGGTAAACCACAAACTAAACCTTTGTAATTAGATAAAGAACCATTATAAAAAACCCGCTGAGTTCTATGTAAAAGATAACTTTTCATTAGTGCAACCGCAGAAGGAGAGAAGCCGTAGCTCTTCAATTTCTCAATTAAAATATGATGGTCTATTACATCAAAAGCAGCGCTGAAATCCAACATAACCACACCAACTAATTCAGAATTATCCATACTTCTAAGCCATCCATCAGTCATCTGTGTGAGAGCTGTACAGGTGGAATGTGCCTTTCTATATGCATGCTGAAACATAGTCAACAAATTATTATTCTGAAAATAATTACAAATTTGTGTATGAATAATTCTTTCCATAACTTTACTGATTGCAGGCAGAATACTTATAGGCCAACAGTTATGCCCATTATAAGATAATCGATTGTCTTTTATCAATGGAATAATTTTCGATTCCTTCCACAGAGATGGATAAATCCCACTCGCTATACACTGATTAAATATATGACACAACGGAGCAGCAATATATTCAGCTGTTTTATTCAATACTAGGCTGTCCAAATTGTCTGTGCCTGGACTACCATGTGTTGGAAGAGACTTTAACAGGGCCATCACTTCTGCAGTTTGCACACAATTAAAGTTAAAGTTACACATTTTATCAGCCATGATTTCATTTTTAATAAGATCACAGTAATTAAAATCCTGTGTTCTAAAACCTTTCCTTAAATTACTAACTTTATTTATAAAATAATTATTAAAATAATCAGAAATTTCTTTAGATTCTGTTATGAAGCCTCCATCACACTCTACAAAAGAAGGTGGTGCATTTCTATTTCTGCCCATAATTTCATTTAGGATCTGCCAAAGCTTTTTGCCATCATGCTTAACACTATCAATTCTATTTTTGTAGTACTCTTTCTTTTTCCTTTTATTTATTTTAGTAACTTGGTTCCTTAATTTACAATATAGTAATCTGTCCTCCAATAATCTCGTTTTCACAGCCACTTGTTTAGCTTCATCTCTTTGCTTCATCATATTTTTTAATGCTGAATCTATCCACCTTGCATCATGAGACTTAGTTACCATATTTTTCATTGGTGCATATTTATCAACAATGCTCAAAAGAATACTCATAAACGCATCCAAAGAATCTTCAGGGTTGTGGCCACTGTACACATCTTTCCAATCAACATTTTTTACTTTTCCCACAATCTTTTCGATAGCTGATACTTTATACAACCTTTTATAAGTACCAAAGATAGCTTTAGCTTTAGGGACTTTGGCTTTCTTAGTGACAGCAATGAGATTATGGTCACTAAACCCTACTGGTGTTGACACAACCTCAGAACACATCTCTGGTACATTAGTGTAAATGTGGTCAATACATGTTGCTGTTGTAATGCCCACCCTATTGCTAAAAATTCTTGTTGGCACGTTAACAATTTGATGTAAATTACAGACACTTATATAGGAAAGTAGTTTCTTTTTCTTTGTGCATCTGTCATCATTCCAATCAATGTTCATATCTCCCAATAAGTATAGTTCACAATTGACATCAGAGGCATTATCAAGCATTTCACCTAAACATGTTAGATAGTCCACGTGTGCATCGGGGGGTCTATAACAGCATCCCACAAGCACAGGTTTCATATAAGGTACATGGACTTCTACCCATATGGCTTCAATGTCATGACATATTAAATTTTGTTTTAGCCTGCAAGGAATGTTGCTTTGTACAAAAATGGCCACACCACCACCAAATTTATTTCTATCCTTTCTAAAAACATTAAAACCTTTAACTGTTAATTCAGAGTTTTGAATAGAACTGTCAGAGATGTGTCTCAGATACGGCTAATATATTGATTGAATTCTTATGCACTAAATTAAAAATGTCATGTATTTTGTTCCTTATACCACAAATGTTTAAATGTGCCAAAACTAAACCTTTACCAGTTTTAGTTTTACACATTTGTGTAATATAATAAACACAATTACAAACACATCAACACATAGTCCTTTTACCTTCAAACATATCTTAGTCCCGAATCATTACCTCTTTAGGCAAAATTACCAATTTATCATACCTTAGTATTGCCTTTTCACCTTGGGCCCTAGCAGCTTTAAGCTTAGGCCACAGTTCCTTTCTTCTTTGAAGCACAGCCCCAGAGAAATCTTCATTTATATAGATGTTAGTTCCCTTGAGCTTTTTAGTAGAGGAAAGAATACATTGTTTATCTTTGAGCCGCAGCAGATTCACCATAATTCTCCTGGGCCTTCCACCCTCCTGGTACTGACCCATCCTCTGGACACGCTCAATTTCAATCTTCCCATCCAGTCCAAGCTTGTTAGAGAACATGTGCTGTACTTTCTGCTCCAAACCACTCCAACTCTCTTCCTTATCATCCATTATACCATCAATGACTAGATTTTTCCTTTTATGTTGATTTTCCATGTAGTCAAATTTAGTGAACATTTCATCAATGTCACATTTTAATTTCATTATGTCGTTTTCAAAAGATTTTATTTTGGCTTCAGTTTCTTTGTATCCTGATTTCATCTCCTCCATCATTTGTTGTGTGAATTCCAGACTTGTCTTCAACTCCTGTACATCACGTATAACACCATCCAGTCTCTTATTTGTTCCATCCATAATCACTTGTATGAAACATTTAAAGTTATCTTGTTGCTGAGTTAGCATGTCTTTATAAAAATCTCTCTGCTGCTCCAGCAATTGAGAGAGGACGCTCATGGTGACAACAGACTCATCCTCACATGCTGCAGCTTTAGTATGCTTAGGAGGCATGATCTTACCAAGATGTACAAAAGCTGATAGTTGTAGTTAGATGTTAACAGAAATGCTGATGTCCAGGCCCTCTTCCAACAGATGCCTACTAGGCCGAGAAGCCTCTCGACTAGTTTAACACCACACTCCTTGTGCAGAGATACTGTTTAATACTCCACTAGGCACAAAAAACTGAAGCATAAGTAGTACTTGCTTCAGCAAATGAGACACTGCTAGTATTTCCAAAAGGATTCCCCAGATATTTGTTGGATTGGAACAAGAGCTACCTCCAGTCAGTCTGTATGCTCCGTGTGTCTGTGATTTTAAACATAACAGGCCAAGGAGAGATGATCAAAGCGTGTTTCGTCCGGTTTTATTTTATTTTTGAAATATTCATTATATTATAGGCCATTATAACTGCCTATACCGATATTTTGGAAAATGCCTAATATCAGCCGGCCAATATATCGGTCTGGCTCTATTGAACCCCCTTTCGGTTCACAAAATCCCCTTCCTTGAAGCCTTGTTGGGAACATGTGTGCAGTCTATGGCACTGAACACGTTAGGTAAGCCTGAGGGACAAATCCTGTCGGTCAAATTAATCAGCATTTACAAAAATCTGCTGTACAACCTTGGGTCTAAAATAGATTGGAAATGTCTCAAAGGTTTTGTCATGTGCTTTTCAATCCGTAGCAACATATTTCAAAATACATGCATGTTTTCGCAATCCGTCGTTGTGTAATATTCAGTTCCAACGAGGAACAGGGAATTTAATTATATACATCAACTGATTGCGATAGCACATGTTATGAACTTGTACCTGAATGGATTACTGTTCGTAAGTAATTTTCAGTTCCTTTGAAAAGTGTAAACAAGATGTTTTGTAATATTCAGTTCCAATGGAACAGTTGCTAACAGGAACTGAATATTACACACGTCGCAGTTTTGTGGCCCGTCCCTCATTTTAGACATTTAGTCTACCGGCGCAAGAAGAGCAAAAGCTCCAGTTCTGTTAACAATTCTTTCTGCATGCTTCTATGATTTGGCGACGGGGTGAGTAGTATTAACAAATACATTGTGTCAAAATGTTGGTGGATATATGACCCTGAACATGTCACTCATGATTGACTGGGAATCCATGCGTCACTCAAACTGACTGGTCAGTGGGTGTCAAATGTTTTAAAGGGGGAACATCTGTTGGGGGAAACTGTTGCTGATATTATTTTCCTTTGATTGTTGGTGGTGAAATTCTCCCAAGCTGGTATTACGTAATGTTGACACCCGAGCATCCAAATCTTTGTTGTTTGATCAGTAGGGTAGCCTATATTTTCACAGAGTCAAGACATTCAGGAATACCATGACCCCATACACCACACTGCTATATTCGTTATTCAGACACGTTCATCAAGCCAAACAGTCATAAAAACCCACAAACCCCGTGCTATATTCTTCTCAACAAGAACAGGTGTTGTTTTTTCACGTATTCTGTATCTGTGCCTGTGTCCTGATGCAATAGGATCAGTGTTAAAAAGACAAAGAATCAAAACACAGTGAAGATGTTTACGAGTGCAACCTAAATGAGTTTGTTAAGGGTTTTACAACAGTTGCTTTTGCCTAGATGTTTCAAGAATGACACTTCATCAAAAGCTTTCTGGTGATTCTCTTTTAATGTATATCAATTTGGTTGCTATAACTATCAAGGTTCTATCAAAGCATCGCAATATATAGTTAAATATAAATAATAATAATAATAATAATAATAATAATAAACATTCGTGAACAATGTTGAAAGTTTGTAAATTTAGTTTTTGTTAGTGATGTTTTCATCAGTAACACTTTACAATACGGGTGCACTAATAAGCTTAACTAATGCACAGATAACACTGAATTAATGTGGAACTAATGATTAACTAAGCTATTCATTAACGATTACCAAAGGAACTAATTAAGAGTCTGTAAGGTAAATGTATTAGTTCATACATGACTTATTGTTAATTAGGTGTTCAAGCACTTTAGTGCTGAAAACCTATTGTATTTGCTAAAAAGAAAAAAAAAATCCCCTAAAACGCATCGTGCAGCCCAAACCGTAAGGGCTGGAGCTCTGAAACTTTGTCACATGGTAGGGCCTCAAATTGAGGAGAACCTATCAGAGTATGAGCCCGATTGGCCCATAGGTGGCGCTATAACAACCAAAAGTACTAAATTGCCCATAACTCCAACTCCATGGTTTTTACACTACTGTAATCCCTGGCTCAAGACGGACAAGATGTATATCTCGGATTTCCATTTGGAGCAAAAAAAAATTTGTTATGTCGGTTTTTGTCCAAAACCCACTTTTTCGAACTAGTCCCTGTTTTTTTGCCCGATTGGGACCAAACCAGTCTAGGCCTATTCTCTGGACTCTCTAGATCAATAATTTTCGAAAAAAGTTGAAATTTTGCATTTGGTTGGCTGTAACAGGGTCTATTAGATAGTGCTCTGTGGCAAAATTCAGTCAAAAGCCAGTAAGCCCCACCCCCAAAAGTCACAACTTCACAAAAATCGATGAGCATATGTGTCCTCACATGGTTAGGAAGCATGCAAAGTTTTGTGAGGATCGGATGATAGGTGGCGCTATAACTGTTAAAAATGTATAAAACAATGTATTCCCTATGGTAAATTGCCATTATTGACTGTAAATGGTGTTTTCCATCTAAGATCATCTAATTTTCATATCTTAACTTTCAAAACCAGTGCAGTACAATTCTCTGGACTCTCTAGATCAATAATTATCAAAAAAAGTTGAAATTTTGCATTTGTTTTGCTATAACAGGGTCGTTTACAAAAGGGAAGTGGCAAAATGCACCCAAAAGCCTATAAATCCTATCGGACCATAGGTGGCGCTATAACTGTTAAAAATCTTTAAAACCATGTATTTCCAATGGTAAATTGCCTGTATTGGCTGGAAATGGTGTTTTCCATCTATTATGTCACTGGATAAATGTATGTAAAATAAAATTAAATGCCTTTTGTTGCTTTGGTGTTTAAAGGCCTTAACTGCTTGAACACCGCTAAATGCTGCTTGCAGCTTTAATTAAATATGTAATTGTGAATTAAATCCCTAATAACTCATCTTTTTAACTAATAGTGTTAATGTTTATTACCAGAATGATCCAAAGCCTTGTATTTCAACTTCCAGATAATACAGTTACACTAATACACGAGTAATTACTTCATTGTTAGAGCGAACTCATGTGCAAATTACTACAATTACTAAATGATGTGCCTCGACAAGTAAAGTCATAACATAATAATACCTATGCAAATCATTAGCAAAGCAGACACCTGCTAGTTGAAGTGCATAGCTTTGACTAATAATGGTAATTAACACATTAATTTGCACTATTAGTTAATAAAACATGCTATTAAGGAATTAATACACACTGAATTACTAATTAATAGCAATTCATGTATTACGTATTGTAAAGTGTTACCTTTTTATCACTCCACTAGTGTTAGTCATCTTATTCAGCTGATAGCACTATTAGTTTAGTTTGTTGGACTCTTCTTTGAGAACGGTCAGTATTCTTTGTTTATAGGAATAAATGCAAATGAAGGATATACAAATCCTCTCTGTTCGACAAAGTTCAAGCCGTCATTTCAATCATCCACTGTAACGACTGACTCAAGGCCTTAACAATAGATGTAGAACAAGATGAGGGTGTACACATAGTTCAGTCTGGATTAAAGAGTGATTAGTGATGCACGATATATCGGCCGCCGATATAATATCGTCCGATATGGTCAATTTTTTACACATCAGTATCGTTCCGATGTCAAAATAGGGCCGATGTGAACAGGCCGATAATCATTCCTGTGTATTTGACGTGCGGGGAGGAGCGGGGGGATGTTTGTTTCTGCACGAGCGCACGTCACATAAGCGAGCACACGTTTGTGCTGGAGGCGGCAAAAAAAGTCACTTTAACTTTGCCTTTGGTGAGGGAGCAACGATGTCGTCTGTCTGGTCGTTCTTCAAAGTGTCTGAAGAGGATCCTCGATATGCTGTATGCAATAATTGTGAGGGCCGGGTGATGCGAGGGGGGTTCGTGTCAAATCGTTCAACACGACCAATTTGATCACCCACTTAAAAAACAAGCATCCCGGAGCATACACAGAATATGAAAAACTAGCTAATGCTAACAAGCAGCAGAAGAAAAATGCTAACACTACAGCAGCTGCACCAGTCGGTAGCCCCATAGAACGCTTATTGGAAAAGAACAAGAAATTCCACAAGGACCACCCGAAGCAAAAGGCAAACAAAGATGATCGCTGTTGATGACCAACCGTTTTCAGTAGTGGAAGACGAAGGCTTCAGAGAGATGCTTGAGGTCGCTGAGCCCCGCTATGACAAGCCAAGTCGTCGTTACTTTGCGGATGTCGCCCTGCCTGCCTTACATGATATCGTAGCCACCCACGTCCACAAGTTACTCGACAGCGATGCCAATGACATCAGTTTTACAACGGATATCTGGAGTTCCGACCTTAACCAAACAAGCATGTTGAGCCTCACAGCTCACTGGATTAATAACAACTTCGAGATGAAGAGAGCTGTGTTACATGCCCAAGAATTCCCTGGCTCGCATACAGGTAGGTCTGGCTATTTTTTTGGACAGATGCTAATTAAATTAACCTGTTAACCGTTGCCAGTGTGGGCGCACTGAAGCGTTTTTGTTTGTTTAAATAGTTCAAAGATACTATGAGATTTAACATTAATGTTATTACCTTGACAAACTATAAATCTATTGTATTCTGAGAAACTTATCGCGACAGTTATGTCTTTATTTGTGTCAGGATGTAATGAAAAAATTTGTCGATAACTTTAATATGAATTGTGAGCGTCAGCCGCTCTCATTCAGAAAAAAAAAAAAAAAACTCCTGTGCTGTCGTCATGACAGCGCTTGACAAAACAACCACTGCCCTACAAAGCAAAAAGTCAGTAACTGCATTTTTGGTCAAACATTAGTTATCATTTTCATGACATTCAAGACATCCTTTGTTATGTGACAAAACATCTTATCTCAAATGTGTGTCGTTTTGATGGTAGTCCTTTGTACAGTAACTGCAAAAAGCCCTAGTTAAAGTAATTTTTCTCAGTTCTGCACTCTGCGTAGTTATTGCCTTTTTGCTTTGTAGGGCAGAACGTCCCTCAAGGCTTTTAGCTAAAAAATGTGCAGATTTGGAGAAATATTTATAGATTCTCATAGGTTTACAATAGATTTCTATAGATCGGAATAATATTTATTGAATTTATACCCAAATGCAGATAAAGATCTTTTGAAGACAGTAAACATGATTGCAATGATATTTGATTTAGCTGTGTTCTTTGAGCCATAACAGGTATTTTCATAATAATAGATTATTGTGTTTATAATGTAATGCTAATCGATATAGACTTTATAGTCTATATATACACCCAACCCACTTCTGCCGTGACTGAATGCGGGAATGGCAGAAGTTGGTTGGGAAAAAAGACACATTGTATCATGTGCCAGCTAGCTAACGTGTCTTTGATTAAACTTTTTTTTAAAATCCTCTTATTCCAGGTACCGCCATAGCTAGTGCGTTTGACGGCATGTTTACAGAATGGAGAATCCGGAAAGAAAATGTGCACGTTGTCCTTCGAGACAACGCACGAAATATGGTGAAGGCGATGGAGGAGTGTGGTGTTAAAAGCCTGGGCTGTATGGCTCATCTGGGGCAGTTAGCAGTGTACGATGCAGTACTAAGCCAGCGAAGTGTTGTTGACTCTTTGACTATAGCGAGAAAAATAGTCGGACATTTTAAAAGCTCCCCCCTTGGTACCTCTCGGCTGAGAGACATCCAGAGAGAGATGGGAATGAAGACCAAGATGCTACAACAGGACGTCCCAACGCGCTGGAACAGTACATTCCTCATGATGACAACTCTCCTGGAACAGAAGCGTGCACTGGTTATGCACGAGGCTTACCACGGACTGCCTGTATCTCTCAACGCAAACCAGTGGAGTCTCATTGAGAAAATGACCACACTCCTGGCACCCTTTGAAGAGTTGACGAGAGAGATTAGCTCGCATACAGCTACAGCTGCTGACGTGATCCCGTCTGTTGTGGCACTCAAGCGTTTTCTGAACAAGACAGCCGAAACCGACAGTGGGGTCAAAACGACCAAGTCTGCACTGCTTGAAGCTGTGAACAAGAGATTTGAAACCACTTTCTCCGAGCAACTCTACTACTTGGCAACAATCCTGGACCCCAGATACAAAGATCGCTACTTTGACGCAGATCTCAAGCAAGTGGCAAAAAAACAAGCTAGAGAAAGAAGTGGACAAGATGACAGTGTCAGGGACAACCAGGGCCAGTGCCACATTTGGGCTTACACCAGACACAGAAGACACTGAGCCAGAAGAAGGTGAACCACAAGAAAAGAGGATGTGTACACCAAGTAGAGGGCATTCGTTTATGGACATGTTCGATGAAATTCTGGAGGAAAAGGAGCAGGATGAACAGGCAACAGGTTCAACGAGTGTGCAGGTAGTCTAGGTTACTATACTATTTGAATCAGATAATCTTTTAATAGTCTTTCATTCAAATTAAGTATTTTTCACATTTCTTTGTGTGATCAGATCATTTATTGACAGTCAAATCTCATAAAAAACTGAATGAACAGTTATTTTATTTAATTTGGTGTCATGAATACAAATGTTGAATCATAATTTTCTGATGATTTGCCAGAGATGTATATTTATACACTTGTCTATATTTCTTGTAGGTGCATGGTTACCTGAGTGAGCCCACCATCCCCAGAAATGTGAGCCCGCTGCAGTACTGGCAAAGCAACATGACCCGCTTCCCTGCCCTCGCCCCAATGGCACACAAGTACCTGTCATCTCCTTGTACAAGCGTGGAAAGTGAACGTCTCTTCTCCGCCGCTTCAAATGTTGTCAGTGAAAAGAGAAATAGGATCGGTACAGAGAGAGCAGACATGCTCCTGTTTGTTAAGCACAACATTTGTCTGCTTCCAAAGCCCGGGAAGGACAAGGGTTAAGCCTAACCCTAAAGTACTTGGTAGTTACAGTACTTAGTTACTGTACTTACAGTTCAGAAGTCTGCAAAAGCTAGTGTCTGTTCAGTCCAGTTTGTTCTGGCTCCATTTTCACATTTTACCTTTCAATACTTTTGGCTTTGGCCATTTAAGGCCTACTACTGTACTTTAAAGTTTTGAACTGTGGGAGACCGCACACGAGGCAACAGCGACAAAGAATGGCAGGCGCGAGAGAAGAGTGGAAGCAACTGGCATTGACTACAACGCCAGGTTTGATGGCCTTCGAATCCCAAACTTAACAAGTTACTGCAAGTCAATACCTCTACTAACACACTTCTTGACTCTGCGGTGAAGAGGATTGAGGCTTTGGAAACCCGATTTGAGAGCGCGATGGCTGAGGTGCATGATTACGGTGTTTTGGTGGAGGCGCAGTGTGAGCCGCACAGGTGCGCTTGAAAAGAAGCTACAAGATGCTTTGGATTCGTATTGACCAACTGGAGAATAGGCATCGCCAGAACAATCTGCGTTTGCTGAATGTTTTTGGAAGGAGTGAAAAGGATTTGCCCATGTCTGCTTTCTTGATTAAAGCTTCGCGGAAAAATGGAAGCTGGAAACTTAAAGAAGAGGACTTTGAATGGCGGCACCGCGTTGGGGCCAGGAGATGACACCGCCGGCTATCCGCGCGCTATCCTTTTAAGTTGCACCACTATCAGAAGAAGTTGTATATTTTGAAAGGAACCCGCAGACAAATAGAGGGATGCAATTTCAAAGTGGTGCCTGACATGTCTGCGGCGATGCGGAGAAAGGAGGGGCTTTCTGGCCTTTGAGAGAACAGCTGCATCAGATCGACAGTTAAGACTTATCTAAAATTCCCAGCAAAATTGTATGTGGAGGATGGAGACCTCGTGAATACCTTCACCTCACCGGAGAAAGCTCAAATTGGAACTAAAAAAAAAGTATCGTAAGTATAAAATGACTCGATCTTGCAGAACTTGGTAAGAGCATTTAATAGTTTAAACCTTTGTTGAAGAAATTAAACTGGATGTAAAGATATGGAGTTAGAGCATAAAGTATATGTCCTAATTGTACAGCTGGAGGGAAGGTGGTTGCTTATTTGTTTTGTTTTTTTCAAATTATTATTATTTTTATTATTATTACTATTATTTTTTCTTTTTTGATTTTCGTGATTTTGAGGTTGTGATTGTAATAGGCCGTCTGATTTCAGGCCTATTAGTTTAATCAACTGCGATAAGAAAATTATAACAAAAGTAATGAATAATAGATTGGCATTAATCCTACCCAGCATCATCCATCATAATCAAGCTGGGTTTATTCCTAATAGGGATCATTAGAACTAATGTTAGAACATGTATATCCTTAACACAATATGCAAAAAAACATAACATAGACTTGACTTTGATGGCGGTCGATGCCGAAAAAGCATTTGACCGCCTTGAATGGTCATATTTGTATAAAGTGCTTGAAACATTTGAATTCCCAGTAGAATTTATTAATATGGTAGAAACTGTGTATAGAGCCCCCAAAGCACAAGTCTACACCAATGGTGTTCTTTCTGAGGCTTTTTCATTAAGTCGTGGTACTGCTCAAGGCTGTCCATTATCTCCAGCGCTGTTCGCAATGGCCATTGAACCCTTAGCTGAGAAAATAAGACAGACAGATAACATAACTGGTATTACGATAGGCAAAATCGAATATAAATTAAGTTTATTTGCTGACGATTTGTTGCTGTATCTAAGTAATGTGGACATTTCAATCCCAGAGTGTAATTAATATAATGAGTCAATTCTCAAAAATTTCAGGTTATAAAATTAATAGTGGCAAAACTGAAATATTGACTTTTGGCCGAAAACAAATAAATTCAGAAGTATTTAAACAATTTAAAGTACAAAGTAGTACAATTAAATATTTAGGTTGCTATATCAGTGCAAACAAAAAACAATTGTATAAGAGTAATTTTTTAACACTGAAAAATAATCTAAAACATAACCTCAATAACTATAGTGATCTTAAGTTGAATTTAATTGGTAGAATAAATCTGGTAAAGATGATGTGGCTCCCTAAGTTTATTTATTTGTTTCAGTGTATTCCGTTGACACCACCAAAAACTTTTTTCAAGGAAATAAATTCTATAATTACATCTTTCATTTGGGCTGGAAAAACCCAAGAATAAAAAGGAATCTATTGTTTTGCTCCAAAAGAGAAGGAGGGTTAAACCTCCCTAATATGGAACTGTATCAGATAGCAGGCCAGATGTTTTATATTGATCGTATTATTAATAATACTAATGAAGACCCATGGCTGGTTATCGAAAATCATCAATTACAACCAAATAGTTTATTAACCGTCTTGTTCTCCAAGAAAAAAGTAAAAATTGATAACTTTGTGGTTAACAGTACATTAAATATGTGGAAAAAAACCAAGCAGATTTTGGGGATGGAGATTGGTACCCCAACACATATAAAATTTGGAACAATCCGTCTGTTAAAATCCAGGGTACTAAATTAATGTGGAAAACTTGGATGAATGGAGGTATAGAGACATTATCAGATATTGTTAGTTCAAATAATACATCCTCATTTGATACACTGAAAGATATATTTAAATTAAAAGATTCAGAGATATTTAAATATATGCAGTTAAAAAATTGGATTAATGAGAATTGTGATATAGCGAATGAAGTTCCGGAAAAAATAAAGACCCTTTTGGAACAAAGTAAGGGGAAAAAATGTATAAGTGTTATGTATAATTATCTCAATAACGCCGTAATAGAAAAGTAAAATATATGAAGGCTGGGACAGAGATATAAAGGACTTCAATGCCAAAACAAAATGGAAGGAGTGCTTAAATTTAACATATAAAGCCACAACTAACGAAAATCTTAGATTGATTCAATATAAATTAATGACCAGAATTTATTATAGTAGGGACAAAATTCATAAGTTTGATGCATCTCCCCCCCCCCCCACCTGCCTAAAGTGTGGTAGTAGTGACTCTCCCACACCATTCATTCATTTGGTATTAAAAAAGAAAAGAAAAATCCTGCTGGTTTGAGATTTAGAGACTGGCACTAATCCTCTATCTCCTCCATATTTATTGTTCCGCTCTGTTCTACATTCATTCATCCATCCATCCATCCATCCATCAATCCATCCATCATTCTGTCTGTCTATCCATCCATCCATTCATCCATCCATCGTTCTGTTTATCCATCCATCATCCATCCATCCAACCATCATTCCGTTTGTCTATCCATCCATCTATCAATCCATCTATCAATCCATCTATCCATCCATCCATCCATCCATCCATCCATCCATCCATCGTTCTGTCTATCCATCCATTTATCCATCCATCCATCCATCCATCCATCCATCATTCGGTCTGTTCATCCATTCATCATCCATCCATCCATCCATCCATCCATCCATCCATCCATCCATCCATCATCATCCATCCATCCATCCCCATCATGTTGAAGTTCTGAAATAACTAAAACTAAATCAACTAAAACTAAAACTATACAAACATCTTTAAAATAAAAACTTAATAAAACTTCAAAATTAAAATTAAATTTGATAGTCATTCAGACTTGAGATTGAGTAAATGATGACATTCAGAATTTATCTCTTTCATGCAAATGCTCAGTTTAAGCAGCTTTAAATGTAATGTTTCTGAGGAAGACTGCTTGAAAGAGCATGCATAGCACTGGAAACTCTTTAATTTCAATAATTCCTGATATGTGTAGAAAATGAGTAAAAAATGCTATCTCTAAGCTACAGTACACATTTGCCTTGTATATTTAGTCCCAACATCAATTGAAATGAGACGCGTTTCTCTATTGTATCTCCTCCAGTGTCAATTATTCAACAGCTAGTCTCAGATCAATTTAAGGTGGAGAAGAGAATCGAAATGCTTAGAGGATAAGATTTGAAACATTCTAGATTTCAGTGCCTCTCATCTGGATCAAACAACATCCACACTAACAGAGATTACAGGGGCTCGGAAGACACAGATCCAGTACAGCAGTTTAATGAGAACGTAATGAAGGTTAGTGTGACATTCTGAACTTCAAAGAAAACACAAACAAATAAACAACTGAATTAATGAGCCATAACAGCTTGAGTTACATGAATGTGGGATTTTTTCGGCTTCTTAAAAATTCACTATGACGTACCTTTTACTGCCTTGGATTACAACAGTGTATGATGATTGTAATCATGCAGTCTCATGTTAGACTAGAGTTAAAATATATATATCGGACACAGATACAACACTGTACTACCCGCTGCTTTAAGGGTTTTAACCAGCTGGAAAGAGAACATTAGAAGCAGATGAACAGATTTATAAAGGGCTGTATTTAGCTGCGCTCATTCAAACGTAATGCTGATCATTTATGCATATTCTTCGCTAAGTGCAACAGCAGCATGTGCATGTGTGTTTATGCATGTGATTAAGACTGTAGATCCTCCTCAAACAGAGCTGGTGAGTGTTCTTCATCATTCATATTTCATCACGCTGCACATTCTCATCACAGACATCAGTCACACACTCTTCCCTCCAGCATCAGGAGCACTTTCTGTCTGTTCTCCTCGTCTGGCTCTTTCTTTCTCCTTTCTTTCTCTGCAGGAGTGGGCTTATAATGGGCTTATCATTTCTCTGTAGTGTGGATTTGACAAGAGTGATTTCAGATGGATGGACGGATGGATGGATCGATGGATGGATAGAATGACAGACAGAACAATGGATGGACGGACAGATGGATGGATGGAGGGTTGGATGGACGGACGGAAAGACAGACGGACAGAACGATGAATGGTTGGATGGATAGACAGACAGAACTATGGATGAATGGATGGATGGATAGATGAATGGATGGATAGACAGACAGAACGAATGGATGGATGGATGGATAGACAGACAGAACGATGGATGAATGGATAGACAGACAGAACGATGGATGAATGGATGGATGGATGGATGGACAGACAGAATGAATGGATAGATGGATAAATGGATGGATAGACAGACAAGACGATAGATGGATGGATGGATGGATGGATGGATGGATGGATGATAGACAGACAGATAAATGGATGAATGGATGGATGGACAGACAGAACGATGGATGGATGGATAAATGGATGGATAGACAGACAGAACAATGGATGGATGGATGGATGGATAAATGGATGGATAGACACACAGAATGATGGATGGATGGATGGATGGATAGACAGACGGAACAATGGATGGATGGATGGATGGATGGATGGATGGATAAATGGATGGATAGACAGACAGAATGAATGGATGGATGAATAAATGGATGGATAGACAGACAGGACGATAGATGGATGGATGGATGGATGGATGGATGGATGGATGGATGGATAGACAGATCGATGGATGAATGGATGGATGGACAGACAGAACAATGGATGGATGGATAAATGGATGAATAGACAGACAGAACGATGGATGGATAAATGGATGGATAGACAGACAGAACAATGGATGGATGGATGGATGGATGGATGGATGGATGGATGGATGGATGGATGGATGGATGGATGGATAAATGGATGAATAGACAGACAGAACGATGGATGGATGGATAAATGGATGAATGGACAGACAGAATGATGGATAGATGAATTGAATGGATAGACAGACAGAACGATGGATGGATGGATGGATGGATGGATGAATAGACAGACAGAACGAATGGATGGATGGATAAATGGATGAATGGACAGACAGAATGATGGATAGACAGATGAATTGATGGATAGACAGACAGAACGAATGGATGGATGGATAGACAGACAGACAGACAGCACAATGGATGGATGGACGGACAGAACAATTGGTGAATGGATAAATGGATGGATAGACAGACAGCACAATGGATGGATGGAAGGACAGACAGAATGATGGATGGATGATGAATTGATGGATAGACAGACAGAATGATGATGATGGATGGATGGATGGATGGATGGATGGATGGATGGATGGATGGATGGATGGTACTGACAGCACAATGGATGAATAGATAAATGGATGGATAGACAGACAGCACGATGGATGGATGGATGGATGGATGGAAGGACAGACAGAACTAAGGATGGATAGATGAATTGATGGATCGACAGAAAGAATGATGGATGGATGGAGGAACGGATGCATAGACACACTGAACCTCAGTCAGATACACACACACACACAGTGATGTGATGGTGAATGTACCTGCTCGCAGTGTTAAATATCTCCTGCAGGTGTGTATGGCAGGTTGCCCAGTGATGCTGGGGAAGGAGGTGTGTGTTGACTCTGTGCAGTACACCACTGATGGAGAGCTGAGTAATTGATATTTTGCTAAAGTGTAACTCGGCTCAGTGGGAGACTGGGCCCCTGCCAACCACTGGAAACTAAACCTATGTCATGGATCAGCAATTCTGTGTGTGTGAAATGCCAAAATGGAAATGGCATGTTGTAATTTCTGCCCACTGCCCTGTTAAATGCATTAGCTGATCTTTGGAAAGGCCTTTCTAACAGATTCAAGATGTAAGCCGGCGAGCAGCCGAGAGAAATAAACACATGGCGTCTGTCTGCTGAGCATGTTTGCCGATAACGAATTACTTTTGTGGGAAAAATACATTTGCAAATGTCTATGGGATAAAATTACCTGTCTGAATCGACTCATCTATTTGCATGCACAGAAAGTGATGCTTTATATTGGATTTCTGTCAGTGGAGACGTATGTGCATAGGTTTTACATTTATGTCACTGATAAGTTGCAATTTGATGTCGCTCCAGATGACACTTCATGTCATTCTGGGAAAAGATACCTCGAGGAGTTTTCCCATTCCTCTACGGTGGAGCATGTAGTGCGTGCTGTATTTTCAGGACATCTTGAAAAGGCCTTGCAGTTCTTGAACTCAAATTCAAGATGCTGATCATTTCAGTGCAATCCTTTGAGGGAGACTATTTTTGGCTCTCAGGTGACATCATTAGCTATAGCACAAACGAGCAGAGCTGAGACGAGAACGAGATTAAATGACACCAGATCAGGCTCAGAAAAGAGGAAAGTAGAGGCAAGATGATTTGAGGAAAGAAAAGAAAGAACACATGAGCACAGATAAGATTTGACAATATAAAATAGACAATATATCACGCAATTCTGACTTTATATCACACAATTCTGACTTTAAATCTCGCAATTCTGACTATATCTCTGTAATTCTGACTTTATATCTCGTAATTCTGACTTTATATCTCGTAATTCTGACTTTATATCTCGCAATTCTGACTTTATATCACGCATTGCGAATTTATATAACGCAATTCTGACTTTATATTCACGCAATTCTGACTTTATATAACACAATTCTGACTTTATATTCTCGCAATTCTGACTTTTATATTCTCGAAATTTCTGACTTTATACCACGCAATTTCTGACGTTACATCTCGCAATTCTGACTTTATATTCTTCGCAATTCTGAGGAATAAAGTCAGAATTGTGAAATAAATAGTCTTTTTTATTATTCATTCTGTTGCGGAAACAAGCTTTCATTGATATTTAATAATAAAACAAGAAAAAAGAATAGAGTAGAGATGAGATGAAACAAACAAAATGAGCAAAAGAGGAGATGAGATGCAAACAGAACTGGCTCAAAGAAGAGAAGACTTGATTACACAACTTGACTAAACAGTAAACCATAAATGAATAAACACTCAACAGAAGCAACATAATTAGCGCTGATTTATTCCTAATGTCATGTTGTACTTTATCTTTCATGCTTGATTAGTACCATGTGTTCCACAGTGTAATTGTCAATACACACTGCTCAAATCTGAGAAAATCATTTTGGTAATAACCAGCCAAGAAAGTCTGTGACTGTAGACAAGAACACTGATGCAAACCAAAGGACTCCAGACTCTGACCAATAATTTCACAGATATAACCTACAAACCTAATTCCTGCACAGGTTCAGCCCCTCTGCTGATTCGTGGCTCAGATCGCACATTTAACCACACTTTAGATCCATGAGAGAGCGTGGCCCAGTTTCAAACACAGTTGGCATCATGTAAACCCACAATTGTCTCCCCTCTAACTGAATTCCCCAGATTAGTACGCAGATATATTACAAAAAGACAAACACCCTGATTTATACCCTGTGGTGTCGTGCTGTGACTAAGAACCGCCTTTACACGAGGATGTTGAATTTCAGTGATCTGCAACCGTGGACTAAAGCAAGCAGCCGTATCGCCTCTTTGTCTAAGAACAGAGTCTGAGATTTATCTTCATGTAGTATCAGCACCTCCATATTCCTCATGTTTGAACATGAATCCAGTGTACGGCACACTCACATAACACATATCGCCTATCTGTGTGTGTGTGTGTGTGTGTGTGTGCGTGTTCGTGCTGTAATCTACCATAAGGTCAGACGGCCAGGCATGGAAAAACACACTATCAGAGCTGCAGGCACAGGTAATCTACTCACATGTGCCCTGAAATGAACTTGCATCTTTAAACACAAACACACACACACACACAACTCTTTGCTTTGAGCAGAGGAACCACAGCAAGGCTTACGGAGAACAGAGCTATCAGAACGCTGCACATGTTCCAATCCTGTGGAAGTGTGTGTGTGTGTTTCTTCCCTCACAGTCCTGTGAGATGGAGGGCTGATAAGCTTCATAACCATCAGCAGAATAACAAACCACTGAGAACAAAACAAACTTTTTACAGTTTCCCTCAGTCAGCATGTGAGAAGGAGGCAAGGAACATTTCAAGGAGTTTTGGGGGAAAATCTATTCAAGCAAAATCACAAGAGCAAGACTGCTTGTTTTGAATATCAGCCCATTTAAAGGAGTAGCTCACTTTTAAAAGGACTTTTGCTGATGATTTACTCACCCCAATTTCATCCAAGATGTTTACGTCTTTCTTTCTTCAGTCGAAAAGAAATTAAGGCTTTTTATTTTTCTCCATATAATGCACTTTACTGGCCACCAAATGGTTCAAGGTCAAAAAGACAGTTTCAAAATGCAAACTGTTCAGAGGGCTTTAAACTAGGGCTGGGCAACGATTAATCGCATCCAAAATAAAAGTTTGTGTTTATATAATATATGTGTGTGGAGTGTGTATAATTATTTTGTATATATAAATGCATGTATATATTTAAGAAATATTCGCATGTATATACTTTATATATATTTATACATAATTAATATTATATGTAAATATAAATATTTGATATATTAATACAAAAAATTTTCTTAAATATATACATACATGTGTTTGTATTTATATATACTAAATAATTATACACACTACACCCACATATATTATATAAACACAAACTTTTATTCTGGATGCGATTAATCACGATTAATCGTTGCCCAGCCCTACTTTAAACGATTCTAGACGATGAATAAGGGTGTTATCAAGCGAAACGATCGCTCATTAAAAAAAAAAACTACAACAAAGTTTAAATTACATTATAATCTCCTGTTCGAACTTGTTCATCAAAATGAACGAATCTTTTCCGAGTCAATTCGTTCATTGAATGAACCAAATGACAAGAAAAAAGATTTGTTCATTTTGACCCCGACGTGGAGGCTAAAGTTCAAGTTCATCCTCAAAGCATCTCCAAGGTGGCATCAGACGAAAAGGAATGTTGTTTTGGTTGCAAGTTATTAATTTTTCCTTCTTTGGAATAACATGCGCTAATGAATAATGTGCAATAAGAGCAGGAATGTGTATTAAAAAAGTAAACAGCATCGGTTTTGATGTTGACTTTAATCAGATTCCCGCTGTGCAACAGGGTAACTTCATTAAACTAAGTGAATATTTGCCAAGGCTAAGAATGATTACATGTGGAACCTCAAAGTTAAAAGGAAACGACCATGAAAAGCTCTTTGCATGACCCACCCACCCCTAGGTCCAGTCAGTCAGACCACCTGCTGAATCTAACTTCAGCTCAATTCCTGTTTGCCATCTTCTCAGAATGGTAATTATCTGAGTGTGAGAGGAACCAAAATACAGCCAGCGATTCTTTAATTTCACATCGGCACCATTCCTAATTGCACAATGCATGCAATGAATTGAGATAAAATAACTAGTTGGACATGCTAGGACAATAATATGCTGTTTGAGAGGGAGAAGAGAGAGAGAGAGAGAGCGTATTCTTACCTTCTAATACAGTGAGTTTAGCGCTAGTGTTAATTTCTCCAATGCTGTTGGTAGCCGTGCACTCATAAATGGCCTCATCTCGATGTGTCCGTAATGGCTGAATCCGCAGCACAGAGCCTGAGCCATCATCAAACTCTACGACCTGACACACACAGAGACATACAGATGATTTTAGATATTTCCAGCATCAAAAATCAAAGCTTGTTCTTCAAATACACAATCAGACATGTCCACTGATCTGCATGCATGAACACATTAACAACCAGTTTTCTAAAAAGACATTGCACTCTTCACTCTTCTAAAGGTCCAGTTTGCATTAAACTAGAATATACAGTATACCAGTTAAAGTAATGGTTTACCCAAACATTAATGCATGAATGAAAAACTAAATGCATGAATAAATAAATACATTTTCTGCTAATTACTGCATGGCTTGTATAATATACTTGTAGGTATACTTGTATGTGTTTAGCAAGGACTACTTTAATGAATCTTTGTCCTTTTGAAGCTTGACAGTATAAATTATCTTCTGGTTTTCTTTCATGGACAAAAACTCTCTCATTTTGTGGTCCATATATAAAAACAAATTCAAGGTTGAAACAACATGATGGTAAAACTCATTTTTGGTAGTGTTATATCGAAATCATGACAGAAATAGCAATAACCAGCCAAAATGTCTTTTGATGAGCCCAGCTGGAAACAAACTCGCTCGCTCATTTATGAAAGTGATGTTTCAAACACAGAGATATCAGCTCATGTAGAGTGTAAATGTGCACTGTGTGTGAGACGCAGATAACTAAAGGTAGTGAGATGCCGGCGTGTCAGACCCCGTCTCGTTCACGCTCAATCAGCTCAGCTGACAGTGTGAGGAGGGTCGTCTCAGGGAGCCCTCATTCCCGCGTTGCTGTCAGACTCTCTCTGTTTTCAGGTCGACTGCCAAATTGAGATCAACCTGAGCACCCCTGCTGGATCCCCGTCCTGTCTATACTGATGTTGAAAACAAACGCAACATTTCCTGGAATCAAATACTTCAGTTTGAGCTTATCAGCTTTCACAATAGAATAGTTTTAAAGGAACACTCCACCGGTTTTTGACATAGGGATTATTCACAGTGTTCCCTACATTAAAATAGTTTGGCAAAAATATATTTTTTTCAAAGTGCATGCATTGTCTTAGTTTGGCAGCGCCGACGCTAGCTTAGCTTAGCATAATGAATGTTGACCAAAGTGCTTCGCAAATGCCTCAAAAGTACACATACAGTTAAGTAGAGCACCTATTTTTTTTAAAGAATTGAAGAACCATCTACAAGAACCATCTACAAAAAAATAAAATAAAAAAATAGTATCTTTATAAAAAGTACACATTTTAAACCTAGCGACCTAACAAGAACAGCAACCCCACAGTATTTCATAGATGCAAAAATCATTTTTGAGCGAATTTTTCAATTTAATTTGAAATACTTTGAAAGTGATTTGTGAAGGATCATGTGACACTGAAGACTGGAGTAATGATGCTGGAAATTCAGCTTTTTTTCAGAGGAATAAATTACATTTTAATATATATTAACATAAAAAAAGTCATTTTAAATTGTCATAATATTTCACAATATTACTGTGTTTTTTGTGTATTTTTTATAAAAAAATTGCAGCCTTGGTGAGCAGAAGAGACTTCTTTTAAAAACATAAAAAATCTTACCGACCCTAAACTTTTGACCGGTAGTGTAGAACTCTTTTTTCTAAGAGTGTAGTGATATATATATTTTTATAATGAATTACTATTATTATTATTAATTCATTAATTAAAGATGATTATGAATGCTGCTCATGTTGAAGCTCATTAGGATTTGGAACAGAGTTAATATATATATTAGCCATGGCCGGAAATGTTTTAGGCATACCAGCCGGACAGATGACCGTCCAAGACCTGCTCACCCTAAAGTGCCCACATCAGACCCGTGCCACCTGCACTGCCACCTGTACAGCTGCCCAATCTGCCAGCTGAGACACAGACCTGATCAGTGCCAGGACAGTGAGGGATGAGCTCTCTCCTCCTGGCTGGAGAACAGGATGACCTGTCAGACCTCCTCTGCTCACTCCTACAAAAACGTCACATCTGACTGTCTGAGGCCAAACAGAGGCCACAATAAACTCATCAGCAGTGGCATCAGGTCCAGATGAGCCTCTCTTTGTCCAATTTCAGGCCAGAATAGAGAGATCTGCTTATGTCTGAGGTGTAATCAGGGCAATAGTGTTGGCTTGCACTCACAACATGGATATAAAGATGTGATCAGTTTTGGAGAGCCATTATCACAGGTACAATCCACCTGGAGTAACCTGCTGTAAGTGTCTTGGTCACAGAGAGTTACAACTAGGGGTTTGCAAAGCAGCCGGTATTTGGATCTGTGTTTGTATTTGTTGAGGGGGAAAGTACAGTATTTGTATTTGTAATCGAGTAAAATTCATAATAGCCTCCAAAGGATGAGAGCACCCGACTGCAGACGTCAGGAAACTTTGGGATATAAAGTTTTTCTTGTTTCCGAATACAAACATTTTTTAAAGTATTTGTTCGGAAAAAGTATTTGTAAAAAAAAAACAAACATGTTATTTGTGCCTTTACTAGGGTTGGGTATCGTTTAAATTTGAACGATTCTGATTCCGATTTCGATTCCTTGTTTTGATTCCGGTTCCTAACGATTCTCGATTCTGATTCTTTTAAGAGGCAGGGTCAAAAAAGTTTAGCTAACCTTGCTAACCAACGGTCTTACTGAACGAAATACTCCTTCTGTCACAAATACTCCTTTTGTCACAAATGTTGCATTTTGCCGAGATTTCGTTATTTTTAGAAAAGTGAAGCCACACTTTGGACTGCCGACGTAAGCTACTCATGTTCGACTCGCACGGTTATGCCAACACTTCCGGTAGACGCTTCTTCGTTTGTGTCAGCGGTTTCTTCTTCCGGTCGGCAGACTGTGAATATCGAAACTAGGAATCGAAATTTTAACTTTTGAATGATTCGGGAAAACGAAAAGTTAGTCCCGGTTTCAATCGATACTCGATTCATGATACCCAACCCTAGCCTTTACAAATACCGTATTCAGGTTCGGCTCCACCCCTAGTAACAACCAATTGTTTTCTATTCTCTCTTTGTTTTGGAAGTGTCATCGGGATTGGTGCATTCGATTCCAGGCACACCTTAAAAAGTCCTGATGTCACTTTCTTTGGAGGGTACATTGTGTTGTTGTGAGAACTGGGTAACGCTTCCTTTTACAGTCCAGTTACCCATGTAAATACTATGTACTTATTTTAGTAACTACAATTACTGGGTAATAACCAGTACTAACCCTGAACCTACCCTAAACCTACCCCTGTTCCATGTACTTACTTTATATTAGCCAGTACTTTCTAGGTAAGTACACTGTAAGTACCCTGAAAGTACTGTACTGTAAAAGGAAGCGTTACCGAGAACTGTTGGGTAAGATGGCTGTGTAAGCATGATTAGATGAATTTTGACTGTTAAGAGCGATCATAGTTTGTTCACTAAAAGAATTACAGATTGTAAGTAGGAAACTGTTTGGTATTTCAACCCTATTGTCTGTTACGGACACTGATTTGGCCTTACAAAAGTTTGATTGAGCTTGTTAGCATTTTGTATGTCATTGTAAAGTTTGAGGGTTTGGGAAAGTAAGCCATTATTGTTTATTGTAAACCTTTTGATCTCTGTTTTTGGTTAGGGAGTTTGGTTAATATATTGTACTTTCATTTTGGTGAGGTTTTAGGAAAGAAGTCAAGTAAGAAAGTTTTGTTCCCAATGAAAACTTCACTATTTATTTATTTTGATGTTACTTTTTTTATTTTAATAAACCCTGAAAAGATTTCCACTCTCTCTTTAATGTTGTGTCCTTTACCCCTAGACGGGGCGTTACAGTTAAACACCACAGCTGAATATATAACAGGCAAATAAACTTTGAGCTTATTGTGAGTTTGCATTCTCAATATGTTTTCTGACATGTTTTGGTTTTTGAGAGTGGTTGAAGTAATGAGGGCAGTTTAACGGAGTAGCTTCGTTTGGCAGAATTTAATCTCTCTCGTACAGCACCTTTAATTTTCCAGTCCAAATATAAGTGCTGCATTTCTCTTTTTTGCCATCAGCGTTTTTTTGGCCATGCTGTCAAATTAAAAAATACATCTCCCTGCAATCTCAGTGACCATAGTTTTTTACCTGGCATCAAGCCTGCAGTACATAAAGACCACATACATCATTTGAGCTCACTGCACATTATATCAATGTGACTTGTGTTGGTAGGGTTGGATATATTTGAATAGTAATTAATCTGATTTCAATTCCTAATTTTGACTCACATTTAGTGTTATTGGAAAACATTTATTTGTAACTGAATATCATAACAAAAATCAACAAGCTAAAAAACACTTATGCAAGGAACGCTTGCCTGTGGATTAAAAATATCATAGAAAAACAACTAGCCTAACTAACGTAAATTTTGAGCATTATTAAAGACAAGTAAACACACATATAAAAATTAGCAATCACAACAAATAGATGCAACTGAACAAAGATTTGGTTGAAATAAACAGTGTTTAAAGGTATTTTCAGGTATTCAGGTACATAAACTCATCAAATGTAATATAACACTGCACTTTATAAATAAAATATACATTACAAATATAGTAAAAAAAGTTACTCAGTCAAGAATAAGTGAATTTTCTCTTTCCTCTTTCGATTAGTGTTATTATAGAGACGGCCGCAAGAATATTAAGCTCAACGGATCCAATAAAGTCCAACTAAAAAAAAAGTGCGCCAGTTGTCTCACGCTCGAATGGTTTAAAATCACATTAAAATCACCTTTTCTGTGCGCACATTTTGGATGCACTTGAATGGTTTGAAATCATATTTTCTGCAAGCGTGTTTTGGGGGTGTGTGCAGTCATCTCGCACTTGATCGGTTAAAAGTCATAGAAATGCTCACAAAGGAATCGATAAGAGGAATCGAAATTTTTATTTTATAGCAAATTTCGGATTCCTGACCTCAAGTATTCGATTTCAGAATTGGATTCCCAACTTTTGATTCCCAACCGTCTGTGTCGGTCAGTTCAGCATATTCTCAGCCGTACAGATGTCAGCACTGCTGTATGAACTCGAAGAAACACTCGACACTTCCCTGATGTTCTCTAGAGCCCAAGAGCAGGTCATGATAAAAGCTGAAAACCTCTCACAAGATCTTAATCAAAGAGTGCAGCTGTAGTATAAGGGACACCTTGAAGCCACTGGTGAGAATAAATGCAAAGATCTTTGTTGTATCTGATTTAGTTTTTTCGGCAAAAGTACAGCTGGCAGAAAGCAGGTAGATTTCCCATATGATGCTCAACATCACATCTGATCAGAGCGCATGCACAAAGAAATCACAACTCATTATTTCAAACCCACCTCAAAGCGCTGTGAGCTGACTTTCTTGCCCTTCTTCATCCACGTGATTCGGGGTTTGGGTTCCCCGACCGCCTGGCACACGAAAGACGCCACCCCTCCTGAAATCCCTGTCTGATCTTCAGGAGTCTTAATGAAACTGGGTATGCCTGCGAGAGAAAGAGAGAGAACCATTAAGCAAAGATCAATTGTTTGCCCTAACCAGCAATTAGATAAAACAGAGAGTTTGTCTCAAACTCAGATTTGCCAAAGATACCACATTTTGGTTCCATTTCAAACTCAAATATTTCTCAACAAATTCTTCCAAATCATGAGCTATACCATTCACATTCATTTTCTTTTAGAAAATGTAATAAGGTTTATTAGATTAATTTAATTGACGACTATATTTCATCAAAAATAACATTTTTCGTATATAAAACATTGGCAAAGGCAGAGCAACTGAGATTTGAGAGCTGTGTCTGTGGGGAAAATTATGAATGGACAACTACTTCGATTTCAGTCAGTCTCTCAAACAAAGACTTCAAAATGATAGAAATATAGTGGACAATTCATATGGACTAAGAGTAGAATTTTATTGGAGCTTGACAATATAAATCTCAATTATTTCAATGGAAAACAGAAGCTTGAACATTTTGGATAAGAACTACTTTTATGTCACCAGGGTCATCATAGTTAACTAAAACTATAAAACATTGAAAAACATTTTTATTATTTAACATAGTTACTTGTAAAAAAAACAACAACTTTATTTTAGAATTTAATTTGGTTTAACGTGATGTAGAAAATAATTAATACATTTATATAGACATTTACAAAAAATATAAACACAGCAAAATCCTAAAACTAAATAAAACATAAAATACAAAAATATGGGACTAGCCAATCCAAAATAAAAGTTTGTGTTTATATAATATATGTGTGTGTGGTCTGTATATATTATTTTTGCATATATAAATACACACGCATGCATGTATATATTTAGGAAATATGTGCATGAATATACTGTGTATATATATATATATATATATATATATATATATATATATATATATATATTTATTTATTTATTTATTTATTTATTTATTTGTACATTATTTATATTAAAAATAAATATGAATATTTTATATATTAATAACAGATTTTTCTTAAATATATACCTGCATGTGTATGAGTTTTTATATACAAAATAATTATACACACACAAACTTTTATTTTTGGATGTGATTAATCAGCCCTAAACTATAATAGTATCTCAATGAGACTAAAATAACACAGTGCGTCACAAATAGTATGTGTTTGGACTGACACTCTTGGGTGATCTATTCGTCTAAGTCTCTTGAGTTATGAAGGAGCACTTACTGAGCAATAAATCTGTCCTTGCTAGAAGCGTTGGAACAAAAGCAGATCTTTTAACAGTGTTGCCTTGAGCTAGCCCTCCAGGACAGTACAAGTAATGCTCGTCCATGTGCATTGGGTCACGTCCCTCGTGGTGAGAAACAATAAATACAGGCAATATGAGGGAATTCTATTTCCGCTATTGCCTAAGCTCTCCGCTTGGCTGTGTTCGAGATAACCATAAACTGTTTATAAGCCATGAGAGCTTCATCTCTGAGGATGTATCAAAAGCATAATTAAATGCTCTGACAGAATAGCAGAATGGCAACCCAAACAAATTGAGCTCCCTGTCCACTGCCATCCCCTGGTGAAAGCGTGCAGAGAGCTGACGGGAACGTAATTAAAGATTCCAGCCATCCAGCGCTCCGCAGGGAACAACAGATATATCATAACGTGCACTGCCTGCTTTGTTTACCTCTGTCTCTGGATACAGATGCATAATGCAAACTGCCGCCTTCGCTGGAGACAATGTCTTCATCTTCTCTTTGGCAGGAGCTGTCTTGGTACCACTTTCTGTCCAGGGGACCTTGTCATTTTTTCTTTCTCTAATTCTGTCATTCTCTCCCCCGCTTTATGGGACTGACGTCAGCTGAATTTCTGTCATTATGGTCACCCTCGTGTGATGTAGCGTGTTCAGAAAATAGTCTGCCAACAGATTATCTGACTTCACATGAGGTTTATGGCAACTTTACACAAGACACCAATCAATCAATCTTTCAATCAATCATTCAGTTAGTCAGTCTGTCTGTCCATCATTATATCCATCCAGCCATCCTTCAATCAGTCTGTCTGTCTGTCTGTCTGTCTGTCTGTCTGTCTGTCTGTCTGTCTATCTATCTATCTATCCATCTATCTACTCATCTATCCATTCATCCTTCAATCTATCTATTCATCCATCCATCCATCCATCCATCCATCCATCCATCTATCCATTCCATCTGTCCATCCATCTATCCTTCCATCCATCCATCATCCATCTATCTGTCCGTCCTTCCGTCCTTCCATCTATCCATCCATCCATCCATCCATCCATCCATCCATCCATCCATCTATCTTATCCATCCATCCATCCATCCATCCATCCATCCATCCATCTATCTTATCCATTCATCCATCCATCCATCCATCCATCCATCCATCCATCTATCTTATCCATTCATCCATCCATCTCTCTATCTTATCCATCCATCCATCCATCTATCTTATCCATTCATCCAACCATCCAACCATCCATCCATCCATCCATCCATCCATCCATCTCATCTATCTTATCCATCCATCCATCCATCCATCCATCCATCTATCTTATCCATTCATCCATCCATCTCTCTATCTTATCCATCCATCCATCCATCCATCCATCCATCTATCTTATCCATTCATCCAACCAACCATCCATCCATCCATCCATCCATCCATCCATCCATCCATCCATCCATCCATCCATCTATCTATCTTATCCATCCATTCATCCAACCATCCATCCATCCATCCATCCATCCATCCATCTATCTTATCCATCCATCCATCCATCCATCCATCCATCCATCCATCCATCTATCTATCTTATCCATTCCATCCATCCATCCATCCATCCATCTATCTTATCCATTCATCCATCCATCTCTCTATCTTATTCATCCATCCATCCATCCATCTATCTTATCCTCCATTCATCCATCCATCTATCCATCTATCTTATTCATCCATCCATCCATCCATCTATCTTATCCATTCATCCATTCATCCATTCATCCATTCATCCATCCATCCATCCATTCATCCATCCATCCATCCATCCATCCATCCATCCATCTAGTATGAATCACTTCTACATTTAAGACTGGATGTTTGCCAAATCTCTCAGTGGACAGTTTTGTCCTTAAAATACAGTTAAGTAAACCCAGACACATTCTCACACTGAAGGTGCATGATAACTCACAACCAAATCGCAATCTTATTCACACTTCAAGGTGATTGGTTTGGACTCCCCTGAAACACCTGAGGACAAACTTCATCTCATGACTGATTTATCAGACGGTAACCCTGCCTGCTGACCTCCGACCCTGGATGTTTCACACAAGACAGACATTACAGATTCACAGTCACACACGGCTCTTTGTGCCTGCTAGCATGCTGGCCTCCTGCAATATTTACCATGTTGACTTTCATGTGTGTTCTTGAGGCAGCGCAAAGCAATCTGGCTCAAAGTTTCCGCCCTCACTCTGCCTTACCAAAACACAGGACACTGAGGTTTCTCTTCATGTAATCTGCCAATCACAGGTGGACAAAAAACACTACTTCCATCCCAGCATCCCGGTTTAATCCCATCTCTCCCCATAAATGACATCCACTTTGAGTTTGAGTTGATTCTATTGTTCCTTATGGACTGTAACTCAGATTTGCATGAACTTATCAACTAGACAATTTATATTTTATCTTAAGAAACCACTACATAGAAACATTGCATGTAAACAGGAGTTCACGCATGATAAAAACAACAACAAAACTCATGCATGATGCAAAACATTTCTAACAGAAGCTTTGGTCTGTTGCATATAAATACATTATTCATAATTTAATCATAAAAAGTTTAAACACCAGCATTTATAATATTTTCAATTTATGTGGTAAACAAAAATTACAGAGAAATTCGTTTTCCCATGAAATTTAAGTTTATGACAGAAATGAGAGGAAAGCAGCGTGGTAACGGTCTGAAGATCAGAAATATTTATTTATTTATTTATTTATTTATTTATTTATTTATTTATTTATTTATTTATTTATTTATTTGATAGGGACAATGCACATTTATGAACATCTGAATTGAGACAACAAAACAGACGTAAACATGCCGGATTATAGCCACAGGGCTAATTTGCCTCCGTAGTCCCTAGACAAATGACAAAAATACAAAGATTACAACAAACAAAATAACAAAAAATAAAATAAAATAAAATACAAGCAGAATTAAAAGAAAACACCTAGTAGTCACAAGACTGGTTTGCTATAAGCCACACTTTGAGAGTGGTTTTAAATATAGGAAATGTGGAAAATATGATTCCTTTTCAAGATTAAAGGACCGTTCATACCAAGGACGACAACTATAACAATAACATTTCTAAAAATAAATGAAAATTTAAGTTTACACAACAATAACAATAACGTCACAGAGGAATGATATTGTTGGAATCACTTTCAGATTATTTTTTGTTGTTGTTGTTGATAAACGATAAAAACACTGGCAGCCAATCAGAATCCCTCCTGCTTAAGCATTTAAAGTGGCAGATTCCAGAACTGCAGTGTGCACTTTAGATAAACAAAATGATAGCGTGGACGCTAATACAGATATCCTTATCCTTTTAGTTATCGTTTTTGGTGTGAATGGGCTTTAATTCTAAGTCTAGGCCTAATTCAAAATGTTCTCCAATTATTATCACACACAGTGGCAGAAACCCAGAGCATGATTGGATGTTTCATACATTTTTCAGGATCTGATGGCATGGCTGAAACACATAACTAAAATTTCCAAAATTTAAGAATCAAACAAAGAACCCATGCTATATGTGTATAACGGGCCTGCATGTTTGCAGCTCACCGGCCATGAACATACCACCCAAATCCAGTGCTAATCAGCTCGCTGACAGATCCCAGGATTAATGAGCATCAACAGCTCTGAAACCAGATGATCAGACGAGCCGTGGTGTGTGTGTGTGTGTATTCTGCGTGTCAGGGGATCAGTTGTGAGACGCACTTAATATTAGGTGCTAATTTAAGAGCTGTGATTTCTCCATCTGACAGCTCAAAAGATCTGACAGGGAGACGAAACACAAAATACACAATAAAAGCACACCAAGAATCAGATAAATTCCCTGTTACACGGCATAAAGCCAATAAGCACATCACAGAACCGCCCGTATGGAACCAGCATGAAGTGAAATAAACTGACAGCATCCAGGAAGTCAGCCTCCTGCCCTCGGTCCCTAAACATCAAGCATCTCAGACATCGAATCGAGACACAACAGCCCAGCCATTTATTCTCATTAATTATGGATGCATGGCTTACCTCCAGTTACCATCTCTCCTCATGTCTGTGAAAAAGAGTTTGATCAGAGTACGTGTTTATATGCTCAATACCTGTGCTGCAGATGCACATGAGAAATAGACATGTTTGTACAACTCTTTTTGATGCTAATGTTCAGAGAACTGTTTAATATCAAGAATAAAAGTCAACATAAACTCCTGTGTTTGCATGCCAGTGATCACAGCTTGCATTAAAACAGGTTATTTTCTAAAATAGTGCATGGATAAATCTTTCAGTATATATTTTTTTAGGATTAACAATTTTTACTCTGTACAAATAATTACAAAGATATGGCACAAAACACGTTTATTTAAATGCGAAATTTTAAAGTAGAAAGACTGAACTAGTATTTAATGTTTGCTTTATTTACAACCTTGAAAAATACATTTAAGAACATGCATTAAAAAAGCAAACAGGGTCAGTTTTGATTTTGTGTTGAGCTTTTGCCCTGAACGAGCCGATCTTTACAGTGAAATCCAGTGTTTAGAAACTAGGGCTGGGTAAAAATATCGATTCATCAATGCATTGCAATTTTTTTGCGATTCATCAAATCCTATGAATCGATTCAGCCATCCAGGCCAGTGGCGGCGCTGTGGGCTACACTCTAGTGAGCGCGTTCAGTGTTGTACAAGTCGCGCTTTAGCAAAAAAGCACGATAATGACGGACAGCAGCAGCACTCCGTTTAAGCCTGATTCGACCCTGCACCGCCATCATTAAAAGCCGACGTTTGGGCTCATTTTGGATTCTGCTGTAAGCCGGGAACTATGGAAGCTTGTTTCCGCCACAGAATGGAAAATAAAAAAGGTAATTGCGACTTTTTATCTCACAATTCTGACTTTATTTCTCAGAATTGCGAGATATAAAGTAAGAGTTGCGTGATATAAAGTCAAAATTGCGGGATATAAAGTCAGAAATGCATGAAATAAAGTAGAATGCGAGTTATAAAGTCAAAATTGCAAGATATAAAGTCAGAATTGCAAGATATAAAGTCAGAATTGCGTGATATAAAGTCATAAATGCATGATATAGAGTCATTATTGTGGGATATAAACTATTCTGAGAGGGAAAAAGGTTAGTCTTAGAATTGGCCTGATAACTCGCAATTGCTGTTAAGTGTGATCAGCTGTTAACTGTTATTGTTTACAAAATTATTAGGGCCGGGAAAAGATTACATCGCGATTAATCGCATCCAAAATAAAAGTTTGTGTTTACATAATATATGTGTGTGTAGTGTGTATAATTATTTTGTATATATAAATACACATATATGCATGTATATATTTAAGAAAAATGTGTTATTAATATATCAAATATTTATATTTATGTATAATATTAATTTTGTACAAATATATATAAAGTATATACATGCAAATATTTCTTAAATGTTTACATGCATGTGTGTGTATTTATATATATATATATATATATATATATATATATACGTATATATATATATATATATATATATATATATAAAATAATTATACACACACATATATTATGTAAAAACTTTTATTTTGAATGCGATTAATCGCGATTAATCTTTCCCGGCCCTAAAAATTATAATTATAATATAATATTGCACTTTTTTTGAGTATGCACATTTTGTGCTTCTGTTTATATTTCTTTTATAACTTGAATGTATAGGAAGAAAGAAATACACTTTCTACTACTTAGTTACATGCACTTTAGAGGTCTTGTTAAAACACTGTACAATGCTTGTCACAGTTGTGTTTGTATTCAACACATACAATATTGTACAGTTCATTCTGCTGAATAAACCATGATGGGAAACAAACATGCTGGGGTCAATTTGTTCTTTAACATTGGTAATACTGCGCACATTATCTTTATTATCATTACTTGTGTGTTTACTTAGTATTGAATCGATATTGAAGCTAATATGTCAATATTGAATCGAATCAAAATCGAATCGAAGCCTCAAGAATTGAAATCGAATCGGAATTGTGAAATACCTAACAATACCCAGCCCTATTTAGAAACAAGCCTTACAATGTGACCTCTTAATTTGAAAGTGGTTTGATTATTCTGTTGGTGGTAGAAAGGTGAGAAGGACACTAATCTCTCAAACCGAGTTAGTGAGACTCCAGCCTGAATGCCTGGGCTTTTTATTATTCAGGAGAAGAGAGAGAGTGAGATAAAGAAAGAGAAATTACTTCTCTTTTATTCCCCATTGGGTGGTGCATTACAGTAATGGCTCTGTCTAAATAGCAATAGAGAGGCAGAATGGTGCACCCATTATCAACACCAATGCCTCACTCTCAATCTCTCTCTCTCTCTCTCTCTCTCTCTCTCTCTCTCTCTCTCTCACTGAGGAGAGTTAGCAAGGGTTGTCTTGTGCGATCATTGTAAAGATTGTTCAATAAACGGTGAGTGAAACGTCTACATGCGCAGAGAAACTCTGAAAGTGATCATGCGGCTGCGATCAGCACACGGTCTCACGTTTGAGACTCTGGCACGACTGCTCGTTTATCGCTCTGAGAAGTATGAATCAGAAAATGAGCTTTCTGATGACAATTTAATTGCCTTTCAAGGCAGCAGGAGTTATTTAAAAGAAACTGAACAAGTGGGTCATGGAAGTCTGATTTGAGTAACTATACGTTTGGGGAAAGTTTGCTATGTGGATTTTAAGTACACCATTATGCTATTTTAAAGGTTCAGTAATGTTGTTTTGGAGTCTCATACAACAGGTTTACATGCATCAAAGGTCAAAAAACATTAATTTTCTCATATCATACATTGCACATCACCACATTTTTCAATGATTCTCAAATGACTCAATGGATGAATCACTCTCTTTAAATCCCTCCTTTTCGAGAGCTACTCTGCTCTGATTGGCCAGATGGCCCAGTCTGTTGTGATTGGTCGACTGCTCATCATTATGCAAATGTATTTTCTATAGAAAAGGGTATTCTGGGTGGTTGCTATGGGGTTGCTAGGTGGTTGCTAGGGTGTTCTGGGTGGTTGCTATGGGGTTGCTAGGCGGTTGCTCAGGGTGTTCTAGGTGGTTGCTATTAGTGTTGCTAGGCGGTTGCTAGGGTGTTCTAGGTGGTTGCTATTAGTGTTGCTAGGTGGTTGCTAGGGTATTCTTGGCGGTTGCTATGGTGTGGCTATACCCCACTATAGTGATGTAGAACTGTCATGCAGTGAGATTCGAATGAAAAACAACTCGTTTAGGTGGTTTAGAGTCGCCTCTTTTTTTTCGGAGATGCTTCAATTTTCTAACTCAGACAACCATAATAAGCTCATATAATAGAGTACACATCACCAAAGCAACCAATCTCAAAGATCTTTTCAATTTCTTTATTTTACAGAGACTAAATGAATGATGACTAAATCAAAGCAGGTTCCCTCTTAGATGTGCGTCCTCGTCCCATGAGAGCTTTTAACCGCGCTTCACATGCTTTCCCATGCGAATTTAGGATAAAACATCTTTGTGTGCACCAAAAGAAAAGAGAAAACCTTTCTGACTGAACATCACAGAAACTAGCTTTTTTACATTTTCTGTGCTATTTTATCACAAATAAATGGAGGCTTGACACAGCAATCGTTGAGACCACGATGCTACAGTGTTTACTAGTAGGGGTATAATGATATATCGATATTAGTGGAGGGCTAAGATTGATTTTTTGATGGCCTTAGTTTAGAGAGCAGGGTAACTAGTAACTAGTGGATATATTACTAAACTGTATATATATTACACTGAAACCAATAGGGAATTTGGTAGTCTGGTAAGTATGTCGCAATATGAATCATATATTTTTTAAATAATAACTAGGGCTGTGCAAAAATTAATTGCGATTAATCGCATCCAAAATAAAAGTCTGTGTTTACATAATATATTTGTGTGTGCTGTATATAATTATTTTGTATATATAAATACCTATGCATGCATGTTTATATTTAAGAATTATTTGCGCTTAAATTCTGTATATATATATATATATATATATATATATATACACACATAATCTATATTATATATTATATAAATATACATATTTTATATATGAACAACACATTTTCTTAAATATATACATCCATGTGTGTATTTATATATATACAAAATAATTGTATACAGCACACACAAATATATTATGTAAACACAGACTTTTATATTGGATGCGATTAATCACAATTCATTTTTGCACAGCCCTAATAATAACGTATTACAGAACTATTAAACAGAGACCATAAATAAAGACGATGGATAAGATACACTAAAAGACTTGTTCAACTGTTATAAGATGTCAAATTCTCACAGAATTTAGTTTTAACATAATTTTGTTGTGTGTTTCCTAATGGGAATACTAGATTTGCACATTTTAGAGAGCACAGAAAACAGATTTTCTTCACTGTTGTCAATTGGGAAACAGGATTTTCAAATTGCAGAGAGTTCAATTAAATGCTCAAGTCATATTTTGGATGCACTTGTGAGTTAATAAAAATGTAAGTTATATTGCAGTTTTGAAATGATTGATTACATGCCCCTGAGTCAAATCATTCATAGTGTAATGTTTTGAGTTATTGGCAAATATTGTATCTCGGGCTAAAAGAACCGATGTCAGATTGTATTGTGACAACCATCATACGTATATACCCCAGTTGCAACAGTATTTTGGATGGTTGCTAGGCGATTATTAGCTGAGTCACAAACACCACTAATTATGTAAAAAAAAAAGCTTTAAAATGAATACTTGTTTTAAAGGCACTATAACCATACACTTGCTTCCAAAATCTGCAATGCTGTATGTGGAGAAGTCTATGTCTGGCCATTGAATGTGATTTAGGTTACAGTGCTGTAAACACACACACGCACACACACACACACACACAATCACTGCAGCAGTGTCATTGTCATTCAACACCCTGCTCTTGTCCTACAGGACCTTTCTCTCATTTGGTCTCAGATAACCAGGGTTTAATGGCATCTAGGCAGACAGCCAGATAGTCAAATGCTGTGTGAGTGGAGACAAATGACAAAAGTTTCAAACAAAAGTCACTGCTTTTGGATTTGAAAGCTCTCATTAACAGCGCGACAACACAGGATCAGTCATGCATCGAGAGGAATCACTCACACAAACACAAAGACACGGGCCCAAAGGTTTCATCAGCATCGGAGGGACGCACACTTTTAAAATGGCTGTTGAAAGGAAGATACTCTCCCATAATGCTGCACTGTTCAGTTTTCTCTTTAAAATTAACAACATTGAGAGTAAAAAGCTCATAAAATGGACTAAAATGTTCATGAAAGAGGCTACCGTAGCAGATCATTTATATGTTTTGTAACTTATGTAACTGCATACTACCATACTACTCCTAGTAGACCTGAAGTATGTCATTTCTAGAGGATATTGTGCACAATATGCAAATATGTATACACAGGCTGGCCGAAAGTATGGAACCAAAGTGCAAGAATTGAGCTTCAAAAGTTAAGATGTTTTACACAAAACTGGAATATAAATGGCTAAATAAATAAAAAAATAAATATTTTACAGATCTTAAACTTTTGACCGGTACACTACCGGTCAAAAGTTTAAGATCGGTAAGATTTTTTATGTTTTTAAAATAAATAATTAATCAAAAAAAAATTTTTTTTTTGATAAAAATACAAAAAACACAGTAATATTGTGAAATATTATGACAATTTAAAATGACTTTTTTATGTTAATATATATTAAAATGTAATTTATTCCTCTGAAAAAAAGCTGAATTTTCAGCATCATTACTCCAGTCTTCAGTGTCACATGATCCTTCACAAATCACTCTAATATGATGATTTTATGCTCCAAAATGTTGAAAACAGTTTTTTACATTTTTATTTCAGGATTCTTTGATGAATAGAAAGTTCAAAAGAACAGCTTTTATTTAATTAGAATCTTTTCTAACATTATAAATGTCTTTACTGTAACTTTTGATCAATGTAACTCATCCTTGATGAATAGAAGTATTGATTTCTTATTTATTTCCCCAAAAAATAAAATACAAATTCTTACTGACCCCAAACTTTTTAAAGGGTAGTGTTTAATGTAACAAAAGCTTTCCATTTCAGATAAAAGCTGTTCTTTTGAACTTTCTATTCATCAAAGAATCCTGAAATAAAAATGTAAAAAACTGTTTTCAACATGGATAATAATCATACATGTTTTTGGAGCATAAAATCATCATATTAGAGTGATTTGTGAAGGATCATGTGACACTGAAGACTGGAGTAATGATGCTGAAAATTCAGCTTTTATTCAGAGGAATAAATTACATTTTAAATATATTAACATAAAAAAGTCATTTTAAATTGTCATAATATTTCACAATATTACTGTGTTTTTTGTGTATTTTTTATCAAAAAATTGCAGCCTTGGTGAGCAGAAGAGACTTCTTTTAAAAACATAAAAAATCTTACCGATCTTAAACTTTTGACCGGTAGTGTATATATATATATATTATTTATTTATTTCTGAAATGTCACTCAGTGAATTAAACATGCAACATGTGACCTCACATGAATATGTACACATTAATATGTACAAATCATTGTACAGTGCTCTCTCAAACTTATATGGACACTTACTGTACGTTACTTAAAAATTAATTTCACAGAATTAGATCTGTGTCTGCTGTAAATGTCGGTGTCATTTAATTATCTGGTGTTTTGGTGAATTTCACTGTCTGAAGTCAAGTTCACACAGGCTCATATCCTGGAAACAGTCTCTGCGTTTACAGTGTCTCTTTGGTTACCTTCATTTTCAGGTTTATTTAGTGCTGGTAAAGTACACAAGATGATCAGTGTGCGTTCATGCACCACAAGATCTGGACAGAAAGGAAAAATCCAGATGAGCCTGTGGAAAATTCTCTGCAACTCCTCATGGTCTGTCATTTTTTTTGTTAGTATAATGTAACAAATATAGTTGTCAGCTCTTATAAATCCTATAAATCCTTACATGTGAATGTGCGTGTGTGTCAGTGTGTGTGTGCGCTCAGTGAACAGGTAGAGAGGATGCAGTCACTATGGTTTTGCCAAGTAAGATATGTTCCTAGATCAACATATTTTATCCTGGAATAACATTCCTGTCTAAAAATATTGTCCTAATCTCATCCCTTCCATCACTCATCCCTAAAATCAGTGGGAAACGGTGGGTGAATAACACTGATGTTGTCCTTCAAATCTGATTCGGGTTGATTTGAATGTTGTTCCAGGATAAACAAAGATGAAATCATGTTCACCAGAGGATGCAGTGTGTGTGTGTGTATGTGTGTGTGTGTGTGTATGTGTGTGTGTGTGTACACATGTTCTTTCTATCCTGGTGGGGACCTGAATGCACACAGACTCATGGGGACTCATATCAGAAATAGTTTTTTTTTTTTGAAAATGTTGAAAAACAAAAGTTTTATGTGATGGCTGATGGGTACAGTAGATTTAGGGGTGGGCTTAGTGTTTATGTGTGTATGTGTGAGAGTGCGTGTGAGAGAAAAAAAATATAAAATTATATTAATTATAAAGTCTTTAGAAAGTCTTTAAACATATTTTTACATATTTACAAAATTAAATACTAATTAATTAATTAATTAAAAATTAATTAAAAATGTAAAAATTAATTTAAAATTAAATAAAATTGTTTTATAATTAATATTACAATATATACATATTTAAATTGGAATATAATATATAAAAATTAAAGTTACACATGAGTATCATCTTAAATAATACTTTAAATAGGCATATTATAGGACTATAATATTCAAACAGAATGAACACTAAAATTTTCTGTCATCACTGGCTAATATTTAGTATGCGGTAATGCTTTACTGTTAGATTGTACTGTGTACTACTGATACTGCAGAAATTGTAAAACAATTTATTTTATAATTGACTTGGTTTGGCACTTTTGACATCTCTACCAGCAAGTATGTTGTAAATAAGCACAAAGGTAAACATAGAGATAATTACAGTTAGGCTATTTAATTTACAGCAATGTATGAACACTCGTACAATAAAATTACACATTTATCAGATGACAATCATCATTTGCTCTGTCACCTTCAATAAAGCATTCTGCAAAATCACACCATAGGGCAATGGTTGTTGTGGTGTATTAATGCACACGGATCATCTTGTGTACTTTATAGGACTTTATACCTTAACTCTAGGAGGTCTTTTTCAATTTGAAAGCTACTCCTCTCTCTCTCTCTCTCTCTCTCTCTCTCTCTCTCTCTCCGGGCCTTCAGGATGTGTGTATTCTGCTGATGGATTTTAAGACTGACTCAGTCAGTGACTCCAGCTGTGTTTGTGTAGATGTTCTCATCCTTCTATTGACAGAAACACTCTCATCCATTAAGACAGCAAAGCTGAGTCTGTCTATTTTCTCTACCTGATTATAACATACAATAAACTGCCATTCAAGACAGTCAAGCTCCTCAGATTACTTTCTATTCTAGAGTATATTCTGCACTCTTAAAGGCTCTGAAATCACAAGCACTTCAATGACTAAGAAGGATGGCCAGAATTATAAAACAATTGAGTCTTTATAAACATCTAGTTTAAGATGCAGGTTTCAAGTTCTTAGAAATGCAATATTTGCAATCATATTGATTTTGAAAAAAAAAAAATTCATCACAAAAACATTTTTAAGAATTTTATTTAATGACTTAAAATTGCCATATGGTGTATCAATAAAGTCGTTCATGTACTTCTTGGGAAGAGGTCAATTCATTTAAGTCACCACCTATAATGCACTAAAATTTTTTTCTAATGAAATGTCATGTGGTTTAGCTCCCTAAAACGTTTACTGTTACGGTTACTGTTTACCCTGAAAACAATATGTTTGTTAAAAACATAAAAGCAAATGTAATTACTTTTTACCAGATTGTTACTAGTTATAGTTACTAGTTAGTAACTGAATTAAATCCTTAAAAGTAACTAATTACCAGGGAAAGTAACTATTGAGTTACTTTTAACAAAATAAAAAATAAAATAGGCCTATGTCAAATAACTTTGATGCACCCAACATTAAATATGTTAAATTAATGAAATGGACAATATAGAATAAATTGTTATTATAAAACATTGTACACTAATCTACACTATCGTAATGTTGCTGTGTGACAATGTGAGAGACACCTAAAAATTCAATATATTATTTTAAATATTATCATTACTATAGTAGAACAATAAAACACAATTTTAGATTTAGGTTTAGAACTTTTAAAATTTAATATTGCACAGACCACAACTGGCCAATAAATAAGTCTAAAAATAAAGTATGCTTAAATGTACCAAAAATGCAAATAATAATAATAAAAATATACATACACTCTTTGTAGTGAAAATTAAAATGATAAACAGTTTAACAAGAAGTGCTCCCAGAGCCTGAATTCCCAAAGCGTTCCCTGCAGGTTAATTTTTTAGATTTTATTAGTATAACCATGTAAATTAATTAAAATGTTGCAGATGATACACTGAAAAAAATTTGGAGTAGGATTTACTTGAAAAAAAGCTAGGCAACTTTTTCCACTCAGAAAATGCTAGTAAATTTACAAAGATTTGCCAAGTAAAAACCTAAACATATTTATCAGTAGCTTTAATTAGAAATCTTAAGTTAAAATTTACTTGGAATAAGCAACAAAGAAAATAAGTAACTTGGCTAGTAAAAGGTTGATTAATATCGATTTAGTTTTAATTTCCTTTGCATTACATTTCACTCAAACAATTTTATTGAATTATACCAGACATTGATAGTATGTGTTTTACTTCGCGTATCTAAGTAATTTATACTTCATCATGTCAGATGTTAAGCATGATGTGAATGCAAAGACCTCAATACTTGGTAGACAATACACAACATTTGATGGGTCATTCATGTGTCATTTTAAGCAGAAAATGTCCTCAAAATGTCACAAAATGGCTAATACTGACAACAAAAGCAATGATACAACAGTGTAAATACAGCTGGACACTAGGGGTGGGAATCTCTAGGCACCTCACGAATTCGATTTCGATTACGATTCAGAGGGCTTCCGATTCGATGCTAAATCGATTATCTGAATATTTTTTTTGTGTGTGTGACTATAAATACTTTGCTTTAAAAGTAAAAAGTAATGACCCATGAAGAATTAATAATACATTTTATTAACATTGCAAAGAACCAACAGGAAAATAAATGTGTGCCTGAACTAGCAGCATACTTGTTATCTATAGTTTTTTTTTTTTTTTCTCCTCAAGTTGATGGGGACCAGCAACTGTTTGGTTACCCACATTAAAAAAAAATAATCTTCTTTTGTGTTCAGCACAAGAAAGAAATTAATACAGGTTTGAACAACATTAGAGTAAATAATGACTGATTTTTTTTGTGAACTATCCCTTTAAGGACGAGCGGCAGTACTATTTATAGACCAGCAAGCGACTTGTACTAAATGCGTTTAATATAGATGCATATTACACCAGATTTTCTCTCAAATGTTTGCTTTCACTTTAGACATAGCCAATTCTGTTTATGTAAACATTGTATGTATTTAACAGTATTAGCAGAAGACTCAAAAGATAACTTAGTCCAGTGTTCAGGCGCTGTTTGACAGTGCCTTTGAGCGTCGGGAGGGCAAGGCTTATGCAAATAATGAACTTTTGTGAATTGCAGTGTCCCGGCGTACCTATTCATTAACGTGTGATGTGTAGGCTACGTCGCGTTGTACAGTTGAGACAGATGCGCCAGAACTGAACTGATAGAATACACTGTAACACGATACTACGATATTTCTTCAAAAGCAGATAGTAGAGACATTTTAATCGTCCACGATCAAAAATCGTGCTATCGCACACCCCTCCACACGTCAGCTTTTAACGAGGAGGGTGTTTGGATTCGGCGCTCAGTCATCACGTCTGCGTCTCTGTTATGTGCACGCCACTGACGGTCCGGCCACTGCACTTCTGCGCTTCAGAGTTCCGTCTTTCACGTTGCGTCAATATTACATTATTCAGAATCGTCCACGTCCGCATCGCGATGCATCTAAGAATCGATTTTTCCCCACCCCTACTGGACACCAGTGAAAAATGAACCTCATTAATTATTCAAGGTCCAGTGCATGATGGGAACCCCAGTATCAGAAAAGTTGAGTATTTTTTACTTTATTTTATTGAGTTCATATTTATGCTTTCATTTCTACTCGCTTGAACTAAGTACTGATATGGAATTTACTTAGTTTTTTTTTTATTCTTGCCTGAACTAACATTTTCTTGTAAATTACATTGGGTTTTTTCAGTAGTATTTACCTTACCAAAACATCATTTTTTCAGTGTACCAATAGGCTACAGAAAATTATTCTAATGCTGAAATTGGTCATTTATTAATAAACAAACTAATGCTCGGACACACTCGGTAGCAGTTGAGCGAACTCTCGGGCACACTCTATCTCGCGTTCACTTCAGGTGCGTCCAGTCCCGCGACTCATAAACACACACACACACAAGATTAAAGACTTTGCAGGTCCTATGGCGAAGAGAGAGCCTACTCGGATAACCGCTTCAGTGAGCTCAATTAGGCTATAGTAACGCCACATTCATTTATAACGCTGTTATTCCCATCACTGACCAAAAGCAAAAGTGCCTGAATTTTTCATTCTCACCCTCATATCACAATATCTGACTTAATTTGTTGCGCTCAAATTAATATGCGTGTGAGAGAGAGTCTACTGATGGGAGGACCATCACAATTTATCCAGAAAATCCATTCACATCTGCGTCAATTAAAGCGAACACCAATACACGGAAGACTAAGCCCTAAGCTCTCTTTAGACACACACACAGCCTGGAATCTAAATAGAATTAGTGAAATCTTGTTACACAGACCTTTTTAACCCCTCTAGCACTGGAGCGCCACTAATGCGCCAATTCAGACAAAGCACTTCTTAATTGAATCTGAACTGATTTGAATAATCAATCTAGATTGAACCTGTGCTGCTAAAGCGGATCTTTGTCCGGTTCAGCTTGTGTCGTGACTCCCATGAGTCTCTCAGCTCAGGTCAGGCCCGACTCAGGTGTGGGGGGCTCTCCTAATTACTAATCTGACGGATGCTTTTATCCAAAGTGACTTATTGTTCACTTGTTTTAAGTTCAATCCCTCGGGAGTAACCTGAGGTTAAGTGTCTGGTCAATGGCTCATGAATCATCCCTTGCAGGATTCGAACCAATAAAGATGCACGTCTTTGTTTGCAGACAGCTGTTGACAACATGGGAGAAGAACTATTTCGACTTTTTTATCTATTAGTACATTAATTAAAAGCTGTGTCCATGCATCACTTTTTTAAGGGACAGACAAAGGGATCAGGATGAACAGAAAGAAATGGAGCAGGATGTGAGAGGGAATTTACTTTGCTGATTAAAGCTGACTGTGTTGTTGCTTCAGCGTCGGGACAAACAAGCTTCACTAAAGCTGAGTACCAGATCTGCGCATGCGTGTGAATGAGACCACTGTCTATTTCTGCAGATATATTAATCTATATTTGTCATTCAAAACGGGAAACCGACGCTGCAGGCTGCAGATACACAAACCGTAAACAAAGCATTTCTGAATATCAATCCTGCTGATAACTTTCTTTATTCAACTCTGCTCCTATTAATATTACAATATTCGCTCAGAAACACTCGGGTAAGATGACGTAAAGTTAGAACAGCCGTCTATCTGTGCCGTTTTGACTTCTTTGTTCGCTGTTTTGCTATTATTCTATTCTTGCTACTCATTCACTTAGAAAAAGGATTCATTGGGGTTCTATGTATGAAGCATACACTCTCAGAAAAAAGGTACAAAAGCTTTCACTGGGGCTGTACCTTTTCAAAAGGTAAACTTTTGTAAATTTTAAGTGCTAATATGTACATTTTAGGCACTAATATGTACATTTTAAGTGGAAATATGTACATTTTAAGTACTAATATGTACATTTTAGGTGCTACTATATCCATTTCAGGAGCTAATATGTACATTTTAGGCCCTAATATGTACATTTTAGGCCCTAATATGTACATTTTAGGCCCTAATATGTACATTTTAGGTGGTAATATGTACATTTTAAGTACTAATATATCGATTTTAAGTGTTAATATGTACATTTTAGGCCCTAATATGTACATTTTAGGTGGAAATATGTACATTTTAAGTGTTAATATGTACATTTTAGGTGCTACTATATCCATTTCATGAGCTAATATGTACATTTTAGGCCCTAATATGTAAATGTTAGGCCCTAGATTTTAAGTAGTAATATGTACATTTTAAGTACTAATATATAGATTTTAAGTGTTAATATGTACATTTTAGGTGCTAATATGTCCATTTCATGAGCTAATATGTACATGTTAGGTGCTATTATGTCCATTTTAGGTGGTAATATGTACATTATAGGTCCTAATATGTACATTATATGTGCTAATATGTACATTTCAGGTGCTAATATGTACATTGTGCTAATGTGTATATTTTAGGTGCTAATATGTACATTTTACGTGCTAATATGTACATTAAAGATCCTAATATGTCCATTTTAAGTGCTAATATCTACATTTTATGTGCTAATATGTAAATTTCAGGTGCTAATATGTACATTTTAGGTGCAAATATGTACCACTAAGGTACCAATATACAGCATTTGGGTACAAAAGTGTACCTTTTGAAAAGGTACAGCCCCAGTGACAGATTTTGAACCTTTTTTTTCTGAGAGTGGGTTCTTTACTCAACTCCAAAGAACCTTTTATGCTAAAAAAGGTTCTATAATGACAAGAAAGAACCCTTTTAGCACAGAGGTCCTTTATAGGCTATTATTCATTCATATATTAAATTAGTTATAATTAAATTATTGTTCATTAAACTGTTGTAGTAACTTAATATAATGTTAAAAATATATACATTTTCTAACCCCTGTGTCTTGAATTTTGTGATCATTTACATGCAGCATAAATACATTTTAAGGTCTTGATGTTTGTCAATAATATCTAATCAATGAAATATCTAATCCGGAAAGGACAAAACAAATGATAATGAATGAACCCAAAATGGTCCATATAGAACCTTTTTCCTGGTTACAAAGAACTCTAGAGGGTTCTTATTATTTGAACCCTTAAAATGGCTTCTGTATAGAATGTTTAAGGGTTCCAAATACGTAGCGCTGATAGAACCTTTTAAGATTCTATATAGAACCTTTTCTTCTAAGAGTGTAAAGCTAAACATTAGTTGATTAGAGTTCTACATGCTGAATCGATTCCGATGTTGCCCGACGGCCTGGTGTGTCTCGGGCTTTAGAAACAGCACAACAGCAGCTCTGCAACACAGCATCCATCAGAAGACGAGAAGCTCTATAAGTCCCACCGCTGCTGAAACAACAAGCTAAAGTTGCACCATATTTGATCTCATAAATAAAACATGGTAATTTTATACTCTGGGCGTATAGTCTTCAAGACTACATCCTACACAAGTGTGTGAGGAGACTCCAGAGGATATGTGTGAGGGGAAAAATCAAAAGTGTGTTGAGCAGATGATAATGGTGCTGATGGAGGGACTTCACACCAAGAGGGAGAGAGAGACTGTGAGAGCCAGAGAGATCAGAAGAGTGAGAAAACCAGAGCGTTCAGCTGAAAAACATGCTAAAGGCTTTTCTCCTCCCTGCATGAGTGCGCAGGCCTCCATCAGCGTGAAGAGCAGAGGGCAATTCAGGAACATTGGCCATATTCACAATCTTCAGGCCTTTCAATATTGCTCATTTAACATCCTTACTGGCCTTCCTTGAGTCATGAATACTGAATTTTACAGTCCCTAAAATCTAAAATAACACCGAGCATTACAATAATTTTAACTTTAACACAGTACCGGTGTTCAAGTGGCAACAGTGTTTCGATGTTTGATTCTGCAAATCAGTTTCAATTATTAGGTTTAAAGGGGTGATGAACAGAGAAATCAAATTTTCCCTGAGCTTTTGACATCTAAGAGGTCATCATATTATAATAACATCTAGGGCCCTATAATTTCTGCGATCACGGAATAAAAAGCACACTATTTTTACAACTAAAATAACAGTAAAGGGTCAAAAAAATTAATTCCCAAAAATTAAAATGGAAAAAACAGAATTTGCAAAAATTTAAACGGACAAAACGGAATTTGCAAAAATTAAAACGGAAAAAAATGGAATTTGGGAAAAAATAAAATGGAATTTGGGAAAAAATAAAACGGATTTTATAGGGCCCTAAACATCCTGTAAGTTTCAGAACTGAAAACGTCCTTGTTAGTCCAATAAAAGCTTTTATAGACACCAGGCTCAGCAAACGACTCGTTTTTCAAAGTGGGGAACTATGACGTCAAAGAGGATAAAACCCCACCCCCGCAGAAGAAGATCAACGCCTACTTCAACACGGCCGGTTTAGCCCCGCCCACCGATTCGCCCATTACACGTATAGCTAAATAACATAGATGCCTACCTCGTGATGACAAACCGGATTCAGCTACCAAGCAATAAATATGCACTGACGAGTGAAATTCATTATAATAAGCAAAACTGTTATCCAATCACAGCAGTGGGCGTTTACTTTCAAGTCTTCAGTGCGAGACGCCCATAAAAACCGAGCGTTTTTGAGCTAGGCTCAAAAGTAAGGTAGAAAATAGCCTGTTACTTATTAATTTTGATGTTTTTGAATGCAAAAACCAAGCGAACGCCATAAGTCGAGCTCAGACAACAATATAAAAAAGCCAGTTCATGACCCCTTTAAAACTCATTACACAAATTTGCTTGAATAACCCTCAGAAATATTCACAGAAGTCCCTTCATGGAATTTCTTTATATATACACATTTTAATAAAATATGTGGGTAAATGTTAGTGTACTATAAGGTATATTGTTATGTTTTTAAAAGTAAAAAAGACAATCTTTAATCCTTGCAATTGTTTAGTTAAAAGCACTGTGGGTTACTGTATTATTTTGATATATACCGGCAATTATAACAGTTTTTTTTTATGTACATGGCCATGATGGCTTTTTATTCACAATATCTATTCCAGAACAATCTGTATATAAAAGACCATAGCCAACAGCTGACTAAACCTTGCTGGAAACAGAAAGTAGCATTAGCATAATCACAGTATACTTCATTTTACAGTATCTTGAACTCGGTTAACCTTACAGAAGAATGGTAGACGTAAATATTTACATTTATTCATTTAGCTGAGGCTTTTATCCAAATGCTATATGTCAGAGGGCACATGCCTCTGGAGCAACTAGGGGTTAAGTGTCTTGCTCAGGGACACATTGGCAATTAGGGCCCTATAATTTCCCAACACGATCACACTAAATGCATCTTTATAGCACGCATGTGTATTGTCGTGTAATATATACGCTAAAGTGAGTTTTTACGTGCATATGATACGCATTGGTTGGTTAGGTTAAGTTTAGGTGTGGGGTGTGTGTGTATTATACGTTTGGCTAGAATTTGTGGTTTGGGGTGCGTGTGTATTATACGCAAATGAACTGCGTATCAATTGCACGCGAAAAACTGCGTCTCATATGCACGTAAAACTCATTTTCGCGTATATATTACATGACAATACACATGCGATGTTATAGAGACGCATTTACGTGAGAACAGGCTGAATTTCCGCAATCACGGAATAAAAAGCACACTCTTTTTACAACTAAAATAACAGTAAAGGGTAAAAAAAATTAATTCCCAAAAATTAAAACGGAAAAAACGGAATTTGCAAAAATTAAAACGGAAAAAACGGAATTTGGGAAAAAATAAAATGGAATTTGGGAAAAAATAAAACAGATTTTATAGGGCCCTACATTGATGTCTCACAGTGGTCTCTCACACCAAAGGCACGTGTCTTATCCACTGCGTCATCACCATGTGCCTTATCCACTGCGCCATTGAAATATATTTCTCAAGGTGCACAACTATTATTCCATTTAAGGTGAGGCCTAGTTTGGGAATGGTAGCAGTAAGTAAATGATTAATGTTTCTGGTATTACTGCCACCATAAAGATCAGCGCTGATAATAAGTGACCAGACTATAGTGTTCTTATTGTTTTTATTGGCCTCAGGGTTCAGGGACTACATGACGTAAAGCCAGTGACTCTCATACCGCTGCACAAACATCTGATCTAAGGCTGGAGTAAACACAGCTATGTGATTTTGCAAAAATGCTTTGCTGAAATCTTTCTCCAGGGACTGTAATGCCTCAGGACCCAAATCTTTCATTAATGACAGCAACAACTTCAGCAAAAACACTCTCATATTTTTGCACTTTAAAAAGCTGAATGAATGTGACGAGAAACATGTTCATTAACACCTGCGCGATCCCGAGATTACGTTACTGCACAAACAACACGACGTGATTGCATTCACTCGATTCCTCAAATCCCTGTGATTTCCTCAACTCATCCCTGCCAGGCTTTGCTTATCCAACTAACCAGAAGAAAATAAGACTTGACAAGCGTTTTTTAGACTGCGATGTAAAATAACAGGCACTTTAGGAATATAGGTTGTGTTTGCTGTAAACAGCATGATATTCCCACTCCAACACCCTTCAATTTTAAGATCATAGATATAGAGACACATAGATATACGGATGGAAAAGAGAAGTGGGATACTCACTGTCTGCATGGATCGGCACCACCAGGCAGAGCAGCAGCACGAGGGATGTGGCAAAGGCCTGATGGGTGTGTGGCACCATGATTTCAGGATGGCGCTCACCGCAGGGGTTCCTAAACTCCTGCTGGATGACTATACGCTCAGCGCTACCATTTAGTGAGACCTGCAGGGAAAACCAAGGAGAGTGACATCAGAAAGTTGCAATGCAAACAACACATTTGAAGCAATTGAAATGACATCACCACTTATTAGCATTCCAAAAGCATTACATCACTTTCCTGTAATTTAGTGTGATCAAATTAAAGCAATGGAAGAATGACATCAGTAAGCATTATGGTAATGTTTCAAACATGACATCATTATTAGCACTTCAAGAGGAAGGTGTCATATAAGGTCAGTCTTCTAAAGTTATTCAATAGTGTTTTGTGTGTGTGTGTGTGAGGAATTTATTTACTAAAAATCAACATTTGAAAGTAGACAAAACTTCAGAATTCAGAGATGCTGATTCAATAACTGTCTGATGGATTCAGTTTCATGAGACTGTTGGTTTGTATGGTTAGACTTTAGTTTAAGGTGACGTAGTTACAGTACATTGTACTTTATGGAAGCTTGTTTCCGCCACTGAATAAAATAAAAGAAAAAAATAATTGCGACTCACAATTGCGAGATATAAAGTCAGAATTTCACGATATAAAGTCAGAATTGTGTGCTATAAACTCGCAATTCTGAGAAAAATGACCGAATTCAGACTTTTTATCTCACATTTCTGACTTTTTTTTCACAATTGCAAGTTTACATCTCGCAATTCTGACTTTATAACATATATAGGGCCCTATAAAATACATTTTATATTTTCTCCAAATTCCGTTTTTTCCGTTAAAATTTTTGCAAATTCCGTTTTTTCCGTTTTAATTTTTGGGAATTCAGTTTTTTTTTACCCTTTAATGTTATTTTAGTTGTAAAAAGAGCTTTTAATGTTGCTTTTAATGTTAATGATTAAAATGTACACAAATAAAATAGGCATTTACTCTTAAAATGACAAATACTGCATGATGCAATGATCACGCAATTCTGACTTTATATCACACAATTTTGACTTTATAACACACAATTGTGACTTTATATCAATCAATTCTGACTTTATATCTTGCAATTCTGACTTTATAGCACACAATTCTGACTTTATATCTCGCAATTCTGACTGTATATGTTGCAATTCTGACCTTATATCACGCAACTGCGACTATATCACACAATTCAGACTTTTTATCTTGCAATTCTGACTTTACATCTCGCAATTCTGAGAAATAAAGTCAGGAATTGTGAGATAAAAAGTCCAATTACCTTTTTTATTTTTCATTCTGTGGGGAAACAAGCTTCCAAAGTACTTAGATACATACTGAGCAATATTAATTATCTACATGCACTTGACAATGGAGTTAGGGTTTGGTTTAGGGTTAGTTACTTGTAATTATGCATCATTTACATTTATTACTACAGTACATGTAGTAACGTGTAACTTGCATCACCTTAAAATAAATTGTTACTGCTATTTTGTGAACTATTCATTAAAATCGATTCATGAGAGTAATTTGCTCTGAAATCTACACTGGTTGTGCTGCATATTCCAGAATTAATAAATAGAACGGGTTCATGAATTAGTTCAAAATAGTAATGTTTTCATGAATCAGATTACACTGGTCAATTGTTGTTGCTTTTTGTCTGCAACCTGGAAGGAAATTTAATAAAAATACATCTATTGTCATAATTCAACACAGGCTGCAAATGCACAATTTAGCTAAAATATAAAACAAAATAAAATAAATATAGGGCCCTATAATTTCTGCGATCACGGAATAAAAAGCACACTCTTTTTACATCTAAAATAACAGTAAAGGGTAAAAAAAAAAATTATTCCCAAAAATTAAAACGGAAAAAACGGAATTAGCAAAAATTAAAACGGAAAAAACAGAATTTGGGAAAAAATAAAATGGAATTTGGGAAAAATAAAACGGATTTTATAGGGCCCTATAAATTTTAGATAACATTAAAAAAAACTAGATGTGTTGTCTTGTCAACTAACTGAAAGTACTGAAAGCTAACAGAAATATGTTTTTGAAAACTAATAAAAATTACAATCGCATGACAAAATGACTAAAACTTAAGCTAAAATGAAAACAATTACTCTGTAATAAATGCTATGATGCAACAAGTATGCAAATAACACTAAAATAGCATTGGTGGTACACAGTACCGCACAACTCGAGTAAAATATGATTTATTTGGCTGTGGCCATTAGGATACAGCATGACAGCACAGATTGAGTCATTTTCATTTCGAGCTGAGCTTTTCATTTAACACAGTGACATCATGCACACAATGAATGATGTCACTGTGTTAATTTAATGAAGTGGTTTGAAAGCCGGAGCCGCAACGAGTCCCGGGAGAGCGTTTCGGCGACCACAGGCACCTCTGGCCTTCGCAGGACACACAGGTTCACGCTGCGAGTGTGTGTCTAGGGGGTTTGTGTGTGTTAATAACCTGTGTGGTGAGGGCAACCCCATGCACACCTCACTCACTCATGATTAAGATGATGCATTCATTTATTAACCAGAAGCGCTCGTCATGTAATTGGCCGGGCCCGGGCTAATTAATCATGTCACACAAAGCAGACATCTGCTTTCCAACACACCCACTCTTCCACAGAGAAAACAATCATGGAAAACCCGGAGAGAGACGCCCATAGACCAACACTAATTACTCCGCCACCACAGCAGGAAAAGTGTGGAGCCGCTGGCGCTCGGCAAACTGCTTCCACCCTCAAACAGCGTTTGATCGAGAGCTGAAGGTGCGCAGACGGAAACGTCTCTGCGTCTCCGAGCGTGCCGTTTCTCCCTCTTATTATGGAAATCATGAGTCTGGAACAGAACCGCGGAGCTGACAGGCTCACCGACACTGCATTAAACTGCGAGCATTTAGGGACAAACACACACACACACACGAGTCTCCCTGCTTCAGCACACACTGTAATTACAGCAGTGCTCCCCGTTCTGCACCTCACCGTCTCTGCCTTTCCAAAGAAAACACAGACTCTGTTTATGAGTGGATGCTACAATTGCGCCAGCCAAGCGTCTCCGGCGTGCCCAACCTGCAGGCTCTCCCGAACATTCCTGCAGGAAGAGCTCGCTGCGAAAACAAAGCACGGACTGAACGCAGCGTGCATTTCTAAAGACCCCAGTCTCTTCTGCTGAAAGACAAATGATACAGGCAGCCAGCTAGACTCGCCATGATGACAAGCATGTTTAAATGAGGGGTCAAAGGTCAGTTCATTTCTCTCAGGAATCAATCCTCATGTGGACTGGACATGACTGCACAGGAACTGGAGGGTTATAAAGCATCGCAGCTTCAGGATGGAGAGAAATCCTCGCTCTGGTCTAAATTCACAAGTTGGAATAAATAAATAATGTGATATAATTCAAAACATTTTAATATTCAAGGCGTGTTCTTAACGCTTTTTTCACTAAATTAAAGATTGGTAACACTTCTCCAATTCTCACTGATTTAGTTCTAATAACTAGTTGCTTATTGGCATGCATATTTGCTGTTTATTAGTATGTATAAATCATATGTTAATGCCATATTCTGCTTGATCATATTCTACATCCCTTAATTCACCCAATACCTAAACTTAAAATCCACCTTAGTAACTATTAATAAGCAGTAACTAGCAGTTTATTGAGGCAACAATCATACAGGAAGTTCGTTAGTTAGTTAGTGTAGTTAGTTAATCTTGAGAATTGGACCCTAATTTAAAGTGTGACCAAAAAAATTAATTTAATTAATAAAAAAGTGAATACCTAAAAAGACTACATTTTACTACAGCAGGGTTATAAGAGTTAACTAAAACCAAAAAAGGTGTTTTCTTTCATTTAAATAAAATAAATGTGAACAAAAGAATGTTTTCTAATTTAATTTAGTTTAACTTGATGAACTAAAATAACTTGAATGTAAATAAAAAATAATACAACTATCTATATTAAAAAAAACAACTAGTAAAAATGGCAGAAACTATTAAATTACAAAAAAATAACTGAGTTACTAAATTTAAAATATAAATGGAAAATGTGAAAATACAAATTAATTGAAAAAAAATATATATAATAGACAAAAATAACTGATACATTAGGCCTACATATATTTTTTACTAAAAAGATGTGATGCCATTTTGAACTAATTGAAACAATTCATTTGAACTGAATTACAGAAATGAATCAACCTGACCAACAAAAATGGGATTTAGGTTTAAAGACAAAAAAGACACTGTAATGGTTGTCTTAATGCACTCATACTTTAAAGTTTTGAGACAAGGAGGGATTGTTAAATCAATGACTAAATGATATGCATGGCCTAATAAAATGCAAACAAAGTTACAATTATACTTACTATGTTGCTTTTTTTTTCTACAAAAAAATAATCACAAATATATTGCAACTGTTTAAAATATCACCTGGTTTTTAATCATCAACATAAGAAAACATGTTTATATATATATATATATATATATATATATATATATATATATATATATATATATATATATATATATATATATATATAAGAAAGTGTTTTGGGAGGATAGTTGCCTGTTGCATAACATAATATATAACATAATTGCACATAAATGCAGCATGTTCATCTGCCGTAATTCCAGTCCCAACATGTTGCTGCTTATTTGCAGGAGTGTTTGATAGTCTAATATATCCAAAGAGCACTTGCTTTATTACTCCTGGATTGATGGATAATCTATCATAATCCCAGAGGAGAAATGGTTTGCTAGACATTTCCTGTGCCTTGACAGAAAACCCTTCAACACAGGCCAGAGCAGCGCTAACATCTGAGATACACTTAGAAAATCAATGCTCTTTGAATATTAATAAAGAGCTACACTTAAGTTCATCAGTCTGATGCATATATACTTTCCCAAACAGTATTGCCATTTAAAAAGACCATTTCTGGATCCTCAATTAAGCAAATAAAATCAGGCAAATAAGATAAGAGGGCAGCAGTTCTGAGAGCGTCTTTGCTGTTTATTTAATCACGTCAATATTGCTACAAAGAGTGTCACTATTATCTATTCATATCATTTTTAGGGGGTTATTATTGAAATGTCAAGATTCTTGTGAAATTTAAATAAATTGAGGTGCCACTTTGCCTGTTGGAAAAAAAACATGCAATTTTATTTTAAATTGGGGTAGAATTATGTACAACGGCAAAAACTACCACTGCTTTAAAGGGACATCAAACATCAAAATGATGTTTCACAAACACATACATTGGAGAACTTTTGATTTTGGCATAATGGCTCTGTCTAAAACCAAGTAAGCCGCCTAACTAGACATCATAAGCACACTTCTGGGCTCTTTCCAGTGAATTACACTGCTTAAGACCTCATTTAGCCAAAATTAACTCACCATCAGTATATTTTTGCAGGTAATGCAAACCCAGATTCCTCAGAAAGTGATTACAAACTTAAATTTGAGTACAAAATTAGGTTTCACTTTATTTGATGGTACCTTTAACACATTCTGTTGCCTATAAGTAGCATTGCACCTACATGTCTACTAACTCTTTTAGGCTGCATTAACACTGCAGGGCTTCATGCTCAATTCCATTTTTTTTGAAGGCCGTTCAAACTTCCAATTAAATGCGACCTTTTGTGATCTCCTGTGTGAACGTGAAATGACCCAGAAGTGACCCGCATGCGCAGAAGAGTATCAACGGTTAATGACGTCACTAGTTGTTTGCGGAAGTAGCTTAAACATGGATGTCAACAGTGGAGCTTGTTTAGCAATATTAAAGTTATTTTCCCAACAGAGCCAGCACAATAACAATCTTCTCACTCCCTCTTACTTCAATGTAGAATTATGACATTTATCACGCCAATGACGTGTGTGTCGGATATATGTGACCTGGCCGTTCTAGATTGAATTCGCATTTATACATCTCGTATTTGGACCACATATCCAAGAGGCCTGGGTCACATTTTGAAAAAATCGGATCTGTGTCGTTCACACTGTCATGAACAGATCAGATACAGGTCACATGGGGGCATAAAAACTAAGCCCGACCGATAAAGGATTTTGAAGGCCGATACCGATACAAATATTTTGGGGTTTTAAAATCCGATATGCCGATATATCGGCCGAATATTTTTATTTATTATATATTTTTTCAAAACGCGCAACAAAACATTAACAGATTTCCCTAACATAGTTATTTGTAGTCATTTATGAGTTTTAACTAAAATAATATGATTTTAAAAAGAGATTATTTATTTAGGCAGAAAAAGTTCAATGGGGTTTCCAAGCTCATTAATGTTAACGTTAGTGGTCTTCCACTGATGATAGTGGCATTAGCTAGCTTTGTGGTTAGCTAGTCTATGATGAGCCATAATTTAGCAATAGATTATGTCATACTGCAAATTGTAAAACATAAATTTTCAATATAACAGGCCAAAGAGAGATGATTGAAGCGTATTTCATCCGTTTTAATTTTATTTTTGAAATATTCATTTATCGGCCATTATAACTGCCGATATCAGATATTTTGGAAAATGCCTAGTGTCAGGGCCAGATAATATCGAGCCGGCCGAATATGGGTCTGGCTCTAATAAAAACCCCAGAAATTGGGTCGTTCAGCCTGCAGTGTGAACGTAGCCTTAGAGTGTTAGTGGAGTATTAGTAGACTGCCCAGCAAACAAATTTAGGTTCTGGGAATGTTCTGGGAATGTTAGTTTTGGTTCCGAACGTTCCTACGACTTCCCTTAAGGTTAGGGGAACAGTTCCCAGAACGTTTTCCTCACATTATAAAAAAAATGTAACCTAAAAATAACCTACATTGAACGTTCCTATAATGTTCCTGTTTGGTTCCCAAAAAATAACCTCATGGGACCATACGGGAACGTCTATGGGGAACGTTCTGTGTTTGCTGGGTGGTAAGGTTAGGGTTAACCCTATAGGCGCCACGGTCAAATTTACTCGACAAGATTCGAGCACTGAATACAAACGGCCAATCTGTGCAAATTGGGTGTCAAATTTCATTCGACCTCCCCTCCACTAGATGGCAAACATGTCATACTTCATCCCTGACTCGAAAAAACACCATGCTTCATATAAAATCTTCAGAGCGCATTGAATCAGTGCAATCAAAAGCGGAGCAAGTGTGTGAGTGAGTAATTTCATCCAGAGCTCTCCACCATCGAGGCGACAGTAATGTGGTGGAGACTTTGTCTATTATCACTGGGTGTGTTGGACGAGGTCAAAGTGTTTATAGGACAGTTAAGGGGCGACGTGGAAGTCGCAATGACAATGACAGTAAGTCTGAGCTGTGCACACTCAGCAAATCTGAGCACTGCTGCTCGTATCATCTCACTCATAATCTGTGTCAGAATGAGCTTTTGAACTAAACAGATCTTGTCTACTTGTGTTTATGTGTCATATGAATAATATATATGTGCCTCATACATGGAATCAGGAGTGCCTACTGTATGTAGTAATGGAAATCTCTACAGCAAAAGGCCGACCTCTACATGCATTTGGTCTGTTTCCAGTTTATGCTTATTTACATATTCAGTATTGTGCAATATAACATACAGAAGGTGAGGGACATTTTGGGAAAGAAGTGATGCATTTTATCACTTAAACGTGACTTTTCATGAAAATTCTATAATCCAAGATTGCCGCCAACATATGACATCATAATATGCAAATTAAGATGGGAAAATGTACTCCCTACATAAACTTTGGGTCATCCTTAATATTTCTCTAATTTACAGAAAGTCTCTTTTATCACTTTTAAGACATAGCCTTTTGAAATTAAGATGTCAAAATCGAACGTTTTAGGTTAAAAAACCTACTATGTCTACATGTAAGTTGACATGTAGTTGCAAAGTTACTAATTGTATATAAATTTATTTGATTAGGATAAACCCCTTGTAGATGCGACATCTAGTTTAAAGGAGTCCTGAAAGTACATCACAGCCATCACAAAAGAACACACAAAAAAAAACACAAAAAAAACAAACAACAACTACAATTATACATATTGGACAAACAAGTACATATGAAACCACAAACACCAAAATAAATAAATAAATAAATAAATAAATAAATAAATAAATATATATATATATATATATATATATATATATATATATATATATATATATATATATATAAAGTACATCACAGCCATCCAAAAGAACACACAAAAAAAACACAAAAAACAAACAAACAACAACTACAATTATACACATATATATATATATATATCCAGAACTTTACAACCACAAGATCAAATTAGCAGAAATAGCCTACATTGATATATATATATATATATATATATATATATATATATATATATATATATATATATATATATATGCATATAAGCATTTGAGTCAGCATCATGTTTATTACAAGAGCAGTCAGTCATAAAGTAAGAAAATAAAGTTTGCTTAAACATCCCAAATGAAGTGATGGATCTAATATCAGAAGGTAAATTATTCCAGTCTAAAGTGGCTTTAAACGTAAAAGCTCTTTTACCAACTGTCTTCTTGACTCGGAGGACAAAAAAAAATAAAACTGAACAGAGTGCCTCAAATGATAATTTGAAGTATTAAGAACAAAATACTGTTTGCAGTTGTAATTGTAAGTAGAATGTATGATGGGGAACCATCACAATAAAGAGTTAGCAGATAAAAAGGGACCATCAGAATAAAAGTGTTTTCCAAAAATTACATTAAGGAATTAGATGAAAAATTACATAGGCACAATGACAATGCCATCGAAAAATGTGAGCTTCAGTTTTCATGATTAGTCACAGCAACATTATCAGTTCACCAGGGTTCACAGAAGTAAACTCTTCTTTCTCTGGTTCTGCTGCAGGAGCGCGGAAGAAAAAAGGAGCAGAGAGAGGAATGATATTCTCCCAGCAGACTCTGGGGGTGTGAAGGGGGAAGGAGGAGACCCTCGAGGGGCAGCACTCTCCTATCTCTCCTGTTATCCGCACCACTGCCCCGTGGGAAGGAGACGCAGAGTGAGTACGTACACACCAGCTCGGTATTACAAACAGTGCAGCCAAATATCATGAAGGACAAGAAGTGCCGAGACTGGTGGATCTTTTGAGTTAAAAAGGGACCGTCTCCATCAGCAATGCTAATGAGGCATCTGTGTCTCACTTAAATCTGGAATGTCACTACTACGAGTTAACACACCTTAATCCTTACTCAGGATGTTGATATCAATAACGTTTGCAACAGAAAAGTTGTAACTGACTGAGTGGACTAGTCTAACCCTCTCGCCCCCGAAGACCATCTGCATGCAAATCCATTTGAAATACTATTTAATCTATGAACAGTCAAATCCTATACCGAATGCCACTAAAATAGGGTCAGATGCATGCTGTATACATGCATGTATATTAAACGTAAGCCAACGTAAGCCATTAAAGGGATAGTTCACTTTGAAATTAATTTTTGATATGTTTTAGCTTACCTCAAGGAATCCCAAGATGTAGGTGTCTTTGTTTCCGCAGTATTTTCAATTTTGATATTTTTAGGTCAAACCGTTCTTGTCGTGTCAGTCATATAATGCAGGTCTATGGTCACCACCTCAAAGAGCATGCACAGAGAAGTCCAAATTAAACATGATTTAATGAGCTTGCTACACATTGATGGCCTAAGACACGAAACGAGCGGTTTGTGTGAGAAAACGAACAGTATTTATATCGTTTTACCTCTTGTAATCACAGCCACGTCCAACTGATCTGTTGGCGCGGTCACTTCAGGTCTGCACAATGGCATTGTTTATACAGAGATTTCGGAAGTGTTTACCATTCATTGTGAATATCTAAGCATATTTTGAATTTTTGTACGCGCGAGACGAGAGGCTGACGTCCAGCGCTGCGCAGACCGAAGTGGCTACGCCCTCAGATCACAACCTCAGAGGATGTGGCTGTGGTTACAAGAGGTGAAAACGATATAAATAATGTTAGTTTTCTCACACAAACCGCTCGTTTCGTGTCTTAGGCCATCAATGTGTACTTACATTAACAGTTGAGTCATTGAATTACATTGAGTCATTGAATCAGGTTTAATTTGGACTTCTCTGTACATGCTCTTTGAGGTGGTGACCATAGACCTGCATTATATGACTGACAGACAAAATTGAAACTACTGCGGAAACAAAGACACCTACATCTTGGATGCCCTTGAGGTAAGCTAAAACAAACCAAAAATTAATTTCAAAGTGAATTATCCCCTTTAAAGACATTTATTCAGCGCAGGACTCATACGTTCAAACCTAATAGCCTATAATTAACAGATTTTTTCAAATAAAGTTAGTCAGCATGTTTTGTTGGTACATTGCTATTCATGCCGTCAAGATACACACAATGGGCGGCAAAAGCGCAAGTAAAGCATGACATGTACTGACAACTATACTTTATTTAAGCATATCCTATTTGTTAGGATGGTGATACAGTAGCTGTTCAAGTGTCAACTAAGTTTCTTTAATCTGAGATAAAATTGCATACTGTATTGTCCCTCATAACCGGTATTATAACAAGCCTATACGCAGCTTATGGTATAGAAGAAAACAAAAACGTTTTGTGAAAGGCTGTCAAAATACTCCCTCTCCTTGCTCATCTTCATCTTCTATATATATATATATATATATATATATGTGTGTGTGTATTAATATATAACATTAACATGACGGTAATTTGTTATAGTATTTGTAAAAATATAGAGCAAATCATTAAATGTGCAAAAAAAAACAAACAAAAAAAAACAAATCTAAACGACTATTATTTTATAATCATCTTAGTACATTTGTCAAGAAAATGATGCATGGGTACAATTATTACTGTTATTATTGATTTTTTTTTATTTTTATTTATTATTGAATTGTTATTGTTATTAACAATTACCATTTTAATACATTTGTCAAGAAAATGAATTGTTTTTTTTTAATTGTTATTTATTATTGAATTGTTATTGTTATTAACAATTACCATTTTAATGCATTTGTCAAGAAAATGAATTGTTTTTATTTTTTTTATTGTTATTTATTATTGAATTGTTATTGTTATTAACAATTACCATTTTAATACATTTGTCAAGAAAATGAATTGTTTTTATTTTTTTGAATTGTTATTTATTTTTGAATTGTTATTGTTATTAACAATTACCATTTTAATACATTTGTCAAGAAAATGAATTGTTTTTATTTTTTTATTGTTATTTATTATTGAATTGTTATTGTTATTAACAATTACCATTTTAATGCATTTGTCAAGAAAATGAATTTTTTTTATTTTTTTGAATTGTTATTTATTTTTGAATTGTTATTGTTATTAACAATTACCATTTTTAATACATTTGTCAAGAAAATGAATTGTTTTTATTTTTTTTAATTGTTATTTATTATTGAATTGTTATTGTTATTAACAATTACCATTTTAATACATTTGTCAAGAAAATGAATTGTTTTTATTTTTTTATTGTTATTTATTATTGAATTGTTATTGTTATTAACAATTACCATTTTAATACATTTGTCAAGAAAATGAATTGTTTTTATTTTTTTGAATTGTTATTTATTTTTGAATTGTTATTGTTATTAACAATTACCATTTTATTACATTTGTCAAGAAAATGATGCATCCGTTTGCTACTCAAAACTAATTTCAAACATTTAAGCATTTTAGATCAGAATGTTTTTTATTCAGATGAGAAATATAGATTCAGTCCAGTGTGTCCAAACTCATGCCTGGTTGTGTATGTGGCATCAAGCTATCCTATATGTCAAGGGTGTGCATGTCTTTAAGGGACTACTTTCATCTTGTAGCTGATGGCATGCACAGACAGACAGGAAGAGGAATCCTGGTTCATGTAGAGTGATCGAGCTCATCACTGGCATCCAGGTGCAACACTCGGCACCGCTCGCCCTGCAGCGACGCAATCCTGCGAGATTTGTGGCTTTCAAGTGCCGTGCGATGTTAGGAGATTTGTGGAGCGGCTGAGGGAGATTTGTGTTGCGGCAGGAATTTGAGGCGAGGGAAACGGATCTGAGGCCGTAAATATTGGAGCAAAGGCAAGAGTTGGAGGCTCATTGTCTCAACAGAGAAAACTGAGGAAATTAAGGCGCCTAGAGCGCTTTCACATTTCCTTTTACTTTTTAACATGAACACACACACAGTAATGCATATGAAATCCAAACACAAGGTTTCTAAATCATAACGCTCATGAAAAGTACTATTTATAAAAAAAGCCAGACACAATGTGAGCAGGTATAAGAGCTGAATATTTTCAATGGTTTTACTGGAGATTTAGCAACATAGCAAATTTAATCATAAACAGTGAATCAGTTCATTCTGTCTCTTTAATGAAAACAGTGTTGAAAAGATGCCTTGACTACTTTAAACTAAATTTTTACTGACATATTTACCCTTCAAAGTCTTGGGTATTTTGGCCCTTTTTGAGTACTTTTTATTTTTTTAATTTTGCGACATAAACAAATGTTTACTGTACCATTTTTTGGTATATTTTTTTCAGCACAACATCACCTATATGACCAAACAATTAGTTTATCACTTTGATGTACTGTATCAACATACTGGACCAAAATCACACAAAAATACACAAAATCCAAATAGAAATATTATCGCTTTTCTACTACAAAAAACACAAACATGCTCAATGAAGCATTTTAAAAGGTTTAAAATGTAAACACAAGTTGTAAATGTCAAAATGTACCGGTAAAATTCAGATATAATCAAGCTATATACAAAAAAAAATGATTTACAAAAAAAGCGAGTGTAGGCTTTTTTCTCTCTCTCATTTTAGCTTTGCCACTTAAAAAAAAAATGTGCACACAAATATACAGAGAGCTATATTTAAGGCCTTGTATTCCCAGAGTATGAGGGTTCCCAAATAGTGCAAATACAACATAAAAAGGCTAAAATTGAGATAAAGTTAAACTATATACAGCAAAAAGCAGGTGTGGCAATAGGTGTTTTCTCTATTCTTTTTTGCTTAGAAACTACAAAACACTTCATGTACAATTACACAGCTAGATACATTACAGGGCTTTCATTCCTTAAGATTAAGAGTAAGAGGGCTTCCTCAATAGTGTGAATATACCACACAAAAGGTCAAATGTCCACAAAATCAAACCATACATTCAACCATTTACAACAAATATCAGGTGTGTTTATTTGTTGTTGTTTTTTTTATCTGTGCCACTCCTCAAAACAGTTTATCTAATCTACTCCTAAACTACCCAAACTACTCCTAAACTATCTACACTACTCGTAAATTACCTAAACTACTCCTAAACTATCTAAATCACTCCTAAACTACTCTCAAAATCTACTCAAACTAGCAATAATTTCTCTCTCTCTATATATAACGTATGTCTCTCTTACCTGTGGGAAAAACAGCGTCTTAAAACCTTATTTTGGGGCAGACATCAAACATTTTCAGTGATTTTTATTATATTTTACTGCTGTTTTTATACATGCAGTTTTTATGTCCCGGTGACCAGTGAAAGTGCAGTTATGACTCTCTGTCCATTCATGTAGATGGGAGCCTGGTCTTGTTAAGTCCAAAATAGCTGCCCGGATGCATTGCCAAGATGGCGGCCGAGTGGCATGACTTGCCTAAAAGGACTTTGGACACGATCACTTTATGATGAATAGATTTAATTTAGTCTATTATTCACATATACAAATTCAAATCAAAACAGAAGCACAAGCACATTTGCTTAAAGTCTGAGAACCAATGAGGTTCATTCTCGTGTTATGCAGCATCTTCGGAGCTTTTGCAAGAACCAATGAGGTTCGTTCTCATGTTACGCAACACGTTTGAGCTTCAAGAACCAATTAGGTTCATTCACATCAAGCAGGTTCACTTGAACTTCTGTTTATATTCGCTGATTAATGTTTATATGTAAATAAAAGCCTACAAATTTGTGGTGAACTATCCCCTTTAAATCTAATCGGTTGAAGCGATGATTCCTTTGACTGAAAAAGGACCCTTTTAAGACACTTCAGGGTAAGTATCGAGGCAGAAGTATCAATGATCAAGGCAGATATAAAAGCAGAAAATTGTCACGGGTCAGGGTGTGTCACCGGTTCTTTTCCGCCGTTTGTTATGGTCCTGTTATTTTCTGCAGCCTGTGATTCGAGAAATCAGCACTTGTTCCTGTCGCTCATTCCCTTTACCCTATATATTATATATCCTGCTTGTGTTTGTGCTCAGGACTTGTGTCCGCTGATGTGTGTGGGGTTCATGGGATCCACCGCACAGAGTCAACTATTTTCACTGTATCAAAAGGACTGTTACAAATTATTCCCAAAGTTTTCTAATAAACTTTTCTCACGGTATTGAGTCCTCCATTTATCTGAGTTCCTGACAAAAATATCAAGATATTCACACAGCCCTGTATCAGATACAACTCAATCAGATACTCAAACTCATCTCCACAAGCCATTCACACAAAGCAGAAAAACCTCTAGCTGGAAAAAAACTTGATAAATCTTGACCTTGAACTTATCCACAGCTGTAGTCTCAATAGTTGTACTGCGGTTGTTCCCGAGGGTGTTGGAGAAGCTTCTCTTTCTGCATACAGAGCCTAGCGTGCCGCATGATACCGTTTTTTAATCTTTTTGTGGACGGAAGCACTGTGGTGTATGGCACTTACGGGATTATGTGGCCAGAGGGGTAACTCGGAAAAAAGGACTTTTATCACCCCAGCAACTAATTATAAGTGGCGAGAGAGGAGAGAGAGAGAGAGTGTGTGTGCATGACTGTGAGTTAAACATAAAAAAAAAATCTAACAAGAGAGAAGAGATGAGCCCCTCAGGACACACCATTGCAACATCCTGTGGCGCGGTCATAAAAGATTTACGAAATAACTTTGGCCCCCAGTGCAAAGTCTCAACAGCGAAGTTAATGGTGTGATTACACTAATAAGGGAAGGAAAAGAGATGGAACTGTGCTGCATTTAATGATAGGGTGAAAACGCTAGATAAAGAGAATGAAGGAGTGTGTGATAAATGCAGCAGCAGCATGAGATGCAGACCACACAGAGGGATTGGAGAGGAGAAATCCTCCTGTGCTCTGAGATCGAGGTGTAAGTCATCTGCAACTGGGCTGTTATATTGCATGTGCAGAGCAGGATGAGTGCATTGCAGGTTTATTGCAGATCTTTTATAGCACTGAGTGCAGACAATTACATTAGACTTGCAATGCATGAAGAGCATGACGCTTGCAACGCCAAGGTCATGGGGTTTGATTCTCAGGGAATGCATGCACTGATTAAATGTATATCTATGTAAGCCGGATCAAAGTGTTTGCCAAATGCATAAATGTAGATGTCACTGCAATATATAACAAAATCTGTAATGCGAGACTAAATTAAAATGCATGCATTGGTTAATATTTTGTTATTTATACAATGAAATTGCATTTCATGCCCTTGCAATTCACTTAATTACATGCAAGGAATACTTGATATTCAATGAGAGGAAAAATAGTAGTAGGGCCCTATAATTTCTGCGATCACGGAATAAAAAGCACACTCTTTTTACAACTAAAATAACAGTAAAGGGTAAAAAAATTGAATTCCCAAAAATTTAAACGGAAAAAACGGAATTTGCAAAAATTTAAATGGAAAAAACGGAATTTGGGAAAAAATAAAATGGAATTTAAGAAAAAATAAAACGGATTTTATAGGGCCCTATAGTAGGATAAGAATTGATTATATTCATCAGGATATTATAGTGTCAAATATTTTTAAAAGCCATTGTGCATGCTCTCCACTAATGGTGTAGTCTAAGGGGCAAGTCAGGACACAACAAAATGAGGTGAAAAGGTGGAAGAAGTGTATGGAAGAGTAATTGTTCCTGGGTCTGTTGACAGTGCTTGGCATGCAAGGTTTATGAGCAACTGCTCTTTACACTTCTGAGAAGCTGACTCCTTGTCTTAAAGCCAATTGAACACGTATGCAATATGATGTCTTACAAAATGGTCATGAAATGATTTATGTGCCAAGGTTCTAGAGCATGAGCAGGGTTTAAAAATTAATCGGAAATCAATCAAAGGTTAGTGAAGGATGCAGCATAGCTATTGAAGCCTACAGATGAACAGATGGCCCAGTAGAGCAGAACATCTTGAGTGACTGGCGTTTTCAGGAATCAGGATGCTGGGAAGTCTGAATCACTGAACACGAGCCAGGAAGACCACAGACTATTCATGCCGTCACATTCCCACAGCATTCCAGGATTCCTGAGTCGGGGTGTTTTATTGCTCTGTACAGACGAATTCTGAAGCCTCCATAAAAATGTCAGAGCTCTAAATGCACTGGAGTTACAGCCTGATACACAATAATGAGTTAATGATTAGCCATGTGTGACCCAGTGCTTCAGCGCGCCCGGTCAAAAGCGTCCCAACGCCAGTGTGTGATGAACTGCACGTTCGACGCCAGACTCTTCGCAACTGAACCTGCGATTCTGGCAATTACATAAGATTTAGATTTACACCAACTCATCCCACGAGTCTTATTCATTCTGCTTAACGGATCATGAGACCAACACAAGACAAATATGACTTTATATAATCAGCTGTGGTTGATGTTTACACTGGAACAGACCAACAGCAACAACAGTAAATAGTTTGTCTTTATAAAACTGGAAAAAAGGTTCATTTTTCACATTCTGTCAGCATTTACTCTCCCTCATGTCATTCTAAACAGTACGACTTTCTAAGTATAGAGAAAAATCTATTCAATTCCTATGACATAAATATGACGTTTTCAGAAGAATGTTTCATGTTTTGTATTCATAGGAAGGCGTTTACAGTAACTTACAACTGTCATTAGGTTTCATCTACTCTCTGTCTCCTGACCTTATGCACGAACATTATAAGAAAAGCTCTAGCCAGAAGGGGTTAAACTTTATTGGCTGAAGACCCAAGTTTGTTTTGAAGATGAAAAATGTACCAAGCACAATGTAGGGCCCTATATATTTTTTTTTTCCAAATTCCATTTTTTCCATTTTAATTTTTGCAAATTCCGTTTTTTCCGTTTAAATTTTTGGGAATTCTTTTTTTTTTACCCTTTACTGTTATTTTAGTTGTAAAAGAGCGTGCTTTTAATGTTAATTATTAAAATGTACACAAATAAAATAGGCATTTACTATTAAAACACATTGGGACGCAGCTTCTGTCTCTCGCGCGCACTGTCGAGCGCTCTCGGACACACTCGGTCTCTCTCGCGCGCTCTTTCGGTCTCGCGCGCTCTTTCGGTCTCTCTCGCCGCTCTTTCGGATCCTCGCGCGCTCTCTCTCTCGGACACACTCGGCCTCTCGCGTGCTCTCTCGGACACACTCGGTCCGGTCACTCAGACAGACATGCACGGAAGGGACTTTATGTGTGTGTGTGTGCGTTTCTTTACTTTTTTCGCTGACGAAAGCAGAGCCGTGGAGAGCCGTTTCGCCATGCTTTCAGTGGAAACGCAGCTATTGTTTTGATGCAGTCATGAGCTGAAATGTGTCGCAAAGATTTGCTTTCCTGTCTGCATTTTCCCCAGACATACGTTCTTCTCCCTCACAAAAAAAGAATTTCTTTCCAAATATGTAAAATCCCGCGAAATTCCGCATTAACACTAGATTCCGCGTTAATTGGCCAATTCCAGCAATTCCGTCTGCGATTCCGTGATCGTGGAAATTATAGGGCCCTAACAATGTTCTCTCTCCATCCCTGATTTCTAACACACACATGAAGACCATTCGGCTGACCATTTCGACCATTCGGCTGGTCTTGCAGTTGTCAGAGCAGAAACTAAAGCTGATGCTCTCCGTGTGTTTTGTGTCGTCTCCTTTCATGTTCATATCTAAAATGCTTGAGTTTATTTTGTCCATTAGATTGAAAGATCTAAAAAAAACATGCATTAACCCACCCAGCAAACTGATGTCATGAAATGCCGTATGTACTGACACGCCAATTCGTATTCATTTTTGGCGTGCTATCAACACTCATCGCTTTTCAGCGTGTTTATGAACGCCGTTGACTTAACGTTACATTACTGTATATATCTATGACCTACCCCAACCCCGTCCCTAAACCTACCCGTCACTGGGGTTAATCACATTTATGAGTCTTAAGCTAACATCGTAGGAAAAAAATATCGCTCCCTAGATGGTCTACATTTTGCTTCGTTTCGCTCGGACATTTAATGGCGCAAACACATGCATACACGCGGATAGCTCAAAATGCGTATAGATTACATGCCACTTTCAAGTCAAGTTTAGGCAAAAGTCATGATGTCATGTTGCACCCATTGACCCTCCCCTGAATAGAGACAGATTAAAACATCATGTGTAAACGGGAATGTTCTACTTGTGATCCAATTGACCAAAATGCATCTTAATACTAGGTGTAAACAGGGCCATGTTGTATTGGAAAACACTGTAATTTTGTCAAGTAATCCTGGGACAAAATGTTTTTTTTTTTTATCACAGAACAACATTCTTGGTTTAAGCCTGACCTTGACAAATGTAAAATTGAATCTGACTGGTTGACTGGAATGTTTCAGGATCAAAAAAGATGTTGACCCAGCATCATGCTGTACTTGATCACGTTCACCAAAACAAATGCAATGAGCACTAATGGTTAATCTGAAGAACTCCATTGATTAGGACTCTTTTTCCCCTTCTGCCATTAGACAGAGTTTGCAACCATCGTAACTGTTTAACATATTGCTCTATTTAACTGCACTATCTTACTTTTTATTGCTTTTATTAAGAGATTTACTACGAAATTCTTCCTTTTATTTATTTTTGTATGCCATTGTATTTATTGTACAACATTTTACGTGGATGGCAAAGTAAGAATTTTATTGTACAGTGAATCATGCTTTCTGTCTGTGCATATGACAATAAACTCTTTAAACTTGAACTTAATCTCCCTTCTGGAAAGAATCAATGTCAAAACACATGCTAGAAGGCTTTTGTTACCTAAAATGATGAAAAAGCATTAAATCTTTAAAAACACATGGTTTTCTGTCACACAGCAATTGTGGGAGATGCTCCTAAAGTAGTCGGTTTCAGATTCACACACACTGCGGCTCATTGATTGTTGTGTTTTGATAAATTGGGGTTTCAGAAGCATCTCATGAATGCACCACATGTGATTAAATGCCAGAGAGAGTTTCCTCGGCCAATTAAATAATAGCGTCTGCCACCAGACCAATCAATACCCTGACACTAACATTTGGGAATAGACACTTTGTGCTTGAGAAGCTGTGACAGTGACTGCCGTCATGACCTTTTGAGTGAGTGATCGCGTGACCTCAGAGGATTTAGCCATTGGCGTTAGCGCAAGTGTAAATGGCGTGGCCCGTAGGTGACTTGGGTTAATGTTCGGCCTCGGGTCACCACAGTAATTAACCTTTCCAGGTATCTGACCTCACAGAGAGTCGGCTATTTGCTCACCTGTCTGACCCTGAATGTTTGAGTGTGTCCAGGGAGGGTTTGTTGTCGTGACCTGCCCAGTACACTCACACTCATGCCTCAGGCTCATATCTGATTCATTAGATCTACAGGATATCAGTCAAATGCACGCTCACGACACACTTCCAGGGGAATAAACACACCACCTGCTTCTCGTTAAAATGCATGAGAACACAAGTGTGCTACATCTATCACCATTAGAGCTGCAAGTGTAGTATAACAGGAGTAAAAGGTGATGGCTGACGGGTTGTCCATGATGTTGTCCCGCGCTCAGTTAAAATGCACCTGTATCTCCTCTTATGCACGAGTGCGTTTACAGAGAGAGCTAAAGTGTTTCTATCTGCCAGCTGGGTTATAATAGTAAAGCAGTTCTGCTGGATGTGATGTGACTCGTGGGAGGAAAAGGGGAGCAGCTTTACGAGTCCCTCGAGCACATAAATCTGTCTATTATAACAATGTGGTCAGTGGCCATAGCAGGTCCCTCCTCAGAGAGATGGGCACCCAGGAGAGAGCGCTCAGCTTTAATAGAAAAGACAGCAGGGGGAGAAATATTTTCTCCTTTTTTCAAAACTATTAAAACCTTGAAAGTCATCAAAGGGCCAAGCTGTTCCAAACGACAGGCAGCAAAACGAAAAATTACAAAGCAACATTGCATGCATGTTTTACAGAGAATGCCATCCAAGAATGCATTTCTCACAATTAAAAATGCCAATTTTAATACAGGACCTACTTATATTTTATAATCAGGGTTCAACAATATAGCAAATGTTCTATTTTATCTAACTGGCGAACATAGATGTGACCGAAATGGTTTGTTATAGACCCAGGGTGAAAACACATTTTGTCCCATTGTGTTTATCAATGCATGGAATTCCATTTTACTGCAAACTTTCCAGCTGGCTGCAATTTCTCTTTCAAAAAAAAAAAAAAGTACAGAAAATTTTGTAACACTTTACGGTAAGGGTACATGAATTATCATGAATTCATGTATAAATTAATGCATGAATTATGCATTCATTCATGCATTAATTACTCATGAATCATCAGGAACTAACACGAGTTTAATATTTTTCATTCATGACTTCATGAATGAACAACACCTTAATTAAAACATTAACTAAGATACGCACATCATCATGAATAATGATTTATTATGCATGTTCATGATTTTTTTTTTTTCTTTGTCTAGATCAGTGATCTAGTCACCACTTTAGTTAAGGGGCCACACACATGATGAAGTCATTAATAGATTAATGCTTAGTTAATGATGACCACTGTATTGGACAGATACCATAATAGATCAATCACAGCTTATAGCACACAGATTCTGTTAATCAAACACAGAAGTCATCATTAACTAAGCATTATCTATCAATGACTTCATCATGTGTGTGGCCCCTTAACTAAAGTGGTGAGTAGGTCCTTTGAAACACTGATGAACAATGTGCATCAATGGTGGCATAACTGTGAACAAAGAAAACATCATGATCATGTGTAATAAATCATAATTCATGATGATGTGCTCATCTTAGTTAATGTTTTAATTAAGGTGTTGTTCAGTCATGAAGTCATGAATGAAAAACATTGAACTTGTGTTAGATCCTGATGAATCATGAGATATAATGCATAATGCATGATTAATTAATACATGAATTCATGATAATCATGTACCTTACCGTAAAGTGTTACCGAAAAATTTATTCTGAAAAAAGTGTTTTATGAAAATGTATTTTAATATTATAATATATTGATTTAAATCATATTGTTAGTACACTACTGTTTAAAAGTTTGGCATTAGTAAGATTTTTTAACATTGATTTTTTTTTCTGCAAGGATGCATTAAATTGATCAAAAGAGATTTTGCATCAAATATGAAACTGTTTTCAACTTTGATAATAATTAGAAATGTTTCTTGAGCAAATTAGAATGATTTCTGAAGGATTATGTGACACTGAAGACTGCCGTAATGATGCTAAAAATTCAGATAAGCATCATGGGAATAAATTGCATTTGAAGATATATTAAAAGAGAAAACTTTAAATTGCAATAATATTTAATAAAATTACTGTAATTTTACTGTATTTGTGATCAAATAAATACAGTCTTGGTCACCATAAGAGATCAACCCCAAACATTTGAATGGTAGAATAACTCAAAAATATATTCTCTGTCTCTTTACTATTGGTAGTGCATGCTCAGTTTTGTTGCATCACAATAAATCACAGGTTCTCACTGAAAAGGAATGACTTGCGATTTTTTCTTTTTTTTTTTTTGCTGCTACAAAATCACTGTCATAGTGAACGTCCCCTTAGAAAGCATCTGTGCAGTAGCTCATTTGGTTTAGTAAAAGAGCTTTTTCCTCTGTATTTTCCCTTCTTTAAGCAGTGCAATATAATCTCAAGGCTCTGCATCATGGCGGCGCACAGTTATCTCTCCTCAAAGCACTTAGGCCTTGAATTGGAATTAATTACTAAGACGGCTCTCTCGCTCACACTGCTCACATTAACATCTCACTATTGACAAGAGCGTTAATGTGAGCATGTGTGTTCTGATGAGAGTGTCACTGTAATCAAGATCTATAGCATCACTCACACACACACACACACTCATGATGTGTGCAGTAGTCGCTGTGGGAAAATCAAACAAAATACATAATTCAAGACTGACAGAGGCGAAATGCTGTTGATGCACATTGTGTCTGCACTAGAGGGAGTTTTGTTACCGAGCTGTGTGTGTGATTTGATGTTGAGGGTCTGTCTCTGTGAGATATACTGGCAGCTTTCGCTTTTCTGAGAGTGAAATGAATGTTAAATAACTTGAGAACGAGAGAGAGATACTAAAAAGTTAGTCAATTAAAGAAGCGCTCAGGGATGCGGTTAACATGCCTCAGTGAGTTATCACTGTACTAAATGAGAGGGCGCCTTATCATATGAGCAGAGGAGAGAAAGAGAGAGCGATGGGGGAAATATTTAATTCTGAAAAATGGTTCATTAGTAATCCGATGGAAAGATAACATGTTCTTCTGCCTTGGCAGCCAGAACTCATTGCGTGGTTCTTGGAATAGAGAGGAGTTAGAAGAACAGTAAAAACAATGTCATACAAGCAAGGTCATGAATAAAACTACATTTTGTGCTTGCCTGTGCAAAACCTTCTGTGCAAACTATCTCAGACAAATTACCTGACTACAATGTTTGATGAACACAAAGGGTTTCTGTGATTTCAATGACGAGTTGTGCATTAAAATGTGCATTCGATAATGAAATGATTTTAATTATCACCATTCACTGAAACTATAAAAAAATAACACAGCGTAGAATGCACTAACAGACAAAAGTCTAGGAAAAAATAAGTGCATCTCAAATGTCCAATCATGGTTAATAATGTTAAATAATGTGTAGCTTAATTGTTCAAGTTCAGTCAACTAATCTTTCTCTCTAATATTGTTCAATACAGCATTAGTAAGTCAAGCCAGTGACTAAAATATCAAACTTCACATCGTTTCTTTTAGTAGGATGAAAAATTGTGAACAAATTATATACAGAAAGAGATCAAAGAACAATCTTTCCACACAGCGCAAGTTTATCTGGACAACTCGTTATAAAATCAATGACGCACGTTACACTGCACAACGAAGCTCTTACTTTATGTACATCATCGTGTCTTGCATTGGTGAAAGCATTAGAGAGAGCAGAATTGAGTTGAAATGATAAGATCTTCATTCTGGCGATCAACAGACTATGTTCAATGCTCATCACGGCAACATTTTATGTGATCGGAATAGATCTAAAGACTTTATAAACTTCTCATCGATCGTTAATCTTCGATAGCTGTAATAGTAAAAACGTATAATAGCTGTAGTAAAAGAGTTTCACATGTAATTTGTAGCTATTTCATATGCAAGCATGTCAGCCAATCACAGCAGAGGCCGGTTACACACAGCAGACACGCCCCTTCAAATAGAGCGTTCAATCGGAGGCTAAAATCAGGCTAGGAAAAATGCATTTTATTTCGAAATTATGACTATTTTGATCTAAAAACATACTAAAGGCCATTGCACACTGAGTCTGAAATTTTCGTATGCGTTTTTTTTCTGTATTGTGATTCGGTGGCTCTGAATTGTCCGAAAAACATTCAAACACCATTCAAACTGCTTGCTACGGATGCGAAAACGCAGAAAATCTATTTTTTTATGACGGACGAAAGGTTCAGAGGTAGTGTGCAAGCATCATTGACATAACGTGAGGTCGTATTTATTTTTTAACGTTTCAAAATTTTCAGATTGAATTTCAGACTCCTTAACATTATAAGGGCAACCCTGGAAACATTATAAAATAATAAAATAAGCCCATGTCAGAGGACCTTTAATTAAAATATTGCCTACATTTAAAGTAGTTTTCTATATATAAAGAACAATACTACAGTTTGGTTAGTGTTTTCTACTGTACAGTATGTGTTTGCTATGCTCTATTGTTTGTTTTCTGAAGACTTCTATGTAGTTGCTTACCTACGTTTGCACTGATATTCCAGAATAATTCAAAATATGGCCAGAAAGAACTTAAGAACTCTCCTCAATAAGCCGAAACTCTTTATGTTATATAATGTTTTCAAGAATACCCCTTCTGAAGGACTACAGTATTTTAATTTGAAGCTGAGCTTGATCTTTGTAGTGAAGCTGGTTGAGTCTTACTGGTAAAACTAGTCAAGGAACAAGCATTCGAAACAACATGGCGACCAGCTATGCTACTTTTTGTTTTGTTTTTTAGCAAGGGCAACATATGTTGACTGCAGTGTTTCAGGAGAACACAAATCTTTTAAAGGACTCGGTTAGAAGCCAGCCTATTGGTCTCCTGGCCGCTCCGGCTGGTCCATTCATCGAGCAGATTATCCCAGAGAGGAGGAGGAGGAGCAGGTCGATAACATGCTGAAGAGCAACACAGCACCGCTCTGATGAGCCTTTCAACATGGGAATGCAGCTCTAATCCCTGAGTTAGTGTAGTGTAAGGAGAAAAAGAGATGGAAACGGAGCAAGGTCGGGTCATTCAGAAGATGAACGACGTGAGTCTGCGGGCGAAAACAGCAGCATCTTGGATGTGGGAGAAAATGTGAGTGCTGAGCCCATACAGAGAGAAGCATGTGATGTGGGGGAAATACAAGCACTGTCAAAAATAATTGATCAAAACACTATGTGTAAAGTATGTTTCTTTAGCAAATAAATAGACAAGTAAATAGCAGAAATAACCATTTATATAGCTCAAGAGACTATTAAATTAAAATTAAAATTCAAAACGTCATAAGAGTCAATATTCATAGAGTTTGTGTAGAGATACAAATTGAATGTGGTTAACAGCTCAGATCATTTGACTTCAGGATAATTGCACACTATATTGTGTGCGCACATATATTCAAACGCACATAACTATAGAATCAATTCTTAATGCGCATGTGAACGCCATCAGCGCTTATCACAGGTTTGCGTTTAAAGTCTGTTTAGAGACATTCATATACATTTTTACCTTACAGTTACTATAAATCCGGCCTCTAGTTCATAAACGACAGAGGAGAGCTGGCCCCAGATTGAGCCTGGGTTCTCCCAAGGTTTTTTTTTTTTCTCCATTGGGTCACCTGATGGAGTTTTTGGACACCATTAGGTTACTTGATGTAGTTTTAGGACACCACTGGGTCCCCTGATGGAGTTTTAGGACACCATTGGGTCACTTGATGGTGTTTTGGGACACCATTGGGTCACCTGATGGAGTTTAAGGACACATTTAGGTCACTTGATGGAGTTTTCAGGACACCATTGGGTCCCCTGATGGAGTTTTAGGACACCAATTGGGTCACCTGATGGAGTTTAAGAACACCTTTAGGTCACTTGATGGAGTTTTCAGGACACTGTTGGGTCACCTGATGGAGTTTAAGGACACCTTTAGGTCACTTGATGGAGTTTTAGGACACCGTTGGGTCACTTGATGGAGTTTTAGGACACCATTGGGTCACTTGATAGAGTTTTGGGACACCATTGGGTCACCTGATGGAGTTTTAGGACACCATTGGGTCACCTGATGGAGTTTTAGGACACCATTGGGTCACCTGATGGAGTTTTAGGACACCATTGGGTCACCTGATGGAGTTTTAGGAAACCATTGGGTCACTTGATTTAGTTTTAGGACACCATTGGGTCACCTGATGGAGTTTAAGAACACCTTTAGGTCACTTGATGGAGTTTTAGGACACCGTTGGGTCACCTGATGGAGTTTAAGGACACCTATAGGTCACTTGATGGAGTTTTAGGACACCATTGGGTCACCTGATGGAATTTTGGGACACCATTGGGTCACCTGATGGAGTTTTAGGACACCATTGGGTCACCTGATGGAGTTTTAGGACACCATTGGGTCACCTGATGGAATTTTGGGACACCATTGGGTCACCTGATGGAGTTTTAGGACACCATTGGGTCACCTGATGGAGTTTTAGGACACCATTGGGTCACCTGATGGAGTTTTAGGAAACCATTGGGTCACCTGATGGAGTTTTAGGAAACCATTGGGTCACTTGATTTAGTTTTAGGACACCATTGGGTCACCTGATGGAGTTTAAGAACACCTTTAGGTCACTTGATGGAGTTTTAGGACACCGTTGGGTCACCTGATGGAGTTTAAGGACACCTATAGGTCACTTGATGGAGTTTTAGGACACCATTGGGTCACCTGATGGAATTTTGGGACACCATTGGGTCACCTGATGGAGTTTTAGGACACCATTGGGTCACTTGATTTAGTTTTAGGACACCATTGGGTCACCTGATGGAGTTTTAGGACACCATTGGGTCACCTGATGGAGTTTTAGGACACCATTGGGTCACCTGATGGAGTTTTAGGACACCATTGGGTCACCTGATGGAGTTTTAGGACACCATTGGGTCACCTGATGGAATTTTGGGACACCATTGGGTCACCTGATGGAGTTTTAGGACACCATTGGGTCACCTGATGGAGTTTTAGGAAACCATTGGGTCACTTGATTTAGTTTTAGGACACCATTGGGTCACCTGATGGAGTTTTAGGACACCTTTAGGTCACTTGATGGAGTTTTTCGGTTCCTTGCCACTGTTGCCTTTGGCTTGCTCAGTTGGAGATATTCAAATTAGTTAACCAATCAGTGAGGGTGAGTAAATGATGGCAGAATTTTAATTTTTAGGTCAGTTATCCTAGAAACATTTACAGTCTCTTGTGTTCCACCTCTATCAAGACAGCCTTGTATCTTAACAGCATTTAAAAACAGGTAACAATCATATGAGCAGTTAATCAATGCCACCAGACAGATAAACACTGATCTACTTTCCAGGAGAAGCCCTCGGCTGTGTCTCGACAGGATCTGCCCTTCAAATACGGGAGTGTGGTTTCAGTCTGACAGTATTGATCACTAACTCTATCACACATTCGATTACGGATCTGGTTCAGACATCAACCTCCTGATCAATAACATGGAAAAACACTAAAGTAAAATCCCAGTGCGTGGAATTGAATTAAATATGGAGAAAATATGAAATCCTTCAGAACTAATTTGACACCTGAGAAGAATCAGCCAAGATTTGAATAATCCAACATTTTACAGGGACACATGATCATTATTTCCCAGTGATACGTGTCTGTTTGAGTTTCTCTCACTTCTCCATTTCAAAAACAAGGAAAGAGGATTATGGCATGAATCAAGGCTTTGTTATGTCACTGTATCAGCAGAACTAATTAAAGGGTTTAGATTTAAAGCAATATTTTACTTGAATTACTTCACGTTTGATGCCCTATTTTATCTTTTGAACATAGGGATAAATGTGGCATTTTAGCTACAATAGACACATGGGAAAAATGACTATGTATATTTGAAAATGTTTAAGACATTTATCAGTCAAATAACAAGGAAATCAAGGAGAGTTTTACGTCCTTGTAACCACTGCTTTAATGCCACACTTTAACATGAATGGAAAGCTTGTCATTTTTGATATGATCTTCAGACTGTAAATATATTGGAGTAAAACATCTTTAGAACCAGATACATTTACATGAGAAGCAAAACTGCATAAAAATATTTGAAGACAAAGATAATTCAAACATGATGCAGAAGATAATCCAAACAGAGAAACAAGAAACATGAGGTTTAGAGAAATGACCGACAAATAAGGACTGAAACATAAAACGTGGGATAAATACACTGAGAAGCTAACAAGGAACAGGTGAAAGTTATTAGTTGCCATGGTGACTAACAAGGATAACTATAGAAACTAAGGCCCCGTCCACACTACTGTGTTTTCGTTTTAAACGAATGAGGCGTAGAGCGCGGCGCTGTAGATGCGAATACGCCTCATTCACGCGCCAATTTTGCGTGAATTGCGCGTGTAAACACGTTCACGCGCAAATGATTTAGTTAGTGCCATTTGTGCATTCATGCGTTTGGCGCGTCAAAATAAAATATCAAAATAAAAGTCCAAGAAAACGAAACACAGTGAATCATAAGAGAGGACAAGTTTGAACATCTTATTATTAGTTTGTGTTTTGCTTATCGTGTAAATCTTGTTTAGATATTTTTTTTATTGCAAAACAAGGTAAAACTGTCCAAAGCGCTTTTTTTTCAGTGCCATACTCCAACACAGAATATATTATGCACCTCAAACTGTGTGAAACATTATATAGGAACTTTAAATGCATTGAAAAATAAGTGAAATTTCACAGTGTGAAACTATTTCACTTTTTTTCCACACAGTTGTGTGTTCATTAAAAGTAAGAGGGAAGCAGTCACAGATGCCGTCATTCAGCGTGTGTTGAGGAAAGCAGTGGGGTGATAGTCCCAGCATGTGGCCCATTGTTTAATCTGTAATCCACCGCTGTGTGTACGTGAAGGGAAAGCAGGGGTCCACCAGCGGCTAGGAAGATATCTAATGATGGAAAGAAAAGGACTTATCTGAAAACGGATTTGGATGTGCCGGTGGTCAGCCAGTGGAGGATGAGTCAGAGAATGAATATGGATAAGAATCGCATTATTTCCTCAAGTGCTTCTGACGGGTACAGACAAGCCTGTAAATGTAGAACATGACTGCCTAATAAATAACTCGCTGCTCTGTATTTCAAGCCAGTTGTTCATGCAAACAAACCTAGAGGTGGAAACAAGCTGTAGATCACTTTCTGTGACAACAGCTGAGGACTTTTGCAAATGCAATAAATCCAGTGTTCATTTTGCATGCTCCCAGGGTGTGTCAAAAAGGTCATGTAACACAAAGAGGCCATGACATGGATATGAATGACACCTTCCATGTGGAGAAAGAGCTTTCAGAGCAGTGGGACACCTGTTGTAAAACCAAAGCATCTTAACCCATTATGCTGTACGTTTCATTGTACAACGTTTTAAAGAGTTACAGACTGGGTTTCCCATTATTTACAAACAGCATTCATACACCTTTCTCTGTCCTCTAATCCTTGAGTTTTGGGCTTTATAGTGAAAGGAGAACACACAGAGACGGTCTCCAAGCAACACTACTGTCAGAATCCTTTCCGAAGATACTCCAGGACGAGTGCAGACTTGTGTCAGAGCAGATACATACACACACACACACACACACAGCAGGAATCAAGAGTCCCTCCGGTTCTCTGGGCGCAGACGTCTGTGACACGCCAATGAAGTTTAAAAAAACATAAAATGCACAACATTTAGGAACGATGGCAAAGAGTGTTTGTCTTTCTGTGTATTGCAATCTCCACAGGGAAATAGCAGCACTCACAAAGACTAGTGTTAAAGTTTTAGGTAAGTTTAGTTTATAGTCTTTGGTTCTGTGGGAATTAAATGCCACATCAGAGCAGCATTGCTGTAGTCATGATACTCCTGAGAATACAAAACGCAACACCAAAGAGAAGCAAGAGAGCTACAGTATAAGACCAATCACACTTTATTAGTCATCCAATATGCAAATATTTTGAATGCTAAAGCTATTGTCAATGCAAATAATGGTAGATTTACATACAGTCAATCGGAAATCTGACAAGGTGGTTGGCATGAAAGAGTTTCAGAAAGCTGACATGATATACTTAAGCTACTTAGCCATTTTAATTCCTTTATAATTAGGATGTCATGATAATTGGGGCTTCCGTGAATTTTGTGTATGTTTAATGCACTTCACATTGCAGGGCTGTTTTTAAATGAAACAAGTGAAGGGGAAAGATGATTAAAAAGGGTGGACAAACGTGATGAGGAGACAATATCCTAAATTACACACTTTCCCTTAAACATCCCAGATGCATTCTACAGTACGAGCTTCATGTTGTCAATATACAAATGTTAGTGTACATATCATGCATTCTAGGGATGTCAATTTTCACAAATTCCCATGATCGATCGTCGTTCAAATTAACGATCAATTAATCGATTAATCGTTAGCCTTAATACTGGAATATGCGTCTGCTCAGTGTCATATGGCCAACAGCAGAACAGGGTCTGCAAATGCTGCTCAAAACGTTATGTTCCTCAACAAATTAATGAGAATGTTTTTTAATCTAAATAAAGGGCTAGTAGGATTGTAAAATGTTTCGATGTGATTGATAATTAAGTTAATTATTTAATAATCAAATAAAACGACTATATAACGTGTCACCGACACCTACCGCCTCAGATGCACTTGTCAGAATGTGTGACTGTTGTGGACGTGCTCTTCCTGGAACAACGCACTGAAAACGGCAACTAAACCCAATGAATTCACAACGAATTAATAAAATAGTGTTCTCATGTTATGTAATATGACAGTCCCAAATTAATCATCGTTATTGTTAGTCGTGCATTCTGCTTGAGCAGCGCGCGCTGTATGCATAACTCCATTGAGCACTTTGCTAGCACGTTATTTAACTCAAAGAAACGCATACTAAATGAAATTAATCAGATACATACAAAATAAACATAATATTACAGTTAATATCTGCACAAAATGAGGTGAATGCACAAGTGAACTTGAACTAACGTTAGCTTACGTGCCATTCAGAATGACTCATGTTGTGGACGCGCTCTTCCTGGAACAACGCGACACGGCAACTCAACCCAAATAATTCACAATGTTTTATTACAATATTGTTTTCTTTATAATATTATGTAATAAAACAGTCCCAATAGTCATCATCAGTCGTGCATTGCCGTTTGAGCAGCGCGCGCTAAAGATCATCATGCTTATTAACGTCAATTCTTAACCAAATACATCCAATATGAGATAAAGCAGATATAGATAGGCCATAGGCGTACACAAAATAAACTATTACAACTTACATTTGCACAAAACAAAAGGCTGCGAATGCACACGCCAACGTATTGTCATGATGAAGGTGTAAAATAGTCCCAAACATAACTCCGCTCGCTTACATGTTTCGCGGTTGAGCAGCACACGCGAATGAACACGCACGCGCATGCTTAATCGATGATCGATAAGCTTTATCGATTAAATGTATTATCGACAATTAATCGATCGTCGATTAATCGTTGACATCCCTAATGCATTGTAAAAAATGTTGGGTTGTTTAAACCCAAAGTTGGGTCAATATGGACAAACCCAACTATTGGGTAAAAATTATATATAAGACTCAACCCAATGGTTGGTTTTGTCCATATTTGACCCAACGTTGGGTTTAAATAACCCAGCTTTTTTTAGAGTGATCAAATTTTACAAAAACAAAATAAATCTAACAATTTAAAAAGTCTGAGTCTGTAGACTAAGCCATTGAAGCTGAGTTAATTGAAAAGTTGATGTGAATGTTTGAGAGAGAACGCTACAGTGGTGCTTTGCAAGCTCTGTAATTACTACAGATGTATCATATTTCATAAGAGGGAAAAGTACAGAGCTGCTCACCAATCAAAGTTCTCAGGTCAAAGAAGATCAAAGTTTGCAGATTCACACATCTGCTTTTGAAGTTTTCAAAAGAAGGACAGATGGTTGATTTTCAAGATTGTATCAAAGCTTTTAAAGCAACAAACTGAAAATAGCAGCCCAGAATAATGCCGTTAAACGCCAGCCGTCTTTACCTCAGCACAATGCGGCTGCGATAACAGAGCGAGAGGCAGTTTCAGTGGATGGTAGTGTAAATCAGAAATGCAGATGCTAATTAAAATGGGCTTATTTTGAACTCCTCTTCAGAGGTTCATGATGGAGGGACTTTGAATTCTCCATCAAAGAGAGCAATAAACAGCAAATGCAGTCTTTATAAGCCAAACAAATTACTGTCGCCACTGCTCACAGTGGTTTCATTCACATCCAAGTGAGATGAAACGTTCAGAGGAAACCCCCTGGACTCTGTATCTGTTATGTGTCCATCCTCCAATTCATGAAACAATATTCTTCATTTTGGAGAATCCCATGGTACAATCTGGGGTCAAGTGCCTGGAACACAGAAAAATGTTCCTTCCTTCTATAGGATTGGGTTGCTGTTTGGTTTGTTGAACAGTGTTAATGTTTATAGGTTCTTTGGATTACTGTAATGGATATAAATATAGATCGAAACAGGACAATTGAAGCATCAGGGGTTCTTTGAATCACCTGAATGTAGATGATTTGCTAAAAAACAGGAATTTGAGTTCTTAACAAGCACCAGTGGGTAAAATGGTACCCTTTCAAGATTTTAAGTAGAAACTCTTTGTAAGATTTACTGCTAAAGGAGAACTAATTTACTCATCCTCATGTTGTTCCCAATCTGAATGCCAGAATAAAAATGGAAAGAATACCAGAATTTGTAAATTACAAACTCAAACAATTTACAATTTGCAATGGAAAAAATATGTTAAAGGGATAGTTCACCCTAAAATGAAAATTATGTCATCATTTACTCACCCTCAGTAATCCAAACCATTATTTTGCCGAACACAAAATAAGATATTTTGAGGTAGGGCTGCAACTAATCGATAAAATCAGCATTGAATAACACGTTTATATGGACAAAATGCATCTAAATAGGGCTGTGCAAAGATTAATTGTGATTAATCGCATTTGAAATAAAAAAAAATTGTGTTTACAGAATATATGTGTGTGTGCTGCGTAAAATTATTTTGTATAGGTATAAATACATATGCATGCATGTATATATTTAATAATTATTTGCACATAAATACTATATATATATATATATATATATATATATATATATATATATATACATACAAATATTTTATATATGAATAACACATTTTCTTAAATGTATGCATGCATGTGTGTGTATTTACGTATATACAATATAATTATACACAGCACACATACATATATTCTGTAAACACAAACTTTTATTTTGGATGCAATTAATAGCAATTAATCTTTGCACAGCCCTAATCTAAAAATATGAGAATTCTTCATTTTAAGTTTCAAGCTAAGGCATAAGCGGTAACGTTTAACGTGGTGCTTTTACAGATGTGTTTGCTGTTTAATGTGTGAGATATGTTTCCCCAGCACAAAACTTTTTATTTTAAAGTTATATCCTTATCTGGAAATGTTACAAATTCATGCGAGTATTTACATTTTGCATGCAGGCTTGTCCTGACTGTCTGTGTTAAACTTAAAACTTAACTGAACAAGCGCTGGAGGGAGACAATTATATATGAAGCGCAAAATCTTAATTTTGCTGAAATATCTGTAAAATATTAAATTTAGGTTTAATAGTCAACATGAAATTCAAGTATTTTATGAGATTAGTAACTGTGAAGGGGCAGCATGTAATTAAACATAAATGTAAGACATTTCTTACATTTACAGGATAAAGAAATGACATTAAAACTAAATGTGTTTGTTCCCCTCAAATCTCTTAACACTGAGTTTGAGTTTTCTTAGTTTTTCTTCATTTTTAATGTAGATATTTAAACTGTCCTTTTGCTTTATAATAATGTATAGCATATAAATAGATATATTCACTATATGTTTTCATAGCATTCAATATGTTTGTTTGAAGAACATTGGGAAGGATTGGAACTTTTATCCGATTAATCAAAGAAATAATCGGTCAACTAATTGATTATCATTATAATTATTAGTTGCAATCCCTTTTTTCCTTCTTCAAATGTTGGTAACCAAGCAGTTGATGTGGACCATTGTCTTCCATACACTCTAAAAATTGCTGGGTTGTTTTAACCCAACTTTGGGTCAAATATGGACAAACCCAGCTATTGGGTTACATTTTTTAATTACATTTTTAACCCAACGTTTGGGTTTGTCCATATTTGACCCAAAGTTGGGTTAAAACAACCGCATTTTAGAGTGTAGTATTTTTTTCATACTATCCAAGTCAATGGGGCTCATCAACTGTTTGGTGAGCCACATTCCTCAAAATATCTTCTTTTACCCATAGACCTGATTTTATTTTCATAAATCAATGCTTATGATGTACAAAAAGATCACTCTCTTAATACATGTTTTTTTGTTGTGTGCATATTTTGTATTAATTCTATTCAGAGATGTATGGTAAATTCATTATCTGAAATACAAGTGATAATTAAAATATAATTAAAATATATATATTAAAAATAATTAATTATAATATATAACATTTTAAAAAATATCTTCATTTGTGTCCCACAGAAGAAAAGGTTCCCCTTTAAGATAATGGAAATGGTTTCATCTTTGCTCATTTGGGGTTTGAAACCAACAAGCACCAAGTACAAGAACCACACAGCAACCCAATGACCAGAGCACATCAAAACAGTCATTTAATCCTCATGCACAAGTCAAACAACAAAGATCCACACAGCAAACAACACTGCATTACCCACAAACCCCCAATTTAAACTCCTGTGCAGCCCGACTGACACGGGACATGATGAACGTCCCCATATACACACAAACACTTGAATGAGTCGTAAAACACACCGCTTAACTTGGCCGGTCGAACCTTTGGAGGGACGAGAGAGGTCGCAGATTGTGTGCAAAAGGCCAGCGAGGTCAAGATCCCTATCTCTTGCTTTTATTGTTCCATCTGGGGACTAAAAGCCACAAACTGCCTCTGATGTCCTCATGTTGTCCCACCTCTGAATGTCTCCTTCTCCAGTTATTATGAGCGAGAGCAACGTGTTGGTGGTCCATGTATCAACATGCAAGCCACTGAGAAAGAGCAAAAAGTGAGGAAGCAAGTAGAGAGAGAGCGATATGCTGGCGGCGACTGAATGGATGGCATTGCAGCAGGGCAGGACTGTGGGATTAGACGAGACAATGGTATGCTTGAAAGACGTAAGCCTCTCTGTGTGAAATAGAATCACTCCCTGGGGACAAGTCTGCCTTCCCCGCTGAATAAAGTGAGACAGACAGCCTAGTTCCCGCTGACTTCTCTCCAAAAAGACAATTTTGATAACACCATTCAATCACGGCTAGAGGAATTCCCCAGCTATCATATGGCCTTGTTTCATTACACATACAAGTAAAACTCACTTTAAAGAAGGGATCTCAAACTACTTGCCCGTGAGATTGTTTCATACGTTAGTAGTTAATTCAGCCCACAAATCATATTTTGATTTTACGTTTCATATGTTATCCTGTAGATTGTTATAATGTGGTCTAATATATATTTATTCACATGACTAATTACAGGCCTCACACAAATTAAAACGTGCAATTGTAGCCTAGGTGACGACAACAAACAAGCCTGCGGGTTCGCTTATGTCAACAAACTAAAAAAGTTGGTTACGTGTATTCGTTGGCAGCGCTCCTGTGTGCCAGATTGCTCATTCGTTCATTATTAATATAGTGAGTGCCACATTTATACATGTGTATGGACTATATAAGTGCACTGTATAGACACAGAAAATAAATTGCAGCTTTTGTCTACAAGAGCACAAAAATGTGATAAAACTACATTTATTCTATTATAATCAACAAAGCAGTCTCCACAAAATGCCTCTATAACTATATGATAAAAATGTATGTTTGTATTTGTTGTTACTGTTCAACTGGTCGCTGATGAAGAACAGCATCTGACAAGTGGCAATTTGATATGAGACCCCTGCTTTTATGAAAAACTTTAACCACTCTGTGAATAATGAACTTATCCAAACACACACACACATTGTGTTTTCATGTTTTAAGAGGACATTCCATAGACATAATGATTTTACACTTTACAAACTGTATATTCTCAGAAAACCTTCTGCATTTCTACATTTTCAAAAAACATCACCAAAAGGGCAGTCAAATCGATTAATCTCGATTAATCGCATTCAAAATTAAAGTTTGTGTTTACATAATATATGTGGGTGCACTGTGTATAATTATTTTATACATATAAATACACACACATGCCTGTATATTTAAGAAATATTTTCATGTATATACTGTTTATAGATTTATATATAATTTATATTATATATAAATATAAAATTTATATATAAATAATATATTTTTCTTAAATATATATATGTGTGTGTGTATATATATATATACACACACAAAATAATTATACACAGTGCACCCACATATATTATGTAAACAAACTTTAATTTTGGATGCGATTAATCGCGATTAATCGTTTGACACATCTAACTTAGAATGACCTATACTTTCTCATGGGGACCAAAAAACATCCACAAAGTCCACAGTTTTCAGATATTGCCATAATAACATTGTTTACCAGGACCACACACAAACATACATGCATATATAAATATATGACGTAAATTAATCCACACTGTAGGCCACTAATCAAACACATTTGTGACATTGATCAAGTGAAGTCATCAGATTTCAAAATGCCCTTCGGCACTTTCTCAAATCATGCCGGAGAACATAATCGTCAGGTTTTGTCCATGCCAACTTGTTAGCAGTGATTTTGTATTCAAATATAAAATTATCATATCAAATTAGATAACAGCACTTTCACTAGTGGGACTTTTGGACCCCAATGATAATAATAAGTTCATAAATACAAACTGCACCAGTTCATATACTCACTGTAAAATATTTCCAGGAAACACAGGGTGTAGTTTTTCAATATCTCCATAATTCAATCTAAATTATACATTCAGCCAGACTAATTAAAAAAATCGTACATAACACCCTCAGAAAAAGTAGCGTCTGAGGTGGATATTATGCTCGAGTAGAATGAACAGAGATTTACATGTAAGACAGAAAATCAGCCGCCACAGGACAGCTGTGATTCTGCTAATGGTTTCTCCTAAGCCCCTCAGTGTGTTTGTGTACAACAGCAAAGAAAGGTGCACAGAGGAGATGAGAGAGACTGCACCACTTATTAAGACCCTCATTTAAGTGCAAATGATGGAATATTATTATGAAACGTAAAGGTTGAGCCAAGCAGGTCATGCACACTACCACTATTATCATTAGAAATCCAATGCATGTGCACTACATACCCATGTGAAGAAAACCATCCAAAGGAAATCAGATTATGAGTTTAGGAAATCCCTGCAAAACTAGAGGATCCAAACCCCAGTCCTGAAGAGAAAGGCAACTGCAAGTGTACAGCAAGTGTCTAATCCATATATCAGGCACTGCGCAGGCGGCGTTACTCTGTGTGAGCTCTTAGCTGGGACAGAAGCATGAGTGTGTCTCTGGGGACAGACGCACGCTTTCTGAGACTGTGTGAACAAGACTAATTCAGGCTGAAGCAAAATCCGTCAGGTGTTGAATTACAACAAGGGCTGTGGGAGGGTCTTTCCCATCCTGGCCAATCAGAGAAGAGGTCTATTGTTTGATTTTGCACAGGTAAAGGAAGCGGCTCCTCCTGCTTTAAACTGGCAGCAGACCAACAGGTAACTGAGGTAAGCGGGGACACTGAAACGGGTTGGCTTGTGTTTTTTTATAAAGTAGGTAGACAGACAGACTGGCTGGTAGAAAAGCTGTTGTTGAGATAAAGAACTCCTTAAGTAGAACATGCTGACTGATTCTGAACCCAGCCAGAGTTGGTCGTAAAGATAGCGCTAATAAAACCAACAAAGGGACGTAAAATGCAACACAATGTGTGACTTAGACTTGGAAAACAGACTTAAAGGGATACTCCACTTTTTTTTTTTTTTTTTTTTTTTTGGAAATAGGCTCATTTTACAACTCCCCTAGAGTTGAAGAGTTGAGTTTTACTAGGGCCCTATAATTTCTGCGATCACGGAATAAAAAGCACACTCTTTTTACAACTAAAATAACATTAAAGGGTAAAAAAAATTAATTCCCAAAAATTTAAATGGAAAAAACGGAATTTGCAATAATTAAAACGGAAAAACGGAATTTGGGAAAAAAGAAATGGAATTTTGGGAATAAATAAAACGGATTTTATAGGGCCCTATTTTACCGTTTTCGAATCCAATCAGCAGATTTTCTGATATTTAGAAGAATATCAGGAACCAGACAGTTCTGCTCCCATTGACTATTTAAATGCTGTGCACTTTCAGATTTAATATTTTGCAGGATTTTTTCAGCTTTGCAGGATGTTCTCATTCACTTAGAGCTACATGGAAAGTAATTTTCAAAAATCCATAATAGGGGCACTTTCATTTTCCTTGCTTTTATTTTGTGATTATTTTAATTCCGTACTGTGTAAAGCACTTTGAATTGCCAAAGTGTATGAAATGTGCTATGTAAATAAAACTACCTTGCCTAATGTTGCATCACAATAAATAATAAAATGGATGTAATTGATTGTGACAGTGAATAAAGAATATGCTGATGTACATGGACTTAAGTCACTTTTTGGGGAATTTATTAAGTTCAATAGCATTCATGTAAAAAATTAAGTAAATTTACTGTTTCATTCTGTAAAAACAAAAAAGTGCAGTAGTGGCAATATACTGTAAAAAGAAATTACAGTAAGGGCATAATACTGTAAAATTAAATCGCGGTTAGGGCATAATACTGTAAAATTAAATCGCGTTAAGGCCATCTTACTGTAAAACTAAATCACGGTAAGGCCATCTTACTGTAAAATTAAATTGCAGTAAGGTAGTCATACTGTAAAACACATTTACAGGTAAGCTACTGTAAAGGGGAACTTACAGTAACTTACTGGCAATAGTGCTGCCAGTAAGTTACCGCAAAAATACAACAAAATGTCTAACAGTGCACTTTTGTTTGGAAATAGGCTCATTTTACAATTCTCCTAGAGTTGAACAGTTGAATTTTACCGTTTTCAAATCCATTCAGCTGATTTTCTGATATTTAGAAGAATATCAGGAACCAGACAGTTTCTGGTCCCATTGACTATCATAGTAGGAAATATGGAAGTCAATGGGACCAGAAACTCCTGATTCCTGATTCTTCTAAATATCAGAAAATCATCTGAATACATTCTGAAAACGGTAAATACCAACTGTTTAACTCTGGGGAGTTGTAAAATGAGCCTATTTCCAAAAAAGTGGAGTATCTCTTTAAACAAATAAGAATTAAGATTCTTCACAAATAAGATTCATGATTAACAAGCACAGACTAAATTGAAATCCCCAGCAGGTAAATGTGCCACTAATGCTTGTAAAGGAATGCATTTCCTTTTATTCTGATTTAATATATCAGCTAAACAGCTGGAAAATGCTTTTGCGTGGTAGCAAATATATGCTAGATAGCACGTTCAGAGTCATTATTTAAAAATGTGACAACTCCACAGCTTTCAATTGAGTACACTTGTTGTTTTCCTACAGAAACAGATAGCAAATGATGGAATTGAAAAATGTTAAACAATACAATACAATTGTATTTTATTTTGTGAAAAATAAGTCCTCACATAAGCAATTAGAGAAAACTTACATTTAAAACCAAACACATTTTCTGCTTCAATGCACATAATGAACACTAAGAAATGTTTTGTTTGGTATTAGTGCAATTAAAGAATAGTTGGAGCAAGTTAGCATGTCAGTATGCAAATGTGTGTCCCAATCACACTTGAAATAGTAGCAAGTGTTAAAGAGGATTTGCCCACAAATATGTAGCTCTGTTCATTCATTTCAAAAGCTCACCATTAGAGTACTTAAATTTCTAAATAATGTACAATGGAAGTGTATTAAGTCTGCATCTCACAGCTCTAACGCACAACCCCTGAACCACCTCTCAAACATACATGTTTCCCTAGAGAAACCAATTACTCCTGAACAGGACTGCTGGGTATTCTAGATATAGTGCTTGGACTATTAATTAATGTGTTTTGACTAAGAAAAATGAGGCAGAATTAAATTATAGATCTATCATTTTTCATTAAACTTCAGGTTGATGGAAGGGCTCCTCAAAGCAGGAAGGCTAATGCCAGGGAAAAAAAATAACCTACAGAAAAAACAAGACTGCATCACCCTCAAAAGCACAGATTTCTGGTCTATGCATGCATTCAGATTTCATTTAAGCAAGCTTCTGGGCTAAATTTCTCCAAATAAAGGGACGTATGATATGTGAATGAAATGTTACTAAATAAAGATAAAGCGTTAATCCGTTTTCACCAGCTGCCACCCACCGTTCACAGCGTTCAGCTGTACAGTGAGCAATGAGCATGTGGCTGGATCTGTGTGTGCAGGTCCAAACTGAACACTCGCCAAGTAAAATCTGGCTTCGTTGAGTCGGCCAGCAACTTATTAGGAAGTGTGTGGTGTATATATATATATATATATATATACATATACATATATACATACATATACATACATATACATACAATATATATACAGATATATACACTACGGTCAGTCAAAAGTTTAGGGTCGGTAAGATTTTTAATTTTTTTAAAAGAAGCCTCTTCTGCTCACCAAGGCTGCAATTTTAATAAAAAATACACAAAAACACAGTAATATTGTGAAATATTACGACAATTTAAAATGACTTTTTTATGTTAATATATATTAAAATGTAATTTATTCCTCTGAAAAAAAGCTGAATTTTCAGCATCATTACTCCAGTCTTCAGTGTCACATGATCCTTCACAAATCACTCTAATATGATGATTTTATGCTCCAAAAACATGTATGATTATTATCCATGTTGAAAACTGTTTTTTACATTTTTATTTCAGGATTCTTTGATGAATAGAAAGTTCAAAGAACAGCTTTTATTTAATTAGAATCTTTTCTAACATTATAAATGTCTTTACTGTAACTTTTGATCAATGTAACTCATCCTTGATGAATAGAAGTATTGATTTCTTATTTATTTCCCCCAAAAAATAAATACAAATTCTTACTGACCCCAAACTTTTTAAAGGGTAGTGTTTAATGTAACAATAGCTTTCCATTTCAGATAAAAGCTGTTCTTTTGAACTTTCTATTCATCAAAGAATCCTGAAATAAAAATGTATTCCTTTTTTTCAGAGGAATAAATTACATTTTAATATATATTAACATAAAAAAGTCATTTTAAATTGTCATAATATTTCACAATATTACTGTGTTTTTTGTGTATTTTTTAATCAAAAAAGGTAGTATATATATATATAATAAAGCAATATAAGATTAAAGGGAAAGTCCACCCATTTACACCCAATGGTCGTGCAAAACTCTCTCTCTTTTCCCCTATAACGAGAGAAATCTGCTATTTACCTTTTTCACTCATTTTTTTCACATCGTCATTTTACGTCATTGTAGGAGGAAGTGTAAGAGGGGGGATTTCTGTAAAAAACTACAAGCACTAGATCTCACTCTTTAAACCCGCCCATAGGGGGTTGGACCTAATGCGCTAATAGACCAATCACAGATCAGCGCCAGTGCGCTTGATTTCACCAGCAGAAACTTTTTTGAAAATAAGGACAAAGGTACTGAATACGCAGACGGATGCATTATGGAGGATTGGGATTACACATAGTGTCGGCCATCTTTTTTGGAAGCTAAGCTAGCAGGCTCTTGTTGTGTGGAGAAAGCTGAGTAGTAACTTTAGAGGTTACCGTCCTCTTTTTCCCTGACATGTCCGCCGTCGATGTCCGGGATTCAGCTTTTGCTTTCTGCAGTCACCATGCATTGTTTACATGCACAGCTTTTGTTTCAATCTAACTGAATTCATTCCATTGGTGAATCTGAATATAGTGTTTACATAAACGCTAAACAAGTAATTGGTCAATGTGTGTTTTAACATTGCTAAGAAAATTTGCGCTCCTCCGTGAGAGATACGAGACCGGTGCGTCTCACAGGTGTCGCTCATTGGTAATCACGCCACCGGCCTGCGCCGCTCCGCGACCTCAATCGTCCGCTCGCCACAGGAAACATGATGAATGGCGACTATTGAACGCAAAAGCCGAAACCCAGGACATTTTGGGCGATCTCGAAACACATTTTCGGACAGACTCATCACGGAGACTCACTAGTAGCCTAGACTTGTTGTTTAACTAATGCGCTCTGTTACCGGAAGGCGTGGCCTCCTAGGGCAGCGAAGCAAGTGCATTCTGGGAGTTGTTGTCTTTCCACCACATAAGCCAAAAATACATTTTCTGTCTTTTTTTTCAGTCTAGAAAGCTCCAAATTCAAAAATAATTTCATATTTCTTCTACATAAATGACCCATTTTAAATACAAATTAATTTTTCCAGAGGTGGAGTGACCCTTTAAAAGTCTGACCTTTGCCATAATTGATCACACCAAAGTAAAGCACGTGATTTTTAGAAAACTTCAGCGACTCGTCATGCTAGGAAACAAAATAAGCGATTGTGATACTTTAATATGTTTATTTATGTATTTACTTTTTGCGCAAGAGGTTGAATTTCACTGAAAGACTGTATATGATGCTGTAAGTGTTAAAACTCACCTGGGCTATTTGCTGCACAAAAACAATGTAGATTTAGAAATGTTAAAAAGTGACATTTAGATTATGCATGTGTCTATTTTTAAAATATTCCTATTTCATTTAAGAAGGAAATTACAGTTGAGCTGTAAACACATATTTTGAAAAAATTCAGTATTTATTACAGCAGGTGTGGGAACAACAACAAAAAACTGTTGTGTGTGTGCTTGTGAGTGTCACTTGTGTAACATCACTTAGACTGCTGTAGACTACAACTCAATCTATGAAACGAGACACTTTACAGTTTCAGGGCAGTGCATTGAATCACAAACACACACACACTCACACAAACGACGAGAATAGGCACAAGTAACATAATGCACAAACCGAAACTGAAGCCACGACTCTTGGTTTTTGAATAGTACTGTCATTATGTCACGTAATTCTACAAATTCACAGGCTCGAGTTTCACTTCAAACCTCACAGATGCCCACATGAGTTCAAGGAAACACTGTTTGTGACACTGGTCTCATATTCTCTTCATTCTTTCTTTCTTCCTTCAAGCTTTCAATCTAAAGGAATGTCATCTGAGAGGACAATAGCACCTGCTGTTAGCAAAATGTGATTCAATGTTCATCCTTAAGGAAAAAATGAGGCAACTGAGCTGATGCTTCTTTTTATTCCAGCATGGTTGGCATGTACTGGAAAATGGTGATATAAGAATTTCCTTCCAGCACATCAGACTTATATAAAGCTACTTTACTGTGGGTTAATTAGCTTGCTAATTGGTAATGTGGGTCTCATGTCATGTAATGTGCATGTGAGCAAGTCTTGCTTGGCATAATGTGGCAATGAATCACACCAGATGAACAAGCCAGAAAATCGCACACATGCAAGTCCTGTGACGGCACTTCTGCAGTGGAGCAAAGTCTCTGGCTATAATCCACTGGTTTTCATGCTTGCTAAATTTTGACAGACTCTTTTTCAAATTAGAAAATTAATGCTGTTTCATTCTCTTGATCCACGAGTGTCTTCTCTGTAATCCTCACACTGAGAAGGATTGCGTTCATGAGAATGACCAAAACCGGGGCGTAATCTGGTTGTCTAAATTGGCAGTCATATCAAAGTGACAAATACATCAACAAATCCAGCCAAACCGTCCTCTGAGGCTGCGAGACAATTGACCTTTCGAGGCCCCTCCCCCAAAACGGCCATTGTCCAATCACACATCATAACAACCGTTACTATGTGAGCAGGTCTGTCAAACATTGACTCCAAGCAAGATGGTGAAGCGGTGCGCCCACGGCGTTTGTAAATCGGACACTAGGTACCCCGAGAGATTGTCTGGAGGAGTTGTGTTCTTTCCGTTTCTAAAGCCGAAAACACAACGTGAGCGGAATTACGTTTTCTAAAGGGTTGTTGTTAACATGATATTTTTGGGGGTGGACTAACATAGGGGAGAGCGGGGCACAACCAATTAATTAAAAAATAATTAGGTTAGATTAATACTTTTTTTACACAAGCAACATACACATCTCTGCTACAAATGAACACTTAAAGTTTTTTTCTAGGACCTACCATTTTCGTACAGTTGCACTGAAAGTGACAGAAGTGCAAATGTTACAACTTACTCCATATACGGGGTTAATTGTAACAGACAGAGGGGTTAGTTGTAACACACATAATTCAGTACTATTTTATTTGCATAGTTTGTTATTGTTTGTGCATCTGTATAGACAGATATCCATATATCCATCCAATCATCCTTCTATTGTGGATCAATATCATGGATAGAGACATAGAAAAGGACTGCATAGTTTTGCAATAAATAATAATAAATAAAATTATAAATATTGTAATTGCAATTAAATTAGATTTGTGTGTGGCAGCTGCATGTACAAATATTATAACTAATAATAACAGTAATAATTATTCAAATGAGCTTAAAATATAAATTTAAAGGGTTAATTGCATTAATAACAGGCCATATTTTTAATAAATAAACCAGTTATCATTCATAGTACACTAAATTTTAAACATTTTAAATTCCAACATTGTTTGTGAAAGTCTAACAAAGTTAAATGTATAAATAAATACTCAAACCTGAAAAGGTGTGTGGCTCCGTACACTTGTGGTACACTTGGCGGCTTAGTTGTAACACTCTGTTAGAATGAACCCCGCTGTATATTACATATTTTAATCCTAGCTAACAGTCGCTAGGAATTGCTGACATGTTTGGTGCTATGTTTGAGTCAATAAGACACTGATTAAGGCAATATAAAGTTAGATTTGGAAACGTATATACCCAACTCAGAAACCGAAAAAAAAACATATGACGAAAAAAGTTACTTTCATGGTGTCAAAACACTCTTTGTCCAGTATCTTCACGAAATATAATCAAAACTTTCCGCAAAATCACGGGAGACCGTCTTCTGGCAGCAAGAGAAAAATTGCGGAAAGACAGCCTGCTTGATCCTGACGAACTATGTAAACGGTCCGTGTTACATTTAACCCCGCGTTAGGTTGTGCCCCGCGCGCTCGGAACGGCATGAAGCTTGAAGCTTCATGAAGCATGAAGCTTACTTGACAACATCAGTTCATATATCAATATCGTAACGAATAGAAATAACCTTAAATAATGTATGGTTATCTGCAACTTTCCGTCTCTTATGTATAGTTACTTTTTAAACATGACGCCCAAACGGTTGCCGTGGTAACGTTAATGAACAACCTGCTTGTTAAAGCTAATGTATCCACCTCATTCCTACTATACGCCCCATGCCGCTTTGCACGAATAATGGGTGTAACTTCTGTTAAGCTGTAAACAATCAGTGAAAGGCTCGCTCTATGAACGCAATACGCTAAACAAGTGTCAGAATGAGATGACAATCGACTCACCCTTCAACCATCGAACATTAAAATAAAAGTTTAAAGTTTAAAAGAATCAACAGGTACTTTCAACAGAGCAAAAATATGGTGTGTTCTATTATAGCCAACAGACTCGGACCTCGGATTTGACGTGACGTTCACACTTCAAGCGTTCTATTATGTTTTGCGCGTCCGAGTCTGAGAAAAAAATGGACGCCACCCAGAAAGCTGTTATAACGATTGCACTGGCTGAGTACCAGGCACTTACATAAAAAAAAAAAAAAACTTATGACTACACCTTATCAAAACGCAGCCATTTGAACTTGAAAATGTTCACTTTATTTAATCTTTTTCATGTGAATCTTCTGTTAGCAACGCTAGCAACGTTAGTAATTGCACTTACAACAACCGATTCCCACACCTACAGGGGACGCAGTAATACGAGTGATTATAATCATCATTTAAAATACCAAAGTGGTTCAAAAACAATGAAAACAATTCTTTCTTACAAGTCACAGGGCGCAGCCATCTTGAATTCCGAAACGGAATTCTTGCTCGGTGTCCTCACGGTTGTCCGACATCCGAGAGGAGAAATCCGAGGAAAGGGGGCGTGTTGCTAGGCAACATCTGTCATCCGATTCGGATCTCTAAAACGGATGAGTAATAGAACGCACCATTAGCCCCATGCGCGAGGCTTTGGTTAAATATCACTGTAGGCAAATATCTGTATTGTATAACAAGCCTTAATCAAAAAAGTTTATTAACTTCAGCATTACGTGACTGTATCAAAGTGATTCCTGTCATTTTGACAGATTATAAATTGCATTTACCAGTGAAAACAAACCTTGAAAGGGACATCAGGATTTGAGGAGAATAACGAGAGATTCTTCATGCATTCCAGTGAATTATTAATGGAATATCGTAAATTAAATTCGGGAGAACAGAGTACAAATGTGCCTATCTGGTGTCCTTTTTCATATTTTTACAGCGGATTGCAAAGGAAAAAAGAAAAATCATCATGAGGAAAAGAAAGTAGTAACTGAAAAGAGCTCTTGCCATAGATATTCTTATTATAACATCTACAGTGTAATTTAGCATGTACCCAAGAGTTTATTTTTTTTATATCTTTAATTTTTTATTATTTTTTTTATTTATTATTACTTTTTTTAATTTATTTATTTTATTACTATTATTTTATGTCATTATGGTGGGGTGGGGTGGGGAGGGGGAGAAAAAAACTAAAAAAATGTGAAGCACTGCTTCATATTTATCAGCACTGTTTAACACTGTATATTTTGTATGTTTAGTGTTCAATAAAATATACAAAATTAAATAAATAAATACCAAGTATAATGTTATTCTCACGATGTCTGAATATAAATCATGAAGGAAAATTGACGGGGCATAACAATGGCATAGGACATAACGATCAGTGAATGCAAACCTGACAAAAATGTAGGAACTTAGATTCAAGTGTGAAAATACTTGCAAGAGACAAAATGAGCAAAATAGGTTTTTTTCAGTGTGCAACCCAAAATGTTTACATTTTTTTCAACCTAACACAATATTACAATGCCATGAGTATCAGAAAACAGATCCTAGCATGTGTTGATTTCAAGAAATTTGATTATTGTTTATATGATCCTACAACAAGAATAGATGTGCTCAATATGTCAGCGAACACATTCACTGTAATGCAAAAAAATGATTGTCAGAGAACACATTTATTTACACTAGGATAAATGAAAGCAGAGGGGAAAACGCCGAGACACAGATTCCACAGTGATCACCTTCAAGACATTTTAGTTTAACATCCTGAAAGTAAAAGCACAGGCCCTCGGTGACACAAACAAAAGGGATCTTGTCTCTGCAAGATATAGGGTGACAGTGGGGTGAGTTCACATCTGTTCTGATATACCGCTCCGCTCCCCAGGGCCAGAGGCTGGAGCAGACAGACACAGTGGCATGAATTCATAATGTTAATCAATGTGAAGGACGGCACACCCCACTGTGTCAGAGCAACAGATTCGCTTGATTTATGCCCATGCAGAGCACGGAGAGGAAGTGCCATTAGCCGACACACAATGCATTAAGATTTCCCTCGTCCTAATTACATGCTCTCTCTCATCCAGCACACACTGGGGTAATTACAGAGCTGCTGGTCATCCGGTGTGCTGTCTGTGCTCTGTCACACTTGTTTAGTCACATGACACTTGTCTTAGGATGAGCGATCTACGCCTGATCCCTCTTGACAAAATAGCAATGCTTTCTTCTAGGGATGCACCGAAATGAAAATTCTCTGGCCTGAAACCGAAAACCGAAAAAGAGGAAACCAAAGCCGAAAACCGAAACACCGAAAGAAATTATGCCAATTATTAGTATCATTGCATTTATGGCTATGATATGACTGTGTACAAACTTTACTAAAATCAAGGCATTGCAATTGCATAAATTAATATAAAAATTTCAAAGAATAAATCAATTACAAGTTATGCAAATATTTATTTAGCACAATGCATAGTATAAAATAAAACTCACACTAAAATGTTTTTGACATCAGCCTACTCTAAATAATAATCTACTGGCCTGCAGAAAGGTTTTAAAATGAAATGTTCTCTCATAAAAATAAAGCCAAGCGCGAACTTCTCATCACACCAGCACCCAGTTTGCACGTCTAAATATAGTTACATTTTAAAAATTAGCATACAATAGCATAAAAAGCCTGTTTAATACAAATGTACATGAAACTTAATGAAACATGTTTAGTGAATGTAGAAAATATTTAAGAGACCATTAATAGGCTTTATGTCGAACGTCACGTGACCAAACCGGAAAACGGGTTTAATCGCATCCGCTTGTCAGAGAAAGTGTCAACGGCCATAAGAACTGACTACGACATCTATGTATTTTTATGGTAATCAGCTAACCTACCTAGTTCACTTTGTTATTGGCGTTTTATTCCATTTAAATATCTAAACGTTACTGTAGAGAAGAAAAATAAAAAACGTTTAAATATCAATCTGCACATGTGAGGGACATTGGTTATGATAATCTTTGCTCGCTCCTTTTAAGTTATCTTGAGTAAAACCGCAAAAAAATCATGAAGCACATACAATAGACCAGAACCGGAAGCGATGACACCTGTTTTACAGAATACGGAAGTAGGTTGTGCATAAAGCCCATTTAGTTCTATACATACTTGTTCCCATATACATATTTTTTTGTAATGTCACAAGTAATAATCTCAGGGTTTACTGGGTTTTACATGATTATTTTTGTATTGGTGGTGGAATACTAAAACATAAACATTGTCATGTGTTTATCTATCTTCTTCTCACCGATTGCTGATGGTTAGAGGACAATTACTTGAGTCGTTTCAAGGTATAGTACAACGGAGAGTGCGTCAATAAAATCAACCGTTTGGAGCGGTGCGTGCGCTGTCTGTGGAGGAGACTTGCGCTGCCTTGTTTATACACTGTAAAAATGAATACGCTTTATCTAATCAATAAAATTGTGGCAACAGATTACAAGCAATATTATTAATTAAATTGAACAAATTAGAATTGAGTAATAATTAATCAAATTATTCCTTAAAATTAAACCATTTAAAATGAGTAAAGTTTACACCAAAAAATTTAACAAAAATATCTGAATAACAGACTGACGTCAAAGAGTCATTAAGAACTCTTTATTTTAAATTGCCAACACTGAAGACACCTGATGTTATCAAGCAGAATCACTGAAGGAGAAAACCGTCATTTTAAAACAAACTTAAAACAAACACTGATCACCATAATGGCGACTTAAATTTATGTTGTTGTTTTTTTTTGTATGTTTTACTCATTTTAAATGGTTAACGTTAAGGAATTAATTTTATTAATTATTACTCAATTCTATTTTGAAATTGAATTAATAATATTGCTTGTAATCTATTGCCACAATTTTTTTGATTAGATAAAGCGCATTAATTTTTACAGTGTACTTTCGCCTGCCTCCGCAGCGCGAGTCTCCACAGACAGCGCGCACCGCCTCCAACGGTCGAGGCGTTTATACTTGACACGCTCGCAACCGGAGTCGTCGTCATGGCGGCGCGCATTGTTTAGAGCAGATAAGGTGGATAAACAATTAAGGCTCTCGTCTCCTCGCGGGTTCAGAGAGACTGAAATACGTCCACACCGCAGACATGTTGCTTCAGACAAGCACGTGCGGGTCGCGGTTTCTGTTTACGTCATCACAACATTTCGGCCGTATTGTTTCGATGATAAAAGTCTTCGCCAATTTTCGGTGGCCGAATATTCGATGCATCCCTACTTTCTTCATTTATGAAAGTGCACATCTTAGTGGAAGTATTATGGTAACCAGTATGAGAGCAAGAACCATCTCTTATAACCTATCCAAGGATTTCTGAATGTCATCACATTTGAACGCAGAATGTAGACATAGAGTCATGTTTGATTGCTGTTTATATTCCACACTCATATTTCACACCCCAAAGAAAACATCTGTCGTGACTTGCACATTTTCTAGCAATTTTTATCTTAATGCTGGGTTCGCACTACAAGATATCAACCTGATTTTGGCATAATCCATTTAACGTAAGTTTTAATAGTGGTGCTTTGTAATGATTCGTAAACTGCGTCTGTGACACGACATCTTGACAGTAAGACTAGCATGTTTGATTTTTTTTCTGTCCAATTGGAGCACAAAAGCTCTTCTGTTCACAGCTTTCAAACATGTAAACACAACGAAAGAGCGATGATGGTATTGGTGCTTCTGGGTGGCATTATGCAATTGAGCTTTGGCAACAATACTTCTGCCTTTTGTTTCCTCTATAGACTACCATAAAGCGACATGCTTCAGCAACACGGTGAGTACTGGAATTAGCATTATGCTAACATGCCTCTTCCATAGCCATTGTTTGCTTACGCTCTTGTTTCCGGAAGTCAATCACTAGTTCCGCCTTTTTGATGACAACACACATGTTGTTTAAGATGGCAAACGATGAGTGGTTGGGAAGCAATCTGTAGTCTGAAATGTTTCTTGTCCACAACATGACAAAAATATAAGGGTTAAAATCGCATAATCTGACAACAGACAAGGATATCCATGGCTCCATATATGCGAAATATTCTTCACAGTAAGCCACCAAACAAAGGAAAATATTTGCAAATTGAAAATCTACACATTTACGTATGTCTCTAATCTGGCAGATATCATATGAAGCAGCAATTGAAGCAATATCCAATGTCATCTGTCAACGATATGCAAAGAAAGTGACAATTTAATTATCATATGGACAAAAATATATAGGTTTAATAAAAATAATGCAAATACAGTTTCATGGTTTGTAAGAAATATTTATGGTAAAATCTCCTTACTCCATTCCTCATTGGTGGGAAAGGCAGAAAGTTAATGTTGGGCCGTGTACACAACGTGGCAAGTCATAAAAGGAAACAGGTAGACTGACTATAATCTAATAATTACATATAAAGCCAAAGTATCATTTAAATACAACCACAACCTCAAGCCACAGTCCTCAAAGACAGAAATCTTCACAAACCTCCGAAACAAGGTTAAAACAGCCACAGAGAGATGATGTGGTAAGCTCGAAAAAGGCATTATACACAACAGTGAGCTTCTTGCATATGTAGGAGTTTGGAGTGCATACTGAGTTTCCCATGAAAACAATAGCTGATTTATTAATGCAGACGCAGGAAAGTTGTCAGCATGGGGGATTCATTTACAACATTAACCATTAATTTCCATGATAACTGTCGACTCAAAAAGTCAGGGTCATAAAATGAAGAAAAAGCTGTGATTTTTTTCAATAATAGATGCACAGATCTGCATCTCCTAAGACTCACCATGGAGAACACATATATGAGAATATTTGTGAAACCAGGGCTTTTTTAAACTTTTTTTCTGTGAAACTTTTTTGCTCACCAGCCACTGTGGCTAGTGGTTTTCTAACATTACTAGCCATCCAGCATTTCCACTGGACACAATTTTAAGATTTATCCCACGGCAAAAAACTCATCTCATAATTTGGACGCATATTAGGCTGCTGTCACTTTAAGACCTGACGCACGGATCCATTATATTGTTACACATGAGCTTTCTTTCTCAACTGTTTACATTAATTTAAAACATAACTGACTACGTATACATGAATACTCACCAAGAGCGGCATTTTACATTATTTTGTGTATTTGACTGTTTATGCACAAAAAAAGCAACGAAAAGAGCTTGATTTAGTACTGAGAGGCGCTTTTTTGTGCTGCACTTTGGGTGTGAGCAAAAATCTGCAGAAATTATTAAAATGATGCGCAATATGCACAATAACACGCTGAAATTCAACCGCTGTAATGTATCTGGTATCGTGTATCTATTCTGTGGAAAATGAGCATTGGAAGCGGTTCAAATATTTCAGTATCGATACATGTATCAAACAATGTTCATGTTTATCAAAATGAACGAATCTTATTTCGTGTCATTTGGTTCATTCAACGAACGAAATGAACGAGTTGACTCGGGAAAAGATTTGTTCATTTTGATGAACGAGTTCAAACAGGAGAGTCACGAACGAGTGTCACAGAACAGAGCAAGGCGACCATTTGAGCTTATAAAACTTAAATTTTGTTATTTATTTATTAAATGAGCGATCGTTTCGCTTGATAAGAATCTTATTCATCGTCTGGAATCGTTTAAAGCCCTTTGAACAATTTGCAGTTTGCACTGAAACAGTCTTTTGAACCTTGAACTTTTTGGTTACCAAAAGAAAAAAGCGAAAATTTCTCTTAATTTCTTTTCGACTGAAGAAAGAAAGACATGGACATCTTGGATGACATGAGGGTGTGTAAATTAAAGTGAACTACTCCTTTAATATCAAGCCCTGTGTGTAACTAAAACTAATTATACACAACTACACTGCAAAAAATCTTTTTTTTTTTTAGTAAACTTAACTTAATTTACTGTGTTTATCCAATTGATTTGTCCAATGTATTTGAAGTGACACAATACTTGTCCAGATGTTCTAATAGTGTAGTTTGTCTAAACCAGTGTGTGATGCTGCTCACACAATCACCCATTAATTCATGCTAATGCACATGTTCTTCACTCCCAGGCAGTGCAGAGGAAGATTATACGCCGTGATAGTGGAGAAGAACCCCACAGCATCCAGACTGCACACTTTAGGTGGCCCGTGAGCATCCCGAAGCTCGGGTTTCAGGCCCACTCATTCCCAGCCTGCATGCACAGGCCTGTCCTTAAAGCTCTCCTTATGTACACCACTGGAAGGAATGAGGGTCTATTGATGTCAGCTTACAGAGATACCACTCATCAGGGTGGTGAAGAGTCATGTCCGCCTCTTGTTTTATATTTCAAGTGAAAGGAATTGAAAAACACAGCTATATTTTTCTAAGGGGGCCACCTCTGAAGAGTGAGTAAAGAGAAAGGCATTACAGTGAGGATGTGTGGTGTCAAAACACAGAAAATGTGGTTCACATTTTGCACTGGCAACACAATACAGCCCAGGTAGGCGGACCCATAAAACGTGGAAAGACACAAAGCTCCCCTATCAGCAGCACTGCGCCCTTGAGCAAGACACTTAATCAAGATGGCTCCGGGGGGACTGAAGCAGCACGTTCTGCACTGTACATTGCTTTAGATAAAACTTAAATGACAAGCAACCAAAAATAAAAACGGCCACCTGGAACACGTCCCATACTTCAGCATTAGGCATTAATAGATACAGAACTCTCTGAAAAACTGGGCACGTTTCCTTGTTGTAAAATCGACTGTTTAGAAATCTGATTGGATAATACAGATTCAGAGTCAGTGTAAAATGGCAGAAATATACTGCTTCTAAAAAGTTTGAGAAGTTATTTATCTATTTGAACAAAAAATACAATAAAAACAGTACTATAGAGGGAATGCATTGACGTCACTTTCCCGCCGGAACAACCCCCTCAGCCTGACTGAGTGGCAAAAGATCTGCTGTGTGACTGGATTTAATAGGAGAAACTGCGAAAATGCGACTAAAACGAACAATTTTATCCATTTAAACTAAATGTTGGACTCAATATAGTGTTACAACTTACTAAAGATCCAGTGATCCATGCATATTGACATGCAGCCAGGAATCGTGTTGCCTGACATTTATGTTTGTCTGATTTCGACACCTGCTTTTGGCTTGCTTAGTTGGGGTTATTTAATATTTAACAATATTACTGATCTGTGTTGTACTACTTTCATGTTATCACTGTGAAGCTGCTTTGATACAATCTGTATTGTAAAAGCGCTATATAAATAAATGTGACTTGACTTGACTTGATTTCGACATCGCGAAATAAAAGCAATATAGACTTAAACATAAAGCAAATAGGGGTAGGGTTGGTTATCGAGAATCGAGTATCGATTGGAACCGGGACTAACTTTTAATTTTTCCCGGAATTGTTCAAAAGTTTAAATTTCGATTCCTAGTTTCGATATTCACAGTTCGCCGACTCGGAAGAAGAAACCGCTGAACAACATCAACGAAGAAGCGTCTACTGGAAGTGTTGGCATAACCGCGTCGAGTTCGAACATGAGTAGCTGACGTCAGCGGTCCAAAGTGTGGCTTCACTTTTCTAAAAATAACGAAATCTCGGCAAAATGCTAAATTTGTGACAAAAGGATTATTTGTGACAGATGGAATATTTCCTTAAGAAAGACCGTTGGTTAGCAAGGTTAGCTAAACTTTTTTGACCCTGCCTCTTAAAAGAATCGGAATCGAGAATCGTTAGGAACCGGAATCGAAACAAGGAATCGAAATCGGAATCAGAATCGTTCAAATTCAAACGATACCCAACCCTAAATAGGGGATTATCACGCTTCTGGGTTTCATGGGCGGGATTTGTCAACTTTGTGCATGTCCACTTCCGACACAGTTCAACAATGGCCGAAACGAAGGCTAGATGTCACTGTTCTGTTCCACTTTTAAAAATCTAACCAACAATGCCAACCCTACTTAAGTTTTCATGGATTCCCGACTGAACTGAGTATAAGGAAAAAGTGGATTATAGCAGTTCGCGGGATGAAAGTCCAAACATTAAAATAAAACGAGGTAACGTTAGCGCATTTGTTTATTCAGGTGAAATACTGCATTATAATGGTTGTATTGGCCCTTTACAGATATTTTAATAGGTAAAAGTAGTAGGTGAGTTATAATCAGTCAGATTTGACCCTTGTGAATAATCAACTAATTTCAGGGCAGAAATAACCTTTCAATCAATATGTAGAGGCTTCAATCACTTTTTGGCAGGTGAAATACTGCAGTATAATGGTTGTATTGGCCCTTTACATTAATAGGTAAAAAGTACTGGGTGACTGATGTTTTTTTGCACGTCTGTTTGATCCACATAAAAGCAACTGCATTCGTAAAGAGAATGGGCGATACATCTTTAACATGCCGGCCATCAATTTTCAGCGGACCATCACTTTTCTGCGACACTTTAGTGAATCAGACTAATTTACCAGGGATTCTGTATAAATAAACCTAGTGTAGTCCATCATCAGTTCGCCAGAGTGATCAGGATTCAACGGAAGTGGCAGTGCGCAAAGATCACTGAATGTGGAAGTACTAGTTCTTAAAAAACTACTTTTCTATTATTAAAAAAACAATAATGCAAAATATGCAATGATAAATATTTAATTGTTGAGTTGTTAATATATATAACAATACAAAAATATATGGGTATGGTTTTACACCTAAATTCAGCATATTGACACAAAATGATAACTGCAAATCCCCCTTTTGCTGACTGGAGCCCAGTTGTTTCTGCTCCTTATTCTATAGCAGTCTGTAAAAATATACCTCTGAATTTTTGTCAAATCTAGTTGTACAGTCAATCGCAAAGCTCTTTCCCACTTTATATGTGTTGTGTTTGTTTTTCGTGGCATTCACACTGATAACAAATACAGCCGCTCAGTCTTTTTGCCACTCACTGTGAAGAACTGCAGGCACTCCAGCCGACGGTGATGTCACACGCATACCCTCTATTGTCAACTATTATTACAATTTAAAAAAACTGTTTTTTATTTGAATATATTTTAAAATGTAATTTATTCCTGTGATCAAAGCTGAATTTTAATGTAGATATTTTGATTAGATTTTGAAAGCATCTAGCCAATTACATACAAGAGGTGGTTTACGGTTTTGCAGCTTCATTCGTTGCAAGTAAATTAATACAGAACTTTGATTACGTCAGGCTCTCAAAGGTGTGGGCAAAATTGGCTATTTTACAGCTTATCGAGGAGAGGTGAGCACTTTCTTTTCTAAGTGACCAGACTTGTAATCACATGGCAATTGACCAAAGGGTAAAAAAATGACATACACTGAAAGACAGACCCATAATAGACCAAAATATCACAAAGACTTGAAGGTGAACACTTTTGACCTTCCAGAGCACTCTTGCAAACTATTGTACCAAAAAAATAACTACTATCTTTTAAATTGCCCTGGCAAAGGCCCACAACACCCTTGTTTTGCACAGGTAAACTCCGCTCACATTTACTTCAGAAAGACAATACAACAAAACTTCATATTACTACTAATAATTGTAATTGTTTGAAGATTGCTGTTTCCTCATATTATAAAACCAACGATCCATGCAGTTTACAACAGTTAACATGTTTTTAAGAAACACCTTTATCAACACTCCTCAGACACAACAAAACTTTGTCACTTTCATCTTATGGCCTTTTCCTATTCACAAACACTCTCTCTCTCTCTCACACACACACATAGGGTTTTCATGTTTTATGAAGGGATATGCGCATTGACTACTTTAACAGTCGTTTAAATGGAAGTTTTGTAGCCAAGTCATGACTAGTTGACATGGCAACATGTACAAAGAAAAGAGCATAGGTCCCAATATGGAGCCTTGGGGGACCCCACAAGAAAGAGAAGCAGCCGATAAAGAGTCATTCCCAAGGTGAACAGCAAAACTCCTATCTGCCAGATATGATTCAAACCATTTAAGGGCTAAGTCCGAAATGCCAACACTTTGTTTGAGTCGGGATAAGAGGATAATGTGGTTGACAGTGTCAAAGGCAAACTTAAATATCCCAGGCCTGGTCTCTAATCGTCCACTGTCGTCACTCCCCCTCTTGTCTTTCAAAGCTCCTGGGACTCCAGACTGGTGCAGCATTCATTAACGTACATTAACACTGGCGTCATCCGGTCTCACTCTCTTCACAGTAAGATTGAAACGACAGTAATTTGAACGATAAAATCTTGTGTGTTTTTCCCGTGTAATCGACAATTGTTTTCAGTGTCGACTAGTAGCAGCTTTACCGTTCAGTTGACTAGTCTTGCACATTCCATGTTTTTTGGGGACACTCCATGCACTCTAAAAAATGCAGAAAAAAATGCAAATTTGGGTCAAATATGGACAAACCCAAATGTTGGGTTAAAAATGTAATTAAAAAATTTACAGTTGAAAGTGAAAGTTGGGTTAACATTTTAAATTACATTTTTAACCCAACCTTCGGGTTTGTCCATATTTGACCCAAATTTGGGTTGAAACAAGCCAGCATTTTTTAGAGTGTAGACATTTTATACTGTACATTATATCCACTAACCCAATCCCTAAACCTAGCCATGACAGAAAACATAACTTACTATGATTCATAAGCTGTATTACTCATGGGGACCAAAAAATGTCCCCACAAAGGGTATACCTGAACCGGTTCATTTGGGTAAAATGTGGACAAACCCAAATGTTGGTTTAAAAATGTAATTAAAAAATGTACAGTTGAAAGTGAAAGTTGAAGTTGGGTTAAAATTTTTAATTACATTTGGGTTTGTCCATATTTTACCCAATTTTGGGTTAAAACAACCCAGCATTGTTTAGAGTGCATACACACGCACACACACATGCATGTCAGAATCTCTAAACGCATGCTCTGCAACTCAATCAGACCCTCATTTCATTATTTGCTATTCACATAACAATGTCAGAGTTTACATAGACTCGCACACCTGTCTAGGCTGAAAGGTCGACAGGGTTTTTGATCCTGTAATGTTGACACAGTTGGAGCTGTCAGCAGGTCCGTCTAGCTTGAATGCCACCAGAGCGAGACTGGGACCGAGATGACGTTAATGCATGATTCAGTATTTTTACTGAATATCTCAATTAAGCATAACATTCAGTGTCTGTTAAAGATCTTATGCTAATAAATAAAAAAGGATCTCTCATTTAAATGGAGCTGAATGGATTTCATGCGCCATTTGAACTGTATAACTCAAAGCACCTGTGCTATGTGGGCGTTTGTGTATGTTTATAAGGTTTATTTCAATGCGCACAGTCATGTTTATTTCCAGATGAATATGTTTGTGGCATCACTGTAGAGGAATGAAAGGATGAGATATTCTTGTTGGTAAATACAGGTACTCAAGCAACTGAGATTTTCTGTTGATCACAGTGAACAGATCTACTAAATCTAGTTTTAAATAACAGGACTGGGTATCGATTCAGATTTTCAAATTCGATTTGATTTCCAATTCGCAAGTTCTCAATTTTGATTTCAATTTTTGAATTCGATTCCCAATTCAACTTAATGAATAGATGTAATACAAATCCAATATTTATAAAAAAGAACAGTGAACATAAGTTTACAAGTGGTTAATTAATAATAAATAAAAAAATAACAAACCTGTATATTAAACTCTTTTGATGAAAGGTACTGTTTTATTATACTGTCATGCGCGTTTGCTTATTTAAGACCTAACCGACTGTCTTTACGAGGTTACCCACCAAGACTTTTGAAATAAGTTTGCGTGTTTTTAACCGTTAAAGCTATATAATCCACGAAAAAAAAAAACTTTTGTTACTGGCGAAGCTGTTTGTGAGACGGATTTGGGATTTACAGTATGTGCACGCAGTGAAAAACCTCTCTGCGAGCACACAAACACTGGATAGTTTAAAATCGCTGAAATGTTTACACTGGTAAAACTTAAAAGGACATGAAATATGGAAATAACGATTCATGGCCATTGCGAATCGATTTTGAATCGACCACATTTTAAAAAACGATTAATCGGAAATTATTTTTTTTTTGCCCAGCCCTAATACTAAAACAAAATTATCCACATGCTCATCCAGCTAATAGGCGCTTCAACCAAATAATATAGCATTTATAAAATTTGCATTCTGGTAAGTCTTCTAAAATTACATCTTCCCTCGTTGGCTGTCATGGCGTATTAAAGGGCTAGTCCACCATTTTTTCATATATACATATAACAGTCCACTTCACGTACACAGGCAAGAGCCATCTTTGGAAAACAGTCTCTGACCAGTCAAACCACGAATGCCGTTCATACACTTGGCTGCGTTCGTGGTTCGACTTGTCGAGACTGCTTTCCAAAGATGGCTCCTGCCTGTATATGCGAAGTGAACTGTCTTTATAAAGTATCTTCTTATTAAACGGTCTGTACACTTACAAAGTTCTCAATGCTTCGGTTTGCATGTATGGACCCTTATTATGTTACTGTGTTAGTGTGGGGCTATTTTGAGCCTTGTTAGTGGTATTAACTTAGCGATTTTTATTTTTCATTACTCTTTGCCGTATATACTAGCGTTATACGCTAAACAGTTTTTAGAGATAAAACTCTTTACGTTCGATTATCATGAAAACAAATCTCAAAGAACGGTCGACTAGGTACCAATGTGTTATTAGACCTAAGGTTCATTTTGTGCCGGAGTTCTCCTTTAAGGGAATAACATAGTTTAATATGAAAAAAGAGGTGGAGTATCCCTTTAAAAGACGATCCATTTTGAATGTATATATAAGCTAGTTAGTTATAATTATTTTTAAAAAGAGACACAAACCCATCTCAGCTCAGTCCCATATATGAAATACCACAAAGGAGAGCTCAATTTCTTCTTTTATGGGGACTTGCTTACTTGGTCCCATGAATAAGACCTCTAAAGTCTCATATAGAATCTCAAATGAAACTTTAACAAATTGTCAACATTTCACATTCTGTGTTTCTCATATGGAAGTAAATGCTTAAATGAAACGAGAGTAATAAAAGAGCAACCAATAACACTTTTCCTGTACGCCAGAACAACTCCACATAAAATGTTCACTCTCATTTACCATGAACTACTGTAGCTTGTAATGTGAATAATCTGAGAGTCATATTCTCCCGGTTAATTCCACTCTCGTCCCGAGGACAGCAGCGGGGAATCTCTGCTTTAGAGTCAAGACACGGTGCACAAACCCACAGACAATTAACCAGGCCACTTCAATCTCTTCTATTGTCTTTCAAGGGCTGCCCTCAATTACATACACAGAGAAAACTGTGATTATTTTCACTGTGGTGAGATAAAGTTTCTTCTTTGCGGACGGTCTGGGCTTTATTGCGTGCTACAAGGATTTGTTCAGAATTGACCAGGGTGAGATTTCAATCGCGAATGAACAGGAAACACATATTTTCCTCATTTCCATCCACCATTTACTGATCAGATAAATGGAATTACACATTCAATATGCATCTTTCCAGTGATATAATATGTATCAGGCACAGGCAATTATAGATAATCTTTAAACTGTAATTTGTATGGATTACTACATCCATCATACACACTGAGCATGAGCAAGTCATTAAAATGCATTTGATCTCATGTATTTGTCTAATCTTTGTTGTGTGTGGCCTCATAAACACTGACCTTGGGCTGTCAAGGAACATGTTGTATGTCAGTGATGCTGTTTTTTAGCTTTGGGGTTGTCATGTTAGCATTTGATTTAATTCTCCGGCAGGGTGAGTGGCTTATTAGTGATATTTAAACAAATCACTAGCCCCAGTATTCAACTGTGTGGCCCACGCCTTCTGTGCCACTAACAGGTCACAAACACTGTATGAAGAGTTCATATTGAAGACTATGTGAAGTGCCATTTGAAATTTTCTTCTAGAATGATCATTTTTATCAAGCTTGTATATTTAAAGGGATACTCCACTTTTTTTTTGAATTAGGCTCATTTTACCACTCCCCCAGAGTTGGGTTTTTACCATTTTCAAATGTATTCAGCCGATTTTTTGATACAAAAAAGAAGAATATCAGTAACCAGACAGTTTCTGGTCTCATTGACTTCCATAGTATATTTATTTCCTACTATGGAAGTCAATGAGATGATGGGGGAGTGGTAAACTAAGCCTATTTCCAAAAAAAGTGGAGTATCCCTTTAACGTTCAGTAATTTCACTTAAATGGCAATGAAGATATTAATTGTCATTTAAGTGAAATTACTGAACTTGATAAAAATGATCATTCTAGTGTTGTCAAAATATTCGGTACTTCGGTACCAAGTCGGTACTAAAAAATGTAAACGTCACGGTACCAAGTCCCGGTGGTACCGAATACCCGGTCAAACCCGGATCTGGATGCGCATGCATGCACGAAGGGCGTGAAGTTGCGTCCTCTTCATGAAAGCAGCGGCGCTGCTGATGTGGTTTCTGTGTATACTAAACAGCAAAACGACTATTTAAATATGAACCCTGCATGTTGCGCTTGTCTCTGTGAATGAACGGCGCTGACGCGCGCTTTCATTTAACACGTTACCTCACACACACACACACGCACGCACACAGAAGCACGAGTGACGCTCGCGCTGTTTTCAGTCTCTGCTGCCTCACGATATGATGACATGATTCATGATCCATTCATCTCCGAGAGTTACTTCATGAGCATTTTACCGTTTAAATATGAACCCTGCATGTTCTGCTTGTCTCTATGTGAATTAACGGCGCAGACGCGCAGTTTCATTTAACGTTACCTCTCTCTCTCACACACACACACAAACACTGAAGCAAGAGTGACGCTCGCGCTGTTTTCAGTCTCTGCTGCCTCACGATATGATGACATGATTCATGATTCCATCTCCGAGAGTCACTTCATAAGCATTTTACCGTTTCATTTGAGAAAAACTATCATCATATCCATAGGGTCGTATCATATCATATATCATACACACACAGAAAGTCAAAGGTCTCTACGGCAACCCGTCAAAATAAAAGTTTGGTTTAACTTAAAGAAATGGACAGAAATAATTATATTAGGCTACTGTACAATATATTTAACTACGTCTCCATTTATTAAAAATACTACTGTAGCCTAAATCCACTGAATGCTGTATTTTTCACTTGATTTTTATTATAAACAATATTTCTCAGTATCATCAATATTTTCGTTTAAACAACATGCTATAGCCTTCAAAGCTTTCATAAATGTACCATCATAAATAATAAAGTGATTGAATTTAATTTAATATATTTTTTTCAAGTAGTTAAATAAAATTAAAAAAAAAACTAATTTTGTTGTGGTACCGAAATTGGTACCGAGAACCGTGACATTTTAATGGTATCGGTACCGACTACTGGAATTTTGGTACCGTGACATCCCTAGATCATTCTAGAAGAAAATTTCAAATGGCACTTAGAGGCTTTTGCATCTGAACTCTTCATATTGAAAAGAAAGAATAACAAAGCAATGACTTGACAACTACTCAACCCAAGGAAATGGTAATTGACTTAAATAAGTGTTTCATTAATCAATGCTGATATCTAGAGAGGACCCAATGACAAATAATGCATATATGACATACTGTACACTACTGTTCAAAACCTTCAGTGTTCAAAAGTCCAGTGTTTGGAGAATTTTTTTGAAAGAAAGCTCTTCTGCTCCCCAAGGCTGCATTTATTTGATTAGAAATACAGTAAAAATTAAATATTAAAATTTCTATGTGAATATATATGTTCAAATGTTCTCGATCAAAGCTGAATTTTTAGCATCATAACTCCAGTCTTTAGCGTCACATGATCCTACAGAAATCACTCTATGATGATTTGCTGCTCAAGAAACATTTATGATTTTTATCAATGTTAAAAACAGTTGTGCTGCTTTCTGTGGAAACTAGGGATGGGCATTTTTCTAAAATATTGCATTCGAATATTCGGGCTCATAAAAATCGAATATTTGAATATTCGTTTATTTAAATTATGTTTAACGAAAAATACGTTATTTTAAGTTTTTTTTACGTTTTTGTCACCATTTCTGGACAAGCTTACAATTAGGCAATACACAACAAGCTTACAATAGTAATTAAAGTTTTCTTTTAGTTGAAAACATTAAACAGTAGGCCTATGAGTAAACAAAATATATATATAAAAAAGCATTATTAAAAGCATGCTCAAGCAGCGCGAGGGGAAAAAAACCCTAATAAAGCAGATTGCGTCAGATATCGTACAGAACGTACACCTATACACACGAGTCAGCAAATGACTGAATATCGTGTTTATATTGTTTCACGTTTATGTTGAGAAAACAATAATATCTAACGTTACATGCAGGGGCTGTCGCCGGACGCCAGCACTTTATATGCTCGAGTGAGAAAAGATGCCGCGCTGACAGACGTTTCAGAGAATGGTGTTTCTAACAGCACTTTGCATTTTCTGTTCTTAAACCGGTCTCCCCCAACGAAACTTAAAATAAGTGTGTCTCAAAATCATTTTGCTATTAGATAAGTTAACATCTTTGATCACGCGGGGTCCAGCTGCGCTTACCTGCAGTTGCGATGCAGTGATGGACAACTGTCTTTCCTCACTCGACTGTTTGGATTTCATGTGATTTCTCATGGTGATGATATCATAACTCAGATTAATTAGTTAATTTGATCAAAAGTCATTCCGTTTAGTAAGATCCTTTTCAAGTAATGTTTATTCCCAACTTCGCGAGGCAGACGAAACCATTATGTGATCAAATACAGACAACTTGTTAACACACTCCACAGCGCCATCCAGAGCATTTAATTGTAACTGCGAGTTAGTTCTTTAGGATTTATCATGGACTCAATGCATTTACGGCCAGCAAAGCAACGTATTCAAAATTCGAATAGTATTTTATTTTTCGAATAATAATTACATATCGAATATTCGAAAAATTCGAATATTCTGTGCACATCCCTAGTGGAAACCATGGTACATTTTTTCCAGATTTAATAGAAAGTTCTAACAGCATTTATTTGAATGCATCATTGAATAAAAGTATTAATTTCTTTAAAAGAAAACATTTGAACTCAATGTTAATACAGTTTACAATTACTGCAAATAAGAGCAAATTAGGGATGCAAGCGGTTAATCGATTAATTGTCGACAAGAATTTACTCGATTAAATTAATTGTCGGCTAATTGAACATTGCGAATGTGACACAATGTTCTCACGCAAGAGAGCCGACACAAACTTGAGGCGGCAAAAAAAGAAAACAAACATGAGGCGGTCAAAACTAAGTGGTGTGCATCGATATTGACAAGCAGCTATACAGCGTGCTAACCTCGAAAATCCAATAACTTAGCTCATACATGTCAACACTACCGTTTTCCCGGGTTTCTACCGTTTTTTTGGCCCTCCCGGTTTGTTATTTTTCCCGTGAAACTAGTCTGTCTGTAACACTTTCATACAATGTGTGCTCATTTCGCATAGACAGCAAAAGGGGTGTTCCAGACGCTCAGCACATACAATGCAATACAGTCGATAGTTCAACAGGGAGCGCGCAGCTCTTAAAGGGGCCACGCCTTATTTCCATTCGTTACAAGTTGTACATTTGACAGTGCTGCGGCTAATGTTTCAAGTTTTTTATATAAGGAGTTTACCAGATAGATTATTATATGTCAGCTTAATATAGTGTATAGGTAGGATAAGCCTACCCATATAGATTTTTATTTAAAATTTATTTTATGTCGCTTAATGTTTCACATGCAACAGGTGAGCCAGTGCACAATTATTTTTTATGTATTTTAATTTTCTTTGCATAATTTATTTTGTTAAACTACATAAATGCCATTATCTGTGACGTATCCCAATTGTTAAAATAAAACATCAATTGAGCAATATAACATGCATTTTTATTCAGTATATAAGCAATATTTAGCTTTTTATGTTAAATTGATATCATGAGAAAATTACATTCTCAGGAAAATAGGCGCTTATCAGTTAATCGTTAATCGATCGATAAGGTTGATCAACTAATGATTAATGATTTAATCGATAATTTGAATCCCTAAGAGCAAATACTACTAAATTAAAAATCAATGCTTATTTTACACAACTCAACTCTATGAAAGCCTCCCCCAACAACCTTTTTCTTTTTCATTTTATTACAAATTGCTTTGTTTATATCAAGTGTGAGGTGACATGGTCTTCCATCTGTATGCTGGTTATCTATCTCTCCTCCCTTATTCTTAGAGACGTGTGTGTTGTCGTGATGCCACCCACAACTCAAGCATCCCTTACCTATACGCTCCTCTGGGGTGGGAAATGAACTTTACACCTCGAGCCTGTCTGACTAATGGCCTGTCAACACTCTCACTGCGATCAAATAACACGTCTCTCCAACAATAACACAAGGGCTGTCATTATAACAGACCAGGAGCAGAAAAGAAGCAAGTGAATAAGAGAATGAGGACAGGGTGTGGACAGGACTGAGGGAAGTGGGGCAGAGACAGACTCAAAGTCTTCCCTCAGTCTAGCGGAGGGCATGTAGGAAGCCTATCATCTAATGTGTCAAACTGTGGCGAGCCCTCCGGCAAACAGCACGGCCAATTAGCTGTAATAACAGACCTGGCATGCCTTGCCCAATCTTCCCTCATCTCCACACTGTCCGGTCCAAAACCGACGCAGTGCATTTCAAATGCATTTCACTGCTGATTTTGGGGTCTTACTCATCTGGCTGGAGCCACAGGGACAATGTGCACTTAACAGCAACACACACATTTGCAGACATACACACACACACGAACACAGCTTTCACTCTCAGAGAACAATATTAAAGCTCAGAGGTCGCTCTTGCCTTGTACTATGTCTACATTAATCCAGATATATTTGAAAATTAATTAATGGTTAAATATTTGACCACTTGCTTGAGAAACTTAATATATAGAAGTATTGCATGTAATTATAGGTAGGGCCCTATAATTTCTGCGAATCACGGAATAAAAAGCACACTCTTTTTACAACTAAAATAACAGTAAAGGGTAAAAAAAATGAATTCCCAAAAATTAAAACAGAAAAAACGGAATTTGCAAAAATTAAAACGGAAAAAACGGAATTTGGGAAAAAATAAAATGGAATAAAAGTCTGTGTTTACATAATATATTTGTGATTACTGTGTATAATTATATTGTATATATAAATACACATACATGCATGTATATATTTAAGAAAATGTGTTATCCATATATAAAATACTTATATTTATATAATATAGATTATGTATATATATATATATATATATATATATATATATATATATATATATATATATATATATATATATATATACAGAATTTAAGCACAAATAATTCTTAAATATATACATGCATGCATAGGTATTTATATATACAAAATAATTATATACAGCACACACAAACATATGTAAGCACAGACGTTTATTTTGGATGCGATTAATCGCAATTAACTTTTGCACAGCCCTAGTATTTAAATAATAACTTATCAGTGTGGACAAGACTTTGGATGAAGATATTATAGATGCAGATCATTTGGTTGCAGATAATTCTTCAGACTTTATAAGCGGACATTGGTGATATACAGAAATTTCTGATTATTTGGCTTTGGAAGAACATGATGAGAGTCCTTATTGACTCTCAAACATCCGATTGCAGACTTTGGGATCTTGGAATATATATTAATGTATTCAAATATTAGCAGATCTTGAGAAATTGGGAGTATGTTTTACAAGAAAACACTATTTTCAGTTTTCACATATAAATTAAATGTTGCTTGCCATTTCTTTGTAATTTGTAAAAGGCAAAATTGTTTTAAAGTTAATCCAACACCAATTTATTTTTGTTTGGTGTTAGATAGACGAGACATTACTGGGGGTTTGTTCTCAAGAGAAAAATTGGGAATCAATCAAGGCACTGAAGAGATTTTATGTGTAATTTGAATGTTTTAGATTACTAGATCAAATATGTTTTCAACAATGACTATGATCTATAACATGGTTTAGATTACCACTGACAATAATTCCTCGTTCCTGAGTTTGTAAAAACAAACGAGTAACACAAATGCACTTTTCAAAGCAGGATATTCAAGCGATAAGAGTTAAAAAGCAGAAATGGGAGTCTTATATTTTTCATGACGCCGGTTAAGTACAACAGCACGACTGTCAATGCTATCTACACAAGAAATTAACGTGAATAGCGTCAAAGAATGGCCATGATTCAGATTTCCTATTTTATCTGAAATTAACTTTTTTTCTGTGCGTGTGTGGTGGAGGATTTTGCTCTCTGCTTGTAGGAGCTTCTCTCCTCCAGTTTATCCTGAGGGCGGCTCAGTGCAGATCCATCTCTCACATTAATAATGTCCTGACGTGAGGAGAGTACAGCCAAGAACAGCCACGTTACACCAGCAATGCAATACAGCACAGAGAAGAGATCAGCACACGGCACAGATTCATACACGCTCCCCATCACCACCTAACTAAACACAGGTGTGCACATGCACGGGGGTCTATGTCCTTTAACAAAGACCCCTATGCCTGTTCACAATGTTGAGGAACAAAGGAAGTTTGACATGTTGCAGAATTAGAGATCTATGTGCATTCATGGGTTTTAATACACTCCCAGGATCTGATCTCCTCATGGTCTGTGTCCATCAGTCTCAAGCCTCACCGACTGAATGACATGCTCAGGTTCCTTCAGACCCGAGGGCAGAGTTTGATTCCTATAGAGTGGTGCTCTCATTTCATGCTTCATGTGAACAGACCGGTGTGTGTTCAACATGCTGCTCACGGAATCAGATCCAGCCTAGCAGCTTGCTAACTGTTGAATAGATAAATGTCCAAGCATTTTCTTAAAGGAAAATGTGTTTTTAAGAAAAACAACCATGGTTTGAGTGCTTTAACCTCTGAAGATGTCCCTGAATTTCTTTTACCCAAACATGAAAATTATGTCATGACTCCCCTCATGTCGTTTCCGTTCATCCGTTCATCTTCAGAACACAGTATTTAACATTTAGTCTAAGATTTTTTTAATATGTACTGACAGAAACTGACAGATATATTGTAAAAACAAGCAGGAAATTGAGATAAAGGGTGAGTGGGATCAAAAACATTGCCTACACACACACACCAACCATGCAACAGATCACACAAGCACCAGCACCACCCACTCGGCCATGTATCTGACAATCAAACTTTCTGCTCTGGTTTAAAAAAATGATTATAAAAAAGGATAGGAAAATGTAGGATGTTTTTTTAGTAATATATGTATATATATATATATGAAGAGTGCATTTGAAATTTTCTTCTAAATGATCATTTTATCAAGCTTGTATAGTTAAGTTCAGTAATTTCACTTAAATGGCAATGAAGATTACTATTATTGTCATTTAAGTGAAATTACTGAACTTAAATATACAAGCTTGATAAAAATGGTCATTTTAGAAGAAAATTTCAAATGGCATTTAGAGGCTTGTGAACTCTTCAATATATATATATATATATATATATATATATATATATATATATATATATATATATATATATATATATATATATATATTTTTATAATAATTTTTAAAACCAAAAATATAAATTACACACACATATATAATATATAAGGGGCTATTTTTAATTAAATGAAATTCTTTAAAAAAAAATTGTTACATAAAACTGTAGATTAGTCTAATTTGAATCTGAAAAATAAGACTCCTCCTCGGAAAACTAGTCAGCACAGTTCTTAAGACACAGTTTTAATATAGCCAAGTGGATGTGTTCATGCAACTGGCCACATATCTGCTTATCAGTCAAACTCTATAATTATTCAATGGAAATGTGTCCTGGAATAGTAGTGTCACTTACACATCTGCAGTTTCTGATTTTGTGCATGCCACTTTCACAGCTATTTTAACCATATTAGCGCATGGTCTAAATTGCACATAGGGCATCCGAAACTTTTGCTAGTTTGATGACGAGAAAAATGGTCGATGCACCCGGTGCATGGTCTATAAGGATTGTCCCTATTCTCTTAATGAGTAAAGGGTGTGTTTTGGGCGTAATGTGTAATATCAGAGTGTACTATCATCTCCCATTACCTTTAAAAACCTGTTGCGCTCGCCCCATGGAGGATTCGCTATTTACATGATGGAATTTACAACCTGAAAGAACGCTTCTCTAGCGAGGAAATGGATCTGTTTGTGCGCGAGGTTAAAGCACAAGCATCTACGAGACAACCTTCCACCAAATATTTATGAACACAATAATTATTTTTACATTGTAATCCTTTTATTTTTAATATTTGGCTATACCTGTACAAGTGTGCTGCTGTGCGTCCCTGTGTGTGTAATAAGCAGTCCATGTGCATTGTGGACCCGGCTATATATACACTGTAAAAATTAATGCACTTTATCTACTCAAAAAAAATTGTGGCAACAGATTACAAGCAATATTATTAATAAAATTTAATGGAATTGAGTAATAATTAATCAAATTAATTCCTTAAAACTTAACCATTTAAAATGAACCAAAAACGTATGTGTCAGTCACCATTATGGTGATCAGTGTTTGTTTTAGGTTTGTTTTAAAATTATGTTTTTCTCCTTCATTGATTCCACTTGTTAACATCAGGTGTCTTCAATGTTGGCAATATAAAATAAAGATAATATAAAATAATTAATCTTTGACGTCTGTCTGTTATTCAGATATTTTTGTTATTTTTTTAGTGTAAGTTTTACTCATTTTAAATGGTTAACTTTTAAGGAATAATTTGATTAATTATTACTCAATTCTAATTTGTTAAATTTTAATTAATAATATTGCCTGTAATCTGTTGCCACAGTTTTATTGATTAGATAAAGCATGTTTATTTTTACAGTGTGCGCATATTACTAATGTGTCCTTTAAATAACAAAACAAATACTGCCCCATTAACTTTAGACCAGGTCTTAGTTGGTCAATGGCACAGTTTATTTTAGTTTCCTCAAAATAGCAACCCGCCTGAACACACATCGCTTTCAGACCAGCCATGGGCACACAGATGGGTGCAAATGCATTAGCTATTTAAACAACATGACGCAGGACGTGAAAATGAAAACTGCTTCAGACTGAAACTAGCAAAACACACTTGCGTCACACGGGTGTGTGTTAGGGCCCTAAATGTCCATTAAATAAAGTATTTGTTCTGCTTTAAAAAATATATAATACATAAACACAAAGGTTTTAAGCATAAAGCTAGTGTTTTCCCACAGACCAGATAAGACTTTGTATTCAATGTGTTTGACACGCGCTCAAAACTGTTGCTGACACCTGGGAAAGCTTCTACACACTCAGTACCACAAAATGAAACACACACAGTTGGATGCCACACTTCAGTCCAAGGGCTTCTGATCAACAGAGAAAAGAGCCTGATCAAGGCCAAAGCAGCCGGCTTCAGATTCATGTGGGTGTAAAGTCAGCCGAGGCTCACATGAAGGCTGTTGTATCTGTAATGCACCTGTAAACTGCATCTCTGACAAGACTTCTGCCATTAAATAAATCATTTTGTAGATTTAACAAATGGGAGATGGTGTCATGAGATACGGTCCATCTGTCTCATGGACCGATGGGGGTCTTAATGTCCCCAAGAGTCGCTCAATCACGTTCCCCCTCCACACAGGGGAAAAACTCCCAGTCAACCAGCAGGAGAATAGCGAGCTTACGTATCCCAGCATCCCCTTCCTCCAGCTGTCCAACAAAGACGTTGTATGTTTCTCAACCCTGTGCTTTACTCTCGCCCAAAAAATACACACATTGCAGGAATCTCAAAGCTTTTCCTTTTAACAAAACATTGCATGCAAACTCATAAGAGAGAAAGAAAGGTGCCTTGAAAGTTTTGCCTTGAATTAATTTGCCTTGCCTTTAAATTAAATGGATTTTTTTGTCCATAAAACAAAAGTCATTATGATTCAGTTGTGTTTTAGACCCCACTGACTGTCATTGTCAAAAACTCACTGTAAAAAAATGTGTTTTTTGAAAATGAATTAAGATTACTGGAGTATTTTTACAAGAATATTTGTCTTTTTTACTTAAAATTTCAGCAATTTTGGAGTGAAAATTTTTCAATTTAAATTCTAATCCAATTTTCAGTCCAATTGAAAAAAAAAATCTTTAAAATATATTTTTTGTGTTCAGAAAAAAAGGAAGGTCATCAAAAGAAGGGCAAATAAATGATCACAAAACTTTCACTTTTGGGTGAACTATATCTTTAAAAGACCCAAAGATGTTATATTTAACGCAAACACTGTATCTGCTACAACAATCTTAACAGCTAAAAAAAAAATAATTTTGCAGCTACATTATCAAGGTAACCCCTTGATTCAAAAAATCATTTTAGTGATAGCAATTGAATTTACCTCATGTCTGCCAGTTTTGAGGTCATCTAAAATGCTAGTGCACTTCTAAAAGTTGACAAAACAAACTTTTAACAGATACACACATTTATAGTGTACAGTCTGTCTCTTCCTGGAAAATGGAGCAAAAATATTGATGACATCCTATATGCATGGCTGAATACAAATACAAAAATCAGGAAATATAGCCTAAGCATTCTGGAGCGCTAAACACTGTATGCATGGCTGAATACAAATTTATGATAAAATTGTAAAAGAAAATCTCTCTGCTCTCTGAGAGAATGATGCATCCTTCTCTAATTATAAATACCACCAACCACATCTCTAAGTTTGCAGGAAACAGATCGAGATACAAAGTTATATGCTAATAATTTAGCATAAGTTAGCTGATTTTAACGTCATACTGTAAGTTATAATGGAAGTAAAGCAAGGTCAAGTTATGCACATTTGAGGTGCAGATTTGCATTCATTGCACTTCTGAGTAAAATGTAGTAGGTCATCAGTTATTCCATGCATACAGTATTTATAAAATGTTTACGCTATACACTACAGAAACAGAAGAATGGCAGTATGCAATTCTGAACAAGCTTTTTTGTACCAGCTGAATGTTGTGTTTCACGAGGAAAAAAAACTAAGAAGTCGAACCAATTAATTAGGCTTTTAAAAATGTGTGTGCAATCATTTGATTTTAAGATAAAATAATCTTTAGCTGACAAACATTAAATGATTAGGAACATGCAGAGCCACAGCGTGACCCATCCTCGTTAAGGACAAGTGACATGTTAACGCTTATCTAAATTGCCCCTCATCAGCCAGTTATAAACCACGGTAATTAAAATACATAGGTTTGGAAAAGTAGATTCGGTGTTAAAGTTCTGTTTGACTTTTCTTTGACTATTTGTATCTTTCCCATGTCCTGCCATTGCTTTTATGTGGGCTATCATCAGCAGGTGTGAGTCTGAGGGTGATGAAATTCAGGAAGGCACAAGGAAACTCCAGTGTGGAATAAAATAAGACAACATTACCCTCTCGTTTCAGAACACATCTACCAGCGTCGACTCATGGCATGGAAGAATCCAGGAAACATAAACTAAAAGGTATTGCAGAGAGTATGAAAACGAGATAATTAGCCACAGAACCTGAGAAAGGTACTGATTATTTATGATTTCTTATCTTATACTTAATAAAACGTACATTTTCTGCACCAAATCAGCCTCAGGAAAGATCATGGCCAGAGTTTGCCAAGCTACACGCTAAATCATTAACAGCGGAGATCAAGCGGACATTTCTGTGCTTTCATCTCAAGGCATGCACCACTTCTCTTAAGGCTGGTTCACACGGCAGGATTATTAGCCCGATTTTAGCCCCGATTCACTCCTCCCGACAATCTTAAGGATGTTCCGATTATCGTAAAATAATCTGATCAGATATTCCTGCAGTGTGTGGTGTGTTAAGACTGCTCTCGTCTGCTCGGAAGGATGCTGGGACCGCTCCGATCTCAAATCGGGGATATCCAACATGTTGGATTGTTTTGGCCCGATTTCTCCTCGTGTGTGGTGTCCACCGGGAACGAACGAGCATGCAGCCTATGAAACTGTGGCGTGTAGCCAATCAGAAAGCGAGGTGACGAGGCGTAGAGGAAGCACTGGCGGTAAACAAAATCAAAACAGCCGGCGCCCGGCGGTATGGCTCACCCAGAAATGTCCGGTGGACGTTTTTTTTTCCGTTAAAAACAAACTAAACACTATTGCCACTGCATCCTCTTTGTCCGCCATGATTGTTTACTCTGAAGTCACGTTTTATCTCGAGGGATTTTGTGAGATTTTCCGTCTGACCTGGGAATGCTCGGGAGTCAAATCGGTTCGTGTGTCATGTGTTGATTTTGCCGTGTGGCTGCGCACCACACACTCAACGACCAAAACTGTTAGACCCGTGATTTTTTATCGCCGTGTGTGGGGTCTCTCAGGTTTGGAAAATCGGCACGACAATTTTAAAATCGTCCCGTGTGAACCAGGCTTTAGATAAAACACTGCATGACTATTCAGCAAAGGACAAATGAAATCAAAGTTTTTACAGCTGTTAAGGTTAACCTCAAAAGATGCTCCCTAGGAGATGTCTACTAGCCATTTAATGGTTTTGTTTACCAGAATGTTAAATTAATAAAAGGAATCACTGTGAGGCATTGAGAACACTGAAGCCCCATGGCTTTAGAGACTCAACAAAGAGCATCTTAAGAGCAGATTAAAAGAAATATAACATTCAGCCGTCCTTCATATGTTCAGAGGCCGAGGGGCAAACTGTGTTCAGCGAGCACTGATGTGTTGAAAATGGAGTCAAGAGAGAATCTGGGCTGTCCTATGGTCATGCTTCTGGCATTGGTGACTAAATCTCTCTCTAAGACAAACATCACAAAGGCTAACAAAGCCTTACAACACTTTTTCCCACATAGTGAATCTTCATGACTTTTCCAGGACCTTTCCAATAATTCTAGATAAGGATTTGTTTAGAAATATTTTAGAAATTGCTGGATCTGTACTGTATATAAAAATGGCTGGGTCGTTTCAGACCCGTGTTTTGGTAAAATATGGACAAACCCAACCATTGGTTTCAATTTTTTCCAAGTAAAAATTAAACCCGATGGTTGTGTTGGCCATATTTCACCCAAAAATGGGTTGAAATTACCCAGCATTTTCAGAGTGTAGATTAATTTTATCCTCTTTAAAATAAATATAAATGAACATCAGAAGGTATATTGAAGGATATTTGCTCAGTGTTTCAACCACTGAAAAAAAATCAATAAACAACTTAAAACAATGTCATGTAAAAGTACATTTACCTTATTCAATGTCATGAAAGCTTGTTAGTTGGCTAGAAAAAAACAACAACTCATAACTAATACATTATACTTTTACTTGACCTCACAGAGATGTCTTATTTAATGCATGTCTGAATAAATCTGTCATGCAAACAGGTTTTCATGACAGCCACCGTGTAAGTGTTTATTTCAGCAATGAAGCATATAAAACTATTATGAAAAAGTTAATATAAAGTTGAGCTAAATGTGCATGCACTTGATAAACACTTATAATAAACATTATTTTAATATATACAAATAGTTATCAATTAAATTTTAAAGTTTGTACTTTTAATTGCCTGTTTATTAACCTTTAATATTATAGAATAGAAGCAAGTGACAGGGTTACCCGTATACAATAGATTACAACAATTTTTTTTCCTGAATAAAAATGTACATGTACTGTACCTTATATCCAAATGAATCAAATAAAGAGCTTGTGAATCTAAATTGAATAATGAAATATGTGTAAATACCCAGCCCTTCTATAGCCATAAAGAGTCTTAACAGACATATATTGTCAACAAGGTTTACTCCGAACAAAAATTATTTTTATATATATATATATATATATATATATATATATATATATATATATATATATATTTTTTTTTTTTTTTTTTTTTTTTTTTTTTGCTTTAGCTCAAAACTATTGAGATTTACAGCAGAATTTACTCTAAATCAATGCTCTCTCAAAAAAAAAGTTTAAACGGCATAATGTTTAATGGTGCTGCTATTAAAATAAAAATGATCCTGGCATTATGCTAGAGTCAATTAACATGAACACATGAGAGGTTTCTTTTAACCTGTCAACTGATTCAAATAGCCGAGGACTTTCTGTCAAATCACTGAAGCACTCGGGCATGAACTCATGAATGTTATAGTATAATGGCACTTCTTTTTCTTCCTGTCTCTTGTTTTCTTCTGTCGTGTTGTATTGCACATTGAGTTACAGGAACACACACTTCACTGGCACACACAGTCACTCAGGATATGAACCAGTGGGGGGCAGCAGCACATGGACCGACATGTTACAACATACATTTTGGTAACAAATGTTTCTACCAGGAACATGCACAGACCTTTTGAGGGGCATGTGTTAAAAACTGAAAAAGGGCACCCCACTCCCCTTATTTTATATTAAGATTATTTAGTAGGCCTACATAAAATGAAGAAATGGTCACATCTTCATGACAAATTCAAAAACACAAAATAATACTCTTATTCACTGTTAATTACAACCATAATAGTAAAAATATAGATATAATATGTAAAGGTTTCAGGGCTTCTTTAGCCCCTATAAAGTCTTAAAAATAAAACTATAATTTTATTATACTCTAATACTATAGATCTAAAAAAAATCAGCTAGATAGCAAATATGGGCATATTATCAGCCTTGAATTAACCATAATTTAATAATATTACAATAACATTATTAAATGTTAACAAAAGTGTATCAGCAATCAGAAATCAAAGAAGAAATTTCATAGAAATGTATGTTATAGGTGACGAGGATCACTACGTTCCAGTACGAAACCTGTGCTTATGATTTTCCGATGGTAAAACAAATTATATGTTGTTGAATTATTTATCAATACATTGTTAACATATTACAAAAGTCAAACTAAAATGTAGTTACGGGGTCAAACTCAAATGCACAGATGACACAGAAGCTGTTATCTATTTATATATATTATCATATATTTTACTTTTATTGTCTGTGTTTGTAGTACAAATGTTTGGATATAACTCTGTCACTGCAAAACAAATCTACCCACGGGTACAAATAAAAGGCACCGAACTGAGGGTTTTTGACCAGTGAATGTGTGCAAATGTGCATTTTTTTCCGTCATTAAAACGCGGCGGCATCACATTACATTTTAATCAACAGGTTACAAACTAGTTTGTTGTAGCTTTATGGGCGCTCAGTTTTTCCTGTTGTAAACATTTGGCCAAAATCTAATTTTATAAAAGTTGAAATGCTACTATATGCACAGGCTATACGTGTAGGCCATGTATTGACTATGATTAGATGGCAAATGCTAGACCTCGCTCTCAGGTCCCACATGTCTCAGTCAGACATCAAATAAATAAAATATGAGCCTTTATTTCATTCTTCAGTTCATTCAGCTTCAGTTCATTCACTCACGATAGAGGGGGCGGAGTTATCAGCATTACTGACAGTTTGAGGATCGAACGAGATTTACACTTGCTCTTTTGAAGAACTCATTGGCTAAATATTTGTAAAACAGACAGACAGACATAACCAATGGCCAATAGCCAGTAACCGGTGACCAATAGCCAATATTTGTTTGGAAGAAAATGTACTTCTGAGTATAAGAGCAAAAAGGGGACGTGCCTGACTTCTACAAAAAACATTTATGTGCTTTATAACATTTTATACAAAATGCACGACAAGAAGACCCAAATGAGGAATACAGCAAAGTGCAAAACAGATCTTCACACTATACTGGATCCTCCTTTTGATAACAGAAGCAGTTCCGTCAGCTTTCAGGCACACCGCCCACAGCGGTAGCAGATTGCATTGAAGCTGAGAGGGCCAGACCCAGCAGGCCACTTCCCCTCGCGGGCAAGGAGTGGAAAACTCAGCCTAAAGCATGCTATTGGTACGACAATTAAACACTGACAGGACATGACTTCAGATGCTTGAAATTATGACCTGTGGATAGATAATGACATCTTTACAGAAGTGATGGTGTATAACTGATGTTTTTGGTGAAGTGAGTCAGAGGGTGTCATGTTATACACGTGACTCAAGAGTCATGTCTGTCCAATCAGAGATGAAATACGACATTTCTCTCCTCAGTGACTAAATAGCTTAGAATTTTAGTAGGCGCAAGTATTTTCTACCAAGTTGGCATCAACCAAACTATTACGAATGCTCTGACATTTTTGAAAAGTATCACCAATTTTTATAAAGAAAAAAAAATCTGAGCTTGTTGCTTGAATTTATGAAGTAAATCATAGGCTTATAGTGCTATGCACAACAAAAAATAACAAAAAGACTGGAGCTGGGATATATTGCTGGTCTGAGTTTGTGTCCTAAATTGTTCTGTCTTTTACTGATCAGACATTAATGACAGTCTGTGGGATTTCATCTGAATAGCAATGCGAAATGCAAAAACAATTGCTATGTTGAGTGATGAAAAGCTCATATTTGTTTTCAAGAAATAAAACCAAGCTTTAGAGGTACATTCACACATTGGCTTTTATCAAAATCAACTTACAGCGCAAACAATTTGATTTATGCATTCAAATTTTATCTTTTCTCTGATAACTATAGTTACTTTTAAATACAATTACATTTAGATTTATGCATTTGGCAGATGCGTTCATCCAAAGCAATTTGCACTGCATTCAAGCTACACATTTGATCAGTTTATGCATTCGCTGGGAATCGAAGATACATGACCTTGGCATTGCCTGAGATTCAGGAGTAACTAAGTGCATTAAAATTGCAATAATTTCATTTTTAATTGGAGCACTGTTTCATTAGCCAAGACAAAAATGGATTAAATTTTGTGTGTTGCAAGTATGTTTACTCTCAATCAGTATAGGATGGTTTAAACTGTCAAGGCCCAAGAGAATCTCCCATTCATCAAAGTTAGCCTTCATTTAGGCTCTCCTGTGTCACACAACAAATGACTTTAAGCTAAAGACAGCATTTATAGAGATGGCCCAAAAGGATCCACTTACACAGAGGCATTTAACTTAACCACAGGACAAACTACTTGCTAAAGGAAGATGTCTTTTACGTATTTATCTTGTGGTGTGTTTATATTTAAAGATTTAAAAAAGAGTTTTGCATAAGGCTCAGATCTGACTTTTCAGAATTTGATGTATTCAGAAAATGTTTTATAAAAGCATATATATATATAATATGTAACATTAGGATCTGTCAAACAGCTCTTGGAAATATCTGTGAATTCTACATTTCTAGAAATAAAGCCCAATTCGGATGGGACTACTTTTCGAAATGACGTTTGAGTTACAATTCTTATCACTCGACACCTTTGATTTCATGAACTGATTCGGTCGGGACTAACAACCCTGTGTATTACTTAAGTGTGAGTCTGTGTTTTCTAGACGTGACCTTTACAGAAGGTCATGTGCTGTGCGTGTACCACGTATATTTATTATTTGTTGATATGATTTTAATTTATTATAAAAGGTCAAAAACACATAAGGAGAAGCGTTGGGATAATACATCAGCAATCACAGACATTGGCTTTCTGATAAGATTAGTTTTCTCAGAGGAATGGTTAAGTTTGCCAAAAAACAGTAGGTAATTTTTAAAGAGGTTGTGTGAGAAAACACAGACTTTGCAGATTCGGACGGGATTCAAATCTGTGAAACAAAAATTTCTCAAACGACCCCCTGGAAAACTAGTCCCATCCGAACAGGAATGATGAAGCACAAAGTACTATGGAAAATTAGCTACCAAATTTGCAAAAGTCAAGGAAGAACATCGCAACATGCAAAATCAAAAAGCTAGGCATTTCAAGATCAACTTGGATGCAAATGTAAATACACACAATAGTGGATAATGTCGATCTATGAGATGATTCTCCTGAAAACGCAGCACAGTCCCGAGCGTTTCTCTCTGATAATATGATTTGTTCCGCAATGTGAGGTAAATAATTAATATGGAAGCTCAGTCATCCAGTAAACAGGATCTTCGTGTCCATGTCTAATGTGAGGTAAATGTTTTCCTCCCCTTGAGACATGCTGTAAAGTGGAAGGGAAATGCGATCCTGTTCAGCCAGCTGTGCAGGAGATCGATCATATACATTGAACACAGTTTCTAAGCATTGACAAGCAGAGAGAAAGAGAAGGACCAGAAGAGAGATGTTCCCTCTCGGTCAGTCACTACAACATAGGTCATTACTGACCAATAGGAATCTCGCTATAGAGGCCAATCTACTTCAGTGAAACTAATGCTGTGATCCAGGCAGGTTTTTGAGCACGTTAATCACGACTTCAAACCACGACTCACGACTTTGTAGCATTCCACACTCTTAGAAGAAAAGGTTCTATGTAGAACATTAAAAGGTTCTATCAGCGCTACATATTTGGAACCCCTAAAAGTTCTATACAGCACGCTTTTTAAGGGTTCAATTATAAGAACCCTTTAGGGTTTTAAAGTTCTATATGGACCCTTTTGGGAAATGAATGAATTGACTCAGAAAAAGATTTGTTCATTTTGATGAACGAGTTCGAACAGGAGAGTCACACAGAACAGAGCAAGGCGAGCATTTGAGCTTATAAAACTTCAACTTTGTTATTTATTTTTAAATGATCAATCGTTTCGCTTGATAAGACCCTTATTCATTGTCTAGAATCGTTTAAAGCCCTGTGAACGGTTTGCACTGAAATTGTCTTTTGAACCTTGAACCGTTTGATTACCAGTAAAGTGCATTATATGAGGAAAAATCCTGGAATGCAGCGAGTCTCATTCGGCTCATGCTAAAGTTAGACACGTTTAGTTTTTAAAAGTAGTGTCTGTTCTCTAACTGAACTAAATCATTTTCAAAACTATAAAATATTAAAACGAACCGCTGTGGGCAAGTGATGGAACCGGTGTTGTGGTTGAAACACCAGTAACACAGGCAACACCGACTATCGCAAGCCTAATATACTCTAGAGTCAGCATATCACCGTCTTTATATTGTTTCACATGTTCATGTTTTCAAAGAAAAACAATAATATCCAGTTGCTCGGTGAGAGAAATACGCTGCGCTGACAGGCGTTGGAAAGACAAATAGTTAATGGTGTGCTATACAAAGTGTCTAACAGCACTTTGGGTTTTCTGTTCTTAAAACCGGTCTCCCTTGACGAAACGTAAAGGAAGCACAGGTCTTCATCTTCTGCTATCTGATAAGGTATCATCTCAGCTCACTCTGGGTAAAGCTGCGCTTTGTTGTGAATAAAGCTGTCTTCCCTCATTCGACTGGTGTTTGGATTTCAAGCGATTTCTTATTATGGTGGTGGTGATATAACTTGATTTCAACGATTAATTTGATCAAAATTAATTCCATTTAGTACGATATTTTTCATCTGTAATTCCAAACTTCGTGAGGCAGACGACGGCATTATGTGATCAAATAAAATAAGTGTTAAACGCTCAAATTTTTAATGCATTTATTCATAGACTGTAAATGGATTCAATGCACTACTGCCAGCAATGCAATGCAGTAAAATTCTAATATATTTTTAATTTTTCAAATAATAATAACAGATTGAGTATTTGACTATTCCTGCACATCCCTAGTTAATTGATGTTCACGATGCATGAAACATCTGTGTTCCAAAAACCACTAAACGGCATCAAAACCACAGGTGCATGCAATTTATTTTCTAGAAAGCTGAACTATTATGGTTTTCTCTTTTGAGAAGTCCTAAATTTCTCCTAAACTTTGAGAATTTTAACTCCGTCCCATGTCATTTTTAAGGTCTAGCAAATGTTCTTGTTTACCTGCACCAAGGAAAAAATCTTTAACAAAGCTCTTGACAAAATGCAAGGTAAAAGAACGAAACAGTCGTTCATTCTTGTCCTTGGTTTGTAAAAGCAACGCTTCCTGCTGACCGCTTGCAAACAATATCTCTCTTGTCATAAATTTACCGAGGCTTTTTTCCTTCCCACGTCTCCCAGAATTTATATCTGAAATAAACTTGAACTGTGGCCATGAAAATGCTTATATCCCTCTGGTAACACGACTAACTATTTGCAGCATCATGGCCAATAAATCAGGCGCCGTACGGCCTGTCTTGGCCAAAGCCTTTTCAGACCCATTTACTCCTGATAATGCCTGCAGTTGGCCGAGTCTCGGAGGGGGAGGCAGGCAGGTGAGCTCATGAATCATTCGCTTCTTTCATCAATGCTCACCTGCGGATCAGGTTTAGGGTTCTGCAGAACATGAGGGGATAAAGGGGTTGAGGAGGGGGGCGACCTCATATCTCAGTGCCGACAAACTCACATTAATTAAAACATAACCAGACTAAGTGCATGGTGGGATTTGCCAACTAAATGCACGAATGGTTCATGAACACACCCTGCTTCTATCTATCTATCCATCATGAGATAACTACATCAGATCATTCAAGAGTTTGCATAAGGCTGGAAATTATTCATTTGATTCTGATATCAAAACATAGACTAAACATAATGCATGCATACATCACTTTGACATGAGAAAATGACTTTGACAGTTTAATGCTTCTATTTATGCTGAAAAATAAATGTCATATGAACTGACTTCAAAGCAGAAATTACACAAACATTTTTTTAAGCTTTTTTTGAAGTCTGAAATTTACTTAACAGTTCACATGTTTATTGAAAAGGATTAAACAGCTACAGTAAGCACTGTAAATTGATGATTGAAGATGATCACATCTAAAAAAACAATGACTTCATCAGTTCCTAGGCTTCACAGATAGCCTTGGGCACTTCAGATTTGAGCACAAAAAGCGTTCCTGCTGACAGATATGATGGAATATTTTATTAACCAGCAGTGGCTTGATATATATACACTCTTGAGTTTCAATCCCCAGAGCGTGTCAAGGCCAGAGATGGACCACTTTGTCCTGTGGCCTATTATAGCAGTCACAATCTAACACCTATCTATCCACCATCTGGAAGAGGCTCCATAAAACTCCCATAAAAAAACGGAGTGGCTGCTGGTCACTTGCAGATCGCCTTGGAAGGACACGTCTCATAAAACACACACGCTCATATTCTCGAATCGGTACCTACAAATATGAACAGTCAGAACATCAAAGCGGAGTTGTGCTCCACTCCATCCTAATTTGAGACATGTCAGAGCCTCTTTGAAACTCAAATGATGGATTAATGACTGTAATGAAAGTCATCCGACACTCATTTGGCCTCAGACAATCTAATCAACAGCCCTGGGATTCAGGATTAAGAGATGATCCATCTAAGAATCGCTCTCTTAAAGAAAACACATTTAGGGAACTGTCAACACCGATACATGACATTGCTGTATTCGATAGGCCTAAAGATATTTGGTTGCTGTTAAACTGAATGCTTGTGACACAGATGTGTGTCTTTAACACATACTACAGAGGAGGCGACATCTGTACTTAGGGCCCTATAATTTCCGCGATCACGGAATAAAAAGCACACTCTTTTAACAACTAAAATAACAGTAAAGGGTAAAAAAAATTAATTCCCAAAAATTTAAACGGAAAAAACGGAATTTGCAAAAATTTAAACGGAAAAAAATGGAATTTGGGAAAAAATAAAAAGGAATTTGGGAAAAAATACAACGGATTTTATAGGGCCCTATGTACTGTTCAGTGGCAGTTATGTGAAATCTATATGTTTACACATTTAGGATCCATCCAAGCACCAGACAAAAATGCATTAGTTTGATATATGAGGTGATATACTGTACATACACACAATACAATACAGTACAATACAGTTTGGTTGGTCACAGCCTTTCACATCGACAAAAAGTAAATGAGTCTTTGCATGATTATATGTTTAGTTACATGTTATTACATGCATTTAAAGCTTTTTTTTTTTTGCTTCCTGGGCTGGGTATTTTTCACAACTTTTCAATATCGATATCTTGACTTATATAAATAGTATACTTTTTCGAATACCAATTTTATGAAATCCGTTTTAACAAGATTACCTTACCGCAAATAAAACGTTTTAGTTTTTTCAGTACCACCGCTCCCTATACACAGATTAGCCTACGAGTGATCACAAAAGTAAAAAGCAAGTCAAAAGCGATTCAAATAAGTAAAATGGATATGTTTTGTAAGAGTTTTGTCTTTTCATCCCTGAGGTAGAACAAAAAGACACCTGCACTATTGTGCCAACAGTCTTGTTATCCTTTAGTCTAAAAGCGAATTTTTACCAGTTCTCTCTACCGCACATGAACTGTTGTGAAAAAGTGAGAGAATGTAGGGAAAGTGTTATTCATTAAAGGAAACAGCAGAGAGGATATATGTCTGCATTGAGGCATTGTGGGAGATGTTCAGTAGGGCCTGACAGAAGAGAGTTTTTCACCAGTCAGTCTTTCTCATGACAACAAATGATATGCAGAGCGTGAGCAGCTCTCACAGTGCAGACAGAAAAGACATGTTGCTCTGTCTATACTGTTTCTACTGATAGATAGATAGATAGATAGATAGATAGATAGATAGATAGATAGATAGATAGATAGATAGATAGATAGATAGATAGATAGATAGATAGATAGATAGATAGATAGATTAGACATAGATAGATAGATATAGACATAGATAGATGTCTATTTTTACTGCGCTACTCACGCTCAAAGTGAAAGCACACTTTGGATGAAAAAAAATGAAAAATTTTATTTAAAAGTGCCCAAAATGCACAAAATTTGCATTTCATGTGTTTTAACAAGAACTGGTGTAGGCTGTCAGAAATTATTTTATTTTTTTTTTTTGTAAAAGTATATGGTGTTTATATAAAAAAAAGTGTATCAGTAAAATCGGTTACATATCGGTATATGTAAAAATCAATGAAAATCGTAAATCGGAATTGGCCTAGAAAATTGTAATCGGTGCATCTCTAAAATGTTGTTCACAAATCTGTCTAAATCTGTGTTAGTGAGCGCTCCTCTATTGCCGAGATCTAGGGCCCTATGGTTTCCGCGATCATGGAATCACGGACGGAATTGCGGAATTGGCAAATTAACACGGAATCTAGTGTTAAAGTGGAATTTCGTGGAATTTTTGATATTTTTTCAAAATTCAGTTTTTGTGTGCATGGGAGAAGAACGTATGTCTGGTGAAAATGCAGACCGGGGGAAGCAAATCTGGGCGACACAAACCCCCCAACCCGTCATTTCAGCTCCAATGATGAAATCAAAACAATGAAAGCATAGCGAAGCGGCTTTCCACGGCTCTCCTTTCGTCGGCAAAAAGTTAAGAAACTTGACGCTATAAGCCGTCAGTGCCGAGCCAAACAGTTCGCACGTGACTTATGAAGTGTTTCCCACACATTGACTAATTCGCCGCCACATATTGTGAATTTAAAACTATTTAAAAGATGCAGCGTATTCTTTCAGTTGTATTTCCCTGCTCTCCCTCAGTCTATCTCTCACACACACACACACAACGTGCACACCGCGTCTGTCTATGAGGCGCCGGACTGGACAAAAGCGAAACAAACTCCGTGAGCGACACTTGGTGAGAGAGAGACAGAGTGTGACTTTATTTAAACTTATATAAACTAGTATAATTTATATTACTGGACAGTTTAAAGCTCATAACCATATTTTGTTGTTACTTGAAGTGTGTAGTGTTATGTTGCATCATGCTGTATTTGTCCTGAAAAGGCTACTGAGTAAATGTCTGTATTACCTCAAAAAAGGTAAGGTCATTTTTTAATACATTTAAATCATTAACTTTAAAATCACATTCTTTTATGATTAAAATAACAGTCAAGGGTAAAAAAATCTAATTCCCAAAAATTAAAAGCGGAATTTGAGAAAAAATAAAACGGAATTTGGGAAAAAATAAAACGGAATTTTGGAAAAAAACAAAACGGATTTCATAGGGCCCTAGAGATCATCCATTCACCTCACAGGAGTAGCATATCAAGATGCTGATTAGACAGCATGATTATTGCACAGGTTTGCCTTAGGCTGGCCACAATAAAAGGCAACTCTAAAATGTGCAGATTTATCACACAGCACAAAGCCACAGATGTTGCAATGTACATAAAGTGTAAGATCTTTGAGTTCAGCTCATGAAAAAATTTTGTTCAGTGTAGATAGATAGATGGATAGATAGATGGATGGATAGATGATGATAGATAGATAGATAGATAGATAGATAGATGGATAGATAGATAGATAGATGGATAGATAGATAGATGGATAGATAGATAGATAGATAGATAGATAGATAGATAGATAGATAGATAGATAGATAGATAGATAGATAGATAGATAGATAGATAGATAGATAGATGGATGGATAGATGGATGGATAGATAGATAGATAGATAGATAGATAGATAGATAGATAGATAGATAGATGGATGGATGGATAGATAGATAGATAGATAGATGGATGGATGGATAGATAGATAGATGAGATAGATGAGATAGATGGATAGATGAGATAGATGAGATAGATGAGATAGATGGATAGATAGATAGATAGATAGATAGATAGATAGATAGATAGATAGATAGATAGATAGATAGATAGATAGATAGATAGATAGATAGATAGAATAGATAGATAGATAGATAGATAGATAGATAGATAGATAGATAGATAGATAGATAGATAGATCTATTGAACATTACAACATATTTTACTGTTATTTATGCTAAAATGTTACTATAATTATTAAAAGTTAATATTCATGTAACTGCAAACATCTCAGTATAGTTACTCAGCACAATAAATGCTAAACAGCTGTTTTACTTCTAACGGACTTCTTAATGCTAGTCGTACTGATGCATGTTTAGGGCCTTCGCAATCTTTAATAGATGCACAGACAAGGGTGAGAAACAGACAACTTTATCACAGGCCGCCCTAATAGCTCATAAATAAGTCTGGTCTGAAAGTGATAAATGCAAAAGGTGTTTGTGTTGTTTGGCTCATTGCTTTCCTGTCTGTTACTTCTGATTTCTCATTTACCCTTTTCTCAAGTAATTTTCACCTGCCTGTTTTGACAAATAGCTGAATATGAAGCCATTTCAAAGAAAGAAAAATTATATTCAGAAATTATATTCTGAACAAAAGTAGTGTGCACTTTTGTAAACTGTATTTCCATCCAACTGTACGAAACAATACACACACATGCAGATCAAATGTTTTCTTACAAATAATATACTTGGAATCTGCTAATAGCAGCAAATGTTTCAAAACAGTAGTATGTAAGCTAACAAATGCCAACTTGGTACGTCAAGAATGTCAAGTGAAGTCATGCTTTACTTTTGAAAACCAATGAAAAAATATTCTACCTGTATACCTTAAATATATTGTGTGCTATACATCTTGGACAGAGTTTGCTAACTAATTACAGAGCTTTAATGAAACGCTTAAATTCAACTAAACAGGTCAATTTGTCCACATGGACCTGTTTACAACCACTTCAGGCACAAGGATTAATGCAAAGCACACTTTAAGACTTGTTAAACGTTTTCCAGTAAAAAAAAATAATAACAAAACTGATAATAGAGGGTATGCGCGTGACATCACCGTCGGCCGGAGTGCCTGCAGTTCCTCACAGTGAGTGGCAAAAAGACTGAGCGGCTGTATTTGTTATCAGCGTGAATGCCACGAAAAACAAACACAACACATATAAAGTGGGAAAGAGCTTTGCGATTGACTGTACAACTAGATTTGACAAAAAATCAGAGGTATATTTTTACAGACTGCTATAGAATAAGGAGCAAATGGATCACTGCAGTTCACAGAAACAACTGGACTCCAGTCAGCGAAAGGGGGATCTGCAGTTATCATTTTGTGTCAATATGCTGAATTTAGGTGTAAAACCATACCCATATATTTTGTATTGTTATATATTAACAACTCATCAATTAAATATTTATCTTTGCATATTCTGCATTATTGGATGTTTTTTAATAAACACCGACCAAAAAAACTATAAAGTTTTAGGGCTGGACGATGATGATGATATAGGCTATATATAACACTAATATAAGTATCACCCGGATTCATACCTACCTATATTGTATTTATATAAAGCGTTCACAGGCAAATTTGCTTTATGTTTAGGCCTATATTGCTTTTATTTCCCCGGTGTTGAAATCAGGCAAACATAAATGTCAGGCAACACGATTTCTGGCTGCATGTCAATATCCATGGATCACTGGATCTTTAGTAAGTTGTAACACTATATTGAGTCCAACATTTAGTTTAAATTGATAAAATTGTTCATTTTAGTTGCATTTTCGCAGTTTCCCCTATTAGATCCAGTCACGCAGCAGATCTTTTGCCACTCAGTCAGGCGGGGAAAGTGACGTCAATGCATTCCCTCTATACATTTTTATCCCAGATTACAGTGTTAAAGCTTATTACTCACAGCTCACTAATGTCCAGAGTTGTGTTTTATCAAAACCAGTTTGTTTACTGTTATAATGTACTGGCTTCTACCCAGCCTGTCAAACTGTCTGTATGTTTAGTATTATAAGTTATGAGAACTGCAAGCGGCCTATCATATACTGTATTTTCCTTTCAACTGAGTGAACAGACAGAAAATCCTTTTTTTACACTTGAACAGTATGTGTCTTAAGCCTTGTATGTGGAGCTTCAGAAAATGTAAGAGTTGTCCTAGCTGTCAGCATTAAAATGCTGCTGTAATGCGGTCAGTGCAGCAATGCATGTGTCAAAGTTAAAAATGTTAAAAGCAGAACTTTAACAAGGACAAAAACAGTTCTGGTTAATGCGGTGGAATGTGTTCACGAGAAAACATCGAATGACCGGTCAATTGAAAATGGTGCATTGCCACTAGATGCAAATGATTTTAGTATTTGTCACTCTAGTGTTTGGGTTAGAATTATTACAATTTGGATGTAAATGTGATGCCCTCCTCAAGCAAATTAGATATTATGACAATCAAGTTACGAGTACCAATGGAGGTAATCAAATAAGCACAATGGAATGGAAGCTCAATCAAGTAACTTCCAAGCAAAAATTCTCAAAATCCACATTTATGCACCCAAATTAAAAAAAGATTAAGCAATTAATTAAACAAAAGATTAAGCAATTACAAATTAAAAATACCTCGTGCACATTGTGATGGTCTGGTACTTTAAGACCCATGTTTAGGGTTTCCCCAAGCCTTGCATTAGTGTGGAGAATGACAGAAAGCGAATATTTGCTGTGCTATTCTCTCGTGTCATGTGAATCATTTATAACGCATTATAGGTTACAAAATGTGCATATACGAAAGTGCATATGTCTTATCTTTTACAAAATGGTCTGTGGACTGAATATTTACAAAATATATGCTAAAACAGCTCTTCTAACATAAATGTCAGCTTCTTCATCATGTCATCCAGGTAAAAAGCTTCATTATAGCGGTGGAGAACGTGGCATTTCTGAAGTTTTGTTAGTAATACAAGTAAGTAACATGCAAACTTTTATGTGAATAGGATTGCAATGTTTAGGGTTCATCATATAGCCTACAGTACAAAACAAATCGTATTGGATTTATTGACCTAATGGATCAAGCTAATGTTGCTTTGCTGCGTGCATTGTGAAATGGACATAAGATGTGAATGGCCAATGTATTACAGATTGATTTACTTGTTACAGATTGCGGTCCTCTGCTTGTTTTGTGGCAGCATGTGACTATTGTGTCTGTCCATAAGTCCCACTGATTGAGTCTGGCCCTTGATCTATGCTGGGATGAAACAAAAGGACTGCCTTCCAGACTCTGGTCGAACAACAAACGAAAGCAGTGGTAATTGAAAACCCTAGCCGCTCTGTTATAGTGCACAGGCTGGAATGAATGTGAGCACCACGACTGGTCAATCTACACTTTACGATGCACTCCTTTCCTCATGAACAGTTATTTCATATGATGTGGTAAACAAGCTCATGACACGTGAAAAGCCTAACGATTCTCAATCATCCGAAATACGGAGCGTGAGATGTGTACGCCACTAGCCCTGTCACTCATGTTTTCAATCTGCACGAACACTGACCTCACGATATGTCATCCGAGTTCGTATCTCAGGCGCCTTCGTTACTAGAGAGATAGATGTTCAATGCTCAGCTGCACTTGCCAGTACTGTGAGGGGGTTACCTGCTGAATCACTGTGTCTTGGTGTGGAGAAACTGTGGTACATCATAAAATAAAGGTGGAGGGGGGAACTACCTCTCTCCACATATGTTTACACTCCCACTCATTACAGAAATTACACATCATTTATTAGCATGGAGAGCCTAAAAGAGCATGGGCAGAGCTGCTAAAAGAGAGAAAGAGCAAGAGAGAGATGCTGTCTGGATAGAGTACAAGAGCAGCTCTCCAACATCTAATTAGCTGAATCTGTGTTTTCTCTGTATTTGTACTGAGGGAGGCCTCCACATCTCCACCCAGTGTTGGAAATCATCAGCTTAGGCCAGAGGTTCAAAACAGATGTTCAGGCCTGGCGCGCATCAATGATAAACACTAGTCAAAAAAGGCCTTTTTAAATCTAAAATAATAATAATAAATTAATGACATCCAATGCTGGATTGGTAGAACAAGTCTATGGACTTAAAAGAAAAGGTTCTATATAGAACCTTAAAAGGTTCTATCAGCGCTACATATTTGGAACCTCTAAAAGGTTCTATATGGAACCCTTTTTAAGGGTTCATTGTAACCAGGAAACAGGTTCTATATGGAACCTTTTGGGTTCATTCATTATCATTTGTTTTGTTCTATCCGAATTAAATATTTCATATTCTTGACAAACATCAAGACCCTAAAATGTATTTATGAATGCATGTGAATGATCACAAAATTCAAGATATGGGGGTTAGAAAATGTCTATATTTATATCATTTTATGAAGTTAATCAGTATCACACAAACAGTACCATTTCAGTTTTTCTCCTCCAAAAATTAGCATGATTAAAATGTGATATTAAGTTACTACAACAGTTTCATAAACAATAATTTAATTACAACTGCAAAATGTTGCAGAATAATGTAATATATGAATTTATAATTGCTTATAAAGAACCTTTGTGCCAAAAGTTCTTTCTTGTCATTATAGAACCTTTTTAGCATAAAAGGTTCTTTGGAGTTGAGTAATGAACCCTATGCTTCATATAAAGAACCCCAATTAACACTTTTTTTCTAAGAGTATACTTTTAGTGAAGTAAACTGTAAAAAGATTTTTTAAGGTTACCTAAAAATGTTAACTTTTAAATTATCTTTTTAAAATATAGGCTATGACCCCATTAGGATAAATCAATGAAAGCAGACATTTAGAGGTCAAATCTGGTGGGAAATGCTTGGAACAACGGGACAGTTTAATCGTTCATAACATAATCGTAACAATAAAGGCAACTGATTGAGTTCTAAAATGGATATCTGCTTATGATGAGACAACCCTCCTCTTTTATAATAGTATTAGTATGTTTACAGTATTACGATGTTAGAGCAAAACCTCAAAGCCACTGGAGAAAAATCCTTATATTAGAAAAAAAGCTTTAGATAGTGATCAATTCTGCCATTATGTCATGAATGCATACCCTATCCTCCACCCCCCTCTCTCTCTCTCTCTCTCTCTCTCTACCTCTACAAAAATAAACCTGCATCTTTCTATATATTGCTTTTGCTATCTATCATAGGCATGTCTTGTATATACATTTGTCAATAGAATACAGGATATCAAATGTGCGTATTCAAAAAATAAAGATGCACATGTAAATCACAATACTAAAAATCTCGAAATAAAAGGGAACATTACAAATGCCATCCCTGCAAACATCCCTCCATCCTGATCATTTCTCTTCAGCTACAAGCTGCATGTAGATGATAATAAGTTATCGACTATTTGATATTTTGTTAAAACGTCAACAGTTTCTACAGACACCATGGTTTAGTAGCCTATCTCAAAGACAGGAGATTTGATCTGCATGTCCCTCCGATTATCAGTCCACTGAAACTAGTATGAACATAATCATCATACTTCAAAAACTGTCTGTCTTTGACATGAACATGTTGTCCTTTTCGAAGTGAACAGAAGACCGTGATTTGAGACGGAGAGAGTGGACCTGCCCATGACTCAGTGCTGCAGCTCCTCCAGTTTCTCTCATCCAGACTAACGTTACACAAACTGACAGCTCATCACATAACCAACAAGCCATGGCAACACTTCACATTATGTGGAACACGTTTTACACTTTCATATAATTAACTATAAGAGCAATCCGAATAAGGATAATGTACAATCAATCAGAAAAATAATCACGCAATCATTAGGCTACTTCATTTGTATTACGTAGGCTACTTAACACGGTAAAAAAGCTTCAAGACACTCTAAAAAATATGCTGGGTTATTTCAACCCATGTTTAATATGGACAAACCCAACCTTTGGTTTACATTTTTAAATTACGTAAATGTTTAAACCCAACGCTTGGGTTTCTTCATATCTTTACGTATTATAATAGAATTCAACGTCTTCGAATTGACTTGAATCTTTTTTTACATAATAGCCTACATAAACATCTTAAAGTTAAAGATCTGACATGTGCCACCAAGTGCTGATGTCCTGATCACGAGACGAGCTTATACAAAACCAAACTGACAAGCCATAAGACTGCAGCTCTCAAACTAGATATTAATAGGCTAGATATTAATGTATGTAAATCAAATATGAATCGAATGTCATCTGTAAATAAATAAAAAAGATTGACCAAATTAGGTTCCAATGATTGTCACCTGCCAACTGACAGGTCGAAACAACAACTGGGCTTCCCAAACACAGATTAAAAACACATTTGAACGGTAACAGAAATGTTTTAATAAGCTCAACTTACTCTTCAGTGCCTCATTGGTTAGTGTCGTATGTTTTCTCTCGTCGTTGGCATCAGCCGAGACTATTTTCACCTCAGAAGTGAAACAGGATAAAATCCTCCTCAGTTCAGCAGCCCCCGACTCAAATCCCGATTTTCTCTTCTTCACAGACACCTTGCGCGTGCACAGAGAAGAAAATTCAAATATAATATATCCTCCAGAAACGTGTTCTGCCTGTAAAAAGGTCCTTTTTCATAGAATGAATAGCTGTATTTTCGGGACCGGCTTTCATAGTGGAGCTCTTCTCCTCGCGCACTGTGCGGACAGGTTTCGCGCTCCCCTCGCGAGCTCTAGAATTGCGCTCAGTCTGCCGCGCTCACACACGCGCATGCTTGCGCGCGCACTGATGCGCTTCATTCTCCACCGGACACCGGAAGCGTCCTGTACAGTGTGTGTGGGGGCGTTTTTCATGTTTTACATCGTTTTCTAGGGCATCCCAAGAAAGTGTGTCATCATTTCCACCTGATAAAAAGAGCAATGTCAAGAGAACCTGCTTGTGCGCTTCTGTTTGCTGGCATGTCCTTGTTTTCAGGAAAATATGGACCCCTGCAAAGTTTCTGCGTGTTTGCTAAGGTGTTTTTGGTCTCTTTGTTGCTTTCTGGCATGTAAAAGCTCGATGGATGTCGGAACGGTTTTCACTGGCAAGAAAAAAAAAGGAAATTTTCTATAGACATGCGCTAATACTGTAGGCTATTAGGCTATGTATAATTCAGAGATTGACAAAATATATATATATATATATATATATATATATATATATATATATATATATATATATATATATATATATATATTTTTTTTTTTTTTTTGTTTTTTTTACAAACATTGGTATTATAGCAAATGCCCACAGAGGGTGACAGTTTGTTGCCTTTACAACATCGTAAAATATCCACTTAATCTTTAATATTTCGCCAAATATTTTCCAATAGAAGTGCTGAGCCATTGTAATTTCAAAATAAAATCAAATGTGCCACTTAATCTTTAGAAATGGCTAAATATTTAAAGTTTAAACTTTTATTTTGAAGTCGTGAAGGACAACAATTCGCATCTACACACTTGGTGTATTCACCCTATAGGTTTTTAAATGATTTATCCTAAATCTGGTAAAATGGCATTATTAATGAACAATATATGCAATCAAAAGATGCACTACTTAGAAAAAAGGGTTCTATACTATATAGCAAAGGGTTCTAAACTCAACTGCAAAGCACCTTTTATGCAAAAAAATAATGATAATGACAAGAAAGAACACTTTTGGCACAAAGGTTCTTCATAGGCTATTATTCATTCATATATTACATTATTCTGCAACATTTTGCAGTTGTAATTAAATTATTGTTTATTAAACTGTTGTAGTAACTTAATATTCCCATTTTCAATCATGCTAATTTTTGGAGGATAAAAACTGAAATGGCACTCTTCGATGTGATATTGATTAATTACATTTGTTTAACCCCATATCTGTTGAATTTTGTGATCATTCATGCATTGCCATTTCAGGGTTCCCAATACGTACAGCTTTAGAACCTTTAAGATGCTATATATAGAACCTTTTCTTCTAAGAGTGTGGAGTTTGTTTACGTGTTACTAAGACATGTTAATGATAACAAAGAACACAAACAAGCAGTATTTAGACACTGAGTTGCGTATGAGCATTACTGTGATCTTGCTCTGAGATGTTGCAAGAAACACATAACTTGAAGCATGTAAATGAAGCATCACACTTTACTCTGAAACCCACATCTGGTGGGTGTTAACATCAGAGCCCCTGCATGTAGCCTGTCAGCCTTGACTTTCAGTTGTTGCTTCAGCCAATGAAAATAGTTCAGATTGCAGGCAAAGCAGAATTGCCAGTTCCTGAACTGAATCACTGTTTTTTGAAAGGTTCAAATGTAATTAGTCAATGATTCACTTACAAAGAGAGTCACTTGCTCGCCACCTACTGGCGTAACAATGTGCAGCCTGTTACTTTAATGGATCCGACAGTCCGCCAGATCCAGGCCATGTCAGATCTGGTGAAGGACCTTTCTGGATGCGGCCGACAGACGCAGTCCTGATGTGTCGGCTCATCCCGCCCCTCCCTCGCCTCTCTACAGATAGACTCAGCTTGTCGGATTAGTTCTCGTTGCAGGACTGGCTATGCCAAAAGCGCTAAAAATTTTGCTATTATGAATTACAAAGGGATGAGTATGCACCAAAAATCTTAATTCTGTCAGTATTTACTCACCCTCAGTGTTGTTTTTAGAACACAAATTCCGATGCATCTTTCAGTGAAATCTGAGAGCTGGATCACTCCTTCCATACTGGTCCATGCAGGCTTCTATGGGGGATTGGAACTGCCAGCCTAGGAAAAGTTTTAAAGACACTGCGTAAATACTACAGTGACTACAGTGGCTAAATTTCTATCTTAGTCAATGGCAAATGACAACAAAACAAAAAAACAAAAATCACTTTATTTGAACTATGTTCAACTGTGCATATGGTACGATAGGATTATTCTTTTTCACTTTGCAAACTGTAAATTTAACGGATTCTTTTGTAGGTAGAATATCACAGTTATTCCGTGTATGATGTACAGATCTTTATCTTAACCAATTAACGGTTTTGCACTGTGGCATTATTTACCGTTTAAAATTACAATTATTTTTACAGTAACCCAACCCATGCGTATCGTATATGCAAGTAAAAACTAAATTTCAGCAGATATATAATTCACGAATAAACACACTATAATCGCTATAAAGACGCAGCATTTTTAATGTGATAGGGTTTCTATGGCACTTTCAATACATGGTACTTTATGAAAACTTTAACAAAAAGGATATAATTGCGTTACTTTGTTCAGAACCATTCATTTTCTTAAGATCTTATGGGACAAGCAGAACAAGTACGTCGCCATCTTCAGAATGCTGTCTTTGAACGAATTGGATTTATGGCATTACTACTACCGAGTAATTCGCATTTGAAGTGGGATTTACTTTGATGTAAAGCGATTAAAAGTTATCATGAGGATTGTGATGTTTAAAGCAGATGTCTAACAAAATGTCAGTACACGGGAATATTTTAGAACGAGCTGTCCACTTGCATGATTGGTGGTGACTAACTGTCTGTAAAAATACAGAGCCGGAAGACAAAGAGGGCAAATGAGCAGCAGCTCTGAAAAGGGGCGGGGCTACATAGAGCTCTATAGATCGGGTAAAATGTTAATGTCTAATGTTGTGTGTGAAAATTATCAGGGTCTTTTTCAACATATAGCCAGAATAGAGTTCCAGGTTGATACTTCACAAAAAAAAAAAAATCTTATAAATATGTACATATGTCAATATTCCCATTCTGAGCTATCGTGGCTATTCAGTATTTTGGCACTTGTGCTACGATAGCACTTGCTGCTGGCCGTAATGTACGGACCCATGCCATTATCTGCCAGGGTGCCAGGAGGCGCTGTGTCATTTCTATAATAAGCCTAGCATCAAACTCAAACAGATTATGTTATTCAATCGGCTCCATTGGGATGCGCGAGCCCACCCGATAATCCCATTGCAGCTCGTTTCAGTTAGAGACAAATGGCGGTAAGTCTATTAATTTACAATCAAACCACAAAAAGATTTTACGGTATGTCGCATTCACTATCTCCTAATAGGATTTTCTCAGTATTCTCTCTTTGCATGTGCCAACGTCACGGATCAGATCTCAATCCGATTTACCGCAGCACACACCTGATCTCCACCTCCAGCACTTCGAGGAAACATTTTCTTTTCTTAAATTAACAACCTCTCAAGCATTTCAAAATAAGCAGGAGTTACAACCTCTCAAGCACTTCAGATTGGTACAAAGGATAATACTTTTGGCAAGTGGCTGTGATACTACAGATTGATTTAATGACTACATTCAATGACGAAAATGATTCCTTACCTTCCTTGGCTTTCGAGCACAAAAACAACCAAAAATACCAGAGGGGGGGCCCAATGGCTACAGGCCCTATGGGACATAAATCTTTTATCCGATCGCGCTTCCGCATAGTGAAAAAGATAAGGAAACACTGGAATGGCTCATACTGAATCTTCCCAGAAGCTCAGTTCCCCACAAGTGGGCTGATGCAGACAAATAGGCCAGCTCTGAAAATAATCAAATAAACATTCTCGATGCTCTCCGAATAAGCCAATATCTAAATATGTAAATGCCACAACAACATAAAGAACTCTCAGTCAAGTAAATGGCAGTAACATTGTTCAGATAATGAGACGTTGCAATGCAATTACTGTGGATGTTTTTGGGAACAAGTCATTTATCAAAACACTATAGAAATCTGGTTGACAGACAGACATTTGTCTTATATGTCAGCTTGAAGATGGTATAGTATAATAACGCAGTGCATATTTATAGTGCACGACTTTTTAGATGCGAGAAATACATAACCGTGCGACATGTTCTAACTGTCATCTATTTTAGTCACACTTATTTATGTCATTGTCAGCAACATGAGTACTAAGACTCCCCAAAAACAAACATTGAGTGAAAGTGGCAAGGAATGTAGGTGTTGAAGAACATGCATGTAATGTCACACTGTAACCTGGAAAACACAAAGCGATGTGAATGCATCGAACCTATTTATCGCAAGTGTATCCTTTCACTGGCAATGCAATGGAAATGACTAGAGAAAAGCCTCTGGGACTTTAACGCACAGTACTATAAAACACAAAACTTGTTCATAATACATGGCGTTTCGGTTCTTATGCCTTGCATGATATTTCTCATTTGGGTTTCCACACTAATGGATTGCATTGGTTGTGTGCCTGAAAGCAGGGTCAGGTCCTTCTTCTAATAAGGCTGATTACTCGGGGTCTGCTATGAGCTCACCCGCACGTACAGATGGCAAACAATGCAACAGCACTCACCGTCATCCAGTCGAGCCCTTCAGACCGAGTCTGCCTCTCACAGCCGGATGCGCACTTTGACCTCCAGATCAGGCTTCCTCAATTACTTTATACCTGCACACGAGACATGGGTGGGGTCAACAAATTCAATTAAAGCCAGCAACACACCCACTAATCTCATCAGGGCTGCCAGAGTTTCATTAGCGGCTCAAGAGTCTTCAAAGTCAGTAAAGGAGATTGGCCACCCGCTCTTTCATGCCTTAATTAAATTTGAAGTCTTGGCAGCTATAAGGCAGATTCGGTTATTATGGTGCTGAGGTTGATGAATGTTATATGAAAACAAATTATATTTCCAATGGAGCATTTTTATTTAATATGCAAATCACATAAAGCTCAGACATTGCAGAACTGTGACTGCTAAAGAAATTAATCTCACAAACCTTGTCAGTGACAGTGTCCTGGTTATATTTTTTTAAAAAAATAAGAAAATATCTATATTTTGCTTTACAAAAAAAGTCAATTTTCAGGACATTGTCACAACCTAGACAATATTTAAAATATTATTAAATTGTGAAGTATTTATTCATGGTAGAATCTGTTATAATGCCTTTATGTTGGGTTTTAATTAAATTCTCTATTAAAATACAGTATTATTTAAATTGTGAAGTATTTATTTATCTGTTATACTGCCTTTATGTTGGTTTTATTCTATTAATTATTCTATTAAAATATAGTAAAAGATACAGTAAAAAAATATATTTTTCTTGTAGTTATTTTTATAATAATAATAATAAATAATAATAATAATAATAATAATGTTAATAACAAGCATACCAATAATAATAACAATTGTTATTATTATAAATATGACTGGAACTTTTTAAAAAAAAATTCATTCGAAACATTTCTGGGAAATTCTACCGAATTTTAATGAAATGTTATTTATGTATTTATTCAATAGAATCTGTTATACTGCCTTTATGATTTTAATCATTTTATTATAGCATTTATCTACTGAAATTAAGTGCCATTATAATAATAATAATATTTATTATATTTTAATTATTCTAATCATAATGATAATAATAATAATATTTATTATTAGTATTATATTTTTTATAATTTTTATAAAAAATGTAACTGGGACATGTTCTCATGAGATTTAATCAAAAAAAAATTAACCTCGAGCCAATAAGTTCTGTTGCTTTCTTAAAGGATTATGTGTAGATCAGCAAGAGTACACGGAATGGTAGCAAGGTTTTACAGACTTGACTTAAAATTTACAAGAAATAAACCGTATTTCATTATCTGATATAATGTTAAATTATCGATCAATTAAAGTATTAATATCTGTTTAAAACACTGACAACCAAGAGTGAATGTCGCATGATATATCAGAACTCATCACAAGACACTTAATATTAATATATAAGGAGTTCAGATGCAAAAGCCTCTAAATGCCATTTGAAATTTTCTTCTAAAATGACAATTTTTATCAAGCTTGTATATTTAAGTTCAGTGATTTCACTTAAATGACAATTAATAGGTAATCTTCATTGCCATTTAAATGAAATTACTGAACTTAATGTACAAGCTTGATAAAAATGGTAGTCTAGAGGAAATTTCATGACGTTTGAGAGGCTTTTGCATCTGAACTCTTCATATAGTCATTCACTCAAACATTAAACACCATCATGGTAACACACATGAAATTTTAAAAAGGCAATAAACATTAATTTAACAACATTGTATATACACTAATGTCACATAACTGATTAGAAAAAGACTAAGCAAACTATGAAGAAACAGTTATTTCAACAAAAATACATCAAATGCGAAGCGTCAGGCATGGAATTGTGGGAATGTCAATTTACGTTTTTTCACTGTAAATTATACGAGTTGTTCATTTTCACTTTAAAAACTGTAAATTTAACGGTATTTTACAGTAAAATTACATGAAATTTACCATTAGATCTATCACAGTTATTTACTGTATATAGTAAGGAAAGGTTCTGTTAACCAATTAACAGTTTTTCACTGTAGTCTTTTACCGTTAAATTACCGTATTTGAACTCACAAGCCACGCTTAAAAATGTATAAATATCAAAACATCAAAACAAGTGGAACTAACTTCACCACCTGGTGTTTTGTCATTTTCAGTGGATGTATGAAGTCTGCTCTCCTAACAGAGAAACCACATGTGTAGAGAATCACATTATCTACAGACATGTTCCACTAAACACAGTGTTGCAGACAGACAATTATTGGCCATCCTAACCGAGATCCAGACATTGCACAAGCAGTGCACGCTTCCTCAGTGCTATAGGCATTTGGGTGAAATAAAAGTGGTGAATTTGCACAAAATCTGATTTAATTTGCATTTTTGAATTTTGCATACTTTTGCACACTTTTTTAAAAGCGACTTACGAGGTAAGCATTGCATCACTTCATGCTTTCCTTGGGAATCGAACCCATGACATTGTCACTAGTGCCATGTGCTTTAGTGTCTGAGCTACAGGAACATTTCACATCATGTTTTAAGTTTTAAGTGTGGCTTAACTATATTTAAGTAGCTTAGATACTTTGTGGGCACCCAGAGAGAGAGGGAGGGGAATGTGAGACGGACATTAATTATCCTGATGATTGAACATGAAGCTTCCCATCAGCTCATGAAATGGCGGATCCTGTGGATCCTGTGGGATTGACAGCTGGATTTCAGGATGTGTGATTGACATGTTGTGTCTCTTTCTACAGATTAATTATAGACTATGCTGAGTGTCACGCCACACCTGGTGCCCAAATCCTCACATCACCCCATAAATGAAATCAGACTCTGTCATCTGCACATGAAATTGCCATTGGAGGGCATAAACGAACTACTACTGTAGCTCTCTGTGATTATTTAATAGCTGATGTTCTTGGGAATCACTGTTCCTTCACGGCAACAGGAGTCCCAAAGCGTTTAATCTCCTATGGTCGTCTTCGTCATTGAAAAATGGACTGTCCTTGCAGATGCTGTTTCATGCACTTAAAGCTACAGCGTGTCATTTTGCGGTACTAGCAGCACAAATAATAAAATAATTTACAAAAGGGTTTTCTAAACACTCCTTCTGCAGGTATTCATATAAAGTCGAGCTTGGTTTAGGATAATTACATTACATACAGCTTATTATTTACAGTCTTGCATTCTGACATTAAACACATTATTGTTGTGATAAAATATTGTGAAACATAATTCCTGTCAAATAAGCACTGACAAAAATGACATTATGCTGATGTCATCATTTAACAGGGTTCATGAAAACTTAATGATGCCAACTCTGGATCGTCATATAAAGCTGTCCAATATTATTATAATCATACTTGTACAAGCTGCAGTTGCTGAATACATGATGTTAATAACTAATCACATAACTTGTATTATCTAATAGCATATTACTGCCATATGGACATTACTTTGACACACTCAGCTCCTGATTGTTACATATACAGTATGTTTATACACTCTCATAATGCAATTCTAAAGAAATTTTGGGCAATATTGTGATTAAACTTTACCTCATGTAAACACAATACTTCAATCAAATCGATGCAATTAAGCTCATAATCGTAGTGAAATATGTGGCATATGCAGGTTTATCCATAAACAGACGTGTAAACACTTTAATCACACTCTCCTGTTAGAACCCGTTCATCAAAATGAACAAATCTTTTTTCATGTCATTTGGTTCATTCAACAGAACAAAATAAATGGGTTGACTCTGGGAAAACATTTGTTCATTTTGATGCAGCAAGAGTCACGAATTAAAGCCCTTTGAACAGTTTGCACTGAAACTGTCTTTTGGACCTTGAACCGTTTGGTTCCCATTTGAAGTCCATTATATGGAGAAAATCCTGGAATGTTTTCATCAAAAACCTTAATTTCTTTTCGACTGAAGAAAGAAAGACATGGACATCTTGGATGACATGGGGGTGAGTAAATTATCAGCAAAAGTTTTTTTTTTTTTTTTTTTTTTTAAAGTGAACTACTCCTTTAAGTGGCTACCTGAGGTAACACCAAAAAAGTTTTTTTTTTTTTTTTTTTAAATGTCATATCCAGTAAAAGTACCTCCTTATGTGTTTACATGTGAGGACAATAGAGCATTTGTGTGTTCATGAGTCATTTGTAACCTATTGCTGGTGATAACATCAAACTGTGGCCATTTTCTCTCCTGTCAGACTCTCACTAATGCATCATTTCCCTCAGACTTTCTTCCTGAGCTATTTTCTGTTTGCTCTGAGCAGCTCAGAAATGGGTTCTGCCTCACTGACTTAGTTAATAATCATAATTATCCGCACGTCTCAGTTTATCCTCGCTCGTTCGCTCCCGCCGAGTGCCCGATGAGGGTTTCTGACGTCATGTTATGTGGCCGAGCACTGGGAGTTTCTCTTCGCCCTCCATCCAAACTGGTGCATGATAGAAAAAAGATATCAAACTGGTTAATTTTTAATACTCTTGAATGCAAAGCCGTGTAGCGCAGGGCTGCGCCCTAATGGCCCCAGATTGGATAACTCGATGCAAGGCTCTGGAGATAACAGAGATCCTTTCACTGCTGGATGATGGGTATGATTTACAGGTCAAAAGAAAACAAGCTTCTGTCAAGCTCCACATACTGTCTGTCTGAAGAGCAAACGCTCAACACTGGAGAACATGCTGTGCTGAGGAGCCGACACATGACAGCTGTCTGCATTTCTGTGCACAGCACAAACCAGAGAAGAACCCATAGCAAAATGTCAGAACAAATATAAAGAAGTGGAAGGGATGTTTCACATGCAGAAGTCACAGTCACAGTCAGATGCCAAAAAAGCCATCTAGAGATATGCTTTTAAAAAGTTACAAGGCAGTGACGCAAGCATTAGATGTGTCCGTCTATTGCAGTGAATACATTTGAAAATCAATAGAAAAGTTACACAGTGGAATGGAAAAACAAATGTTTTTGCCATAAATACAAACCATTTAAAGATTTCGGGTCTTAGAATTATGCAAACAAAAAACACTTAAATATACTGACAAGTAAATTTACAGAAAAAGTAAATCATTATTAAACATGATCCATGTGTTGGTCAAAAATAAATGCTTTTGCACATTTATATCAGTATGTATATGAAAAGTTCAGATGCAAAAGCCTCTAAATGCCATTTGAAATTTTCTTCTAGAATGATCATTTTTATCAGAGCTTTGTATATTTAAGTTCAGTAATTTCACTTAAATGACAATTAATAGGTAATCTCCATTGTCATCTAAGTGAAATTAGTGAACTTAAATATACAAGCTTAAATAAAGATAATCATTTTAGAAGAAAACTTCAAATGGCATCTTAGGGCTTTTACGTATCTGAACTTCTTCATATGTTTATGTTTTTGGTATGTGCAAAAGATGTTATTAATAAATCATAAATCTCTGTGTAGTTATTTCCATCAACTGCCAAAAATGTCAGTGAAATAATATAATTTAATCAGTTAACTAGCTTTGTTGTTATTATTTTCACTATAGACCATTTGTATAATGCATGAAAAATTCAGTTCCTGTGAAACATGGCACAACATTACTAGCCTATATAATAAAAGTATGACAATTCCAGCTCCAGACATCAAAGAAAAAATAAATACAAATTGTTATAGAGTATGTCAAAAAGATGAATGATTAATGTCACATGAATAAGCATGAATTTAGAGTAAGTGCATTGAAATAACATATTGTTTGAATGCAGATTCACTTGGCAAGATCTTTTTTTAAATTATTCCAAATCATCATAATGTATTTATATCACATTAAAATTGCAGTAGGAATAATATAAGAAGCTAAAGGAGTAGTTCACTTTAAAAAAAAAACTTTTGCTGATAATTGCTGAACATTCCAGGATTTTTCTCCATATAATGGACTTCAATGGGGTCCAAACAGTTCAAGGTCAAAACGAGAGTTTCAGTGCAGCTTCAAAGGGCTTTAAACGACACCAGACGATGAATAAGGGTCTTATCTAGACCCAATTAGAGTAATGACTTCGAAAAAAGATTTGTTCATTTTGATGAACAAGTTTGAACAGGAAAGTCATGAACGCGCATCAGCAGAACAGAGCAAGGCGAGCACTTGAGCTTATAAAACTTAGAACTTTTGTTATTTATTTTTTAAATGACTGATTGTTTCGCTTGATAAGACCCTTATTCATCGTCTAGTGTACGTTTAAAGCCCTTTGAAGCTGCACTGAAACTCTCATTTGGACCTTGAACCGTTTGAACCCATTGAAGTCCATGATATGGAGACAATCCGGGAATGTTTTTCATCAAAAACCTTCATTTCTTTCGACTGAAGAAAGAAAGACATGGACATCTTGAATGACATAGGAGTGAGTAAAGCATCAGCAAACGTTTTTTTTTTATTTAAGTGAATACTCCTTTAATTTAGGAAAAAATGCCATCTATGCTCAGCTATTGTCATAAGGACTGAGTTGTAAAAGCACACATTGAATACAACATATAATCTTGAATAAATCCAAACAGAGAGAGGCTTTAGTCACAGAAATACATGAGACCTGACCAGCATGTGAATAGACGCAGCTGTATTAAATACAAATATTTGTCCAAAACAAGACTAATTAAAAACACACACCTGAACTAAATGGGAACTAATCATAAACCATAACAACTAACTCAACGGTGAAAAGGGTGCACACTGAAAACAAGAAGTCCAAAACTCAGTGACAGCTATATTTGTTGTTAGTATTTTGTGTCACAATTCTGCTTCGTAGGACTCAAGGATACAGTATGAATGAATTCGAATCAAAATGCATGGTTTTTACTTTGTTTAATTTTCATTTGATATCACCAATGCATCTTTTTCAACCATTTTCCTCCAACTGCTTGTTAAACTTTTTCACGATGCAATCAATTCCTGAAGGAATTCCTGTCTTGCACAGTAATATTTTCAAAGAAACTTTCACCTTTTCAATATGGAAATGGTTTGTATTGAGAGAGATGAAAAGAGCAAGCATATTTCTCTTGTACTGAATGTGAATGTGCATGCAACACACATACCATGGTCTCAAAATTGCTGACTTTATGCAATTCATTTCTGCCAGTGGAAAAATAGCTATGATGATAAAAGCTCCCGCTGTCTGAATCAGACAGGTGTCACTGCCTACTTCAACACAGATGCAGGAGAGAGTTGTTTCTGTAATGTTGCAGTTCTCCTGAGATTGAAAGCTTGAGCACTGAGTGAAAGCCTGCTGTTGCCTCCATCCTGCACTGTAGACACACACGTTAATGAACACACGCAGCTCTACGTCCACTCACTTATCCACAGAGATGAGGCATGCGGGACACACGTCTGCCAGCAAGTCTCACGTTACACTTATTTGCAAGGTTTTGCCCTCTCTCCTCACAAACAAATTTGGCTTGTCAAATAAGCAATGTCAGTAAGCCAAGCTCCCTGCTGTGTGAACGTCTTTATAGGAGTAAACAGCTCAAGATTATTCAGTAATGTTGTGAGTTGGACTTTTAATAGAAAATGCACTTGAAATTGATTATCAAAAGATTTCAATCTAAGATAAGCAAATGCAATGTGAATTTAATATATGGTGGAGACTTGAATGTAATACATATGCAACTATTATATAAATTTTCAAATGCTTTATGCATTAAACGTTAAATTAAATAATATTTTGAAAATTGTATTTAAAAAAACTTGTTAAAAAAAAACTTGTAATTCCGCCTTCAAAACTCAAATATCCAAGTCTGTAGAATTTCACATTTCAAGTTGACTAAACTTAAAATTTTAAAGCAGCACAAATACTTACTTCAGGTTGAAACCTTTTTACAGTATATAGCCTACATATACACTCTAAAAATTGCTGGGTTGTTTTAAACCTAACTTTGGGTCAAATCTGGGCAAACCGAGCATATTGGGTCTACATTTTTTAATTACATTTTTAACCCAACATTTGGGTTTGTCCATATTTGGACTAAAAAAGGGTTCTCTAATGACAAGAAAGAACCCTTTTGGCACAAAGGTTATTTTATAGGCTTTTCTTCATTCATATATTACATTATTCTGCAATATTTTGTAGTTGTAATTCAATTATATTTATTAAACTGTTGTAGTAACTTAATATCACATTTGAATCACAAAAACTGAAATGACACTCTTCGTGTGATATTGATTAACTACATAAAATGATATAAATATAGACATTTTCTAAATTTTGTGATTATTCACATGCATTCATAAATACATTTTAGGGTCTTGATGTTTGTCAATAATATGAAATATTTAATCCGGAAAGGACAAAACAAATGATAATGAATGAACCTAAAAGGTCCATATAGAACCTTTTCCTGGGTCAAAGGTCTTATTATTAAATACGTCACAACTGATAGAACCTTTCGAAGGTTCTATATAGAACCTTTACTTTCTAAGAGTGTAATATTGTTATTAATAATATCATTACTATTTAACCTACTAATTGCATTTAAATCAACATATCAAAATAAAATAATGTTACCAAAAATAATGTGTTGAGTATTATAAATGGAAGGACCTTGTGCAAGTATGTTAGCCATGAATTGTAGATCTGTCACCTTGTCAAAGACCCTTCCAAAGAGTATTTGGATAATGTTTTCTTTGTAATGTCAGATCCAAATAAAAGCATTCAAACTTATTCAAGTTACACACACACACTAAGATGATATAACTTTGTATTGCACTAACCTAAATGAAGCAGGCAAGGTCACAAGCCCACAATCATTTACTTGTGTCACTGCTTTCACAATCTCCACAGTGGCAATGCTGAGACAGGAGCTGGACAACCGTCCCCTCCGAGCCCAGAGCCGCACACACAGATGGCCCCCTCCAGGACACTGCCTCCAATGGGATGTTCACTGGGCGAGAGGAGGGAAAAACGCTAATATTACAACATACTGAGCATTTCTGAAGGCACCGGCACTAACAGATGGCCACAGAGCTCTGACTCACGGCATGAACACAGAGCCAATGGCGCAAGTCTCTTTAAGATGATTCCTGGAGCCGTGAGATATCTCAATGGAGCATGTCCAGCAGAGCGAAGCGTGCTCAACGTCCTCACCAAAGTCTTTCCTGTAACAGAAACCATTTCATCTATTCACATTTTTCATGCCATTATGCCAAAATATTTGTATGGAAACATTTCGCCCATAATGAGTGCCAACATGTCTAATCTGCATGCATTATCTGATTAAACCGTTTCCTTTAAAATAGCAAAAAAATATTTGTATGTTTTTATACAGAAAAAAGGTGTTTATCTTTAAAAAAAAAAACATTTAAAAAAAACTGAAAATAAAATATTATAAAAACGCATTTTATTTATGCTAGTTGCAGAGGAAACACTTAGTTTAACTTAATGTATTAAAAAATCAGGGCTCCAGACTAACTTTTCCACTGGTTGCTGTGCTACCAACTTTCTCAGTTGGTCGCACCAGCGTTTAATTTGGTCGCACTTTTTTTTATTTTTTTTTTTACTACATGCCATGGGATTAATCAATGCATGCCGATGAATAGTGGTTTTAATGGACCAAAGCTAGCAAAGGCATTATACCTGTAATATATTAATTATCATTGCCAAATTTCAGGATTTTCATGGATTTTGGACAGTAATTTTAATCTGTAATTTTAAGCATTTTACATTTCAATTATATATAATCTATCTATTTACATTTGAACATCTATATATATATATATATATATATATATATATATATATATATATATATATACTATATATATATATAATCATTTCTATCAGACACTAATCTTTTAAAAATCTTTTAAAAATCATTAAACATTCAAATGAGAGATACATTGCATTTTAAAAGATTAGAGTATTATAATAAGCTAATACAGATTTTTCGGCATCAAATTTTGTTTATAGTTGTAACAAAAATCAGAACTCCCACTCCTTACCTTCTGCATTATTTATAATCATTTCTTTTTCCTCAGTTGAAGCGATTACTCTCATCTAACCGCTGAAAAACGTCGGAAGGGAGCAGATTGCTTCATGAGACATTTTCATTTTTATATGCCTTAATTCTTGAATTCATAATTGGCGCATTTCACCCTCATGTGCAATGCGCGTGACGTCTGACGCTCGTCGATAAATAAACTGCACGTGTCTTGCGGAAGAACACTTTAGCCGGAGCTACTTCTCTCCGTTAATGTCTATGGCGAGTCACGCAGGCACTGGGCAACTCCGCATCCGAGTCGACCTCAATAAATAGTCCGAATATAAACACTTATTATAGGCGTATCGTAGTGATTCAGGATAAATCAAAAACACGGTTTGGAAAATGGATTCATGATGTAGCCTACTCGTTCATTTTGAACATAAGTTATGGACTGCAGCAGCTGATATAACGGCGTTCTGTTGCGCGAGCGTCCACTCGCACATATGCGACCACATACAATATTAACTCGCACATTCTCAGAAAACGGTCGCATATGCGACCAATTTGGTCGCAGTCTGGAACCCTAAAATAACTAAAAAGGTATAAAATACTTATATAAATATTCGTATATAAAATCAACATTAAAAACATGCTAAAAAAATCACCATGAGGGAAAATGTTAAAAACAGATTCAAAATATTAATATAAACTATAGTATCTTATTGGTTCTAAAATAACACTGTTGGACTTCTGCCGTTGATAATAATGGCCTCCGTGTCAAGAGAATGTATTCATTTTCGATGTTCACATTCATACTGCCAGAATAAACGTTCATATTATTCAAATAGAAACCCTGATTTTAGCTCAATCATATCTTCATTGCTGGCTGATCCCATCTCCACAGAATAATTGGACAATCTTCATCTAAAAGCTTACGTGCTAGTGGCTGACATTATCAAAATGACAAAAGGAATATTGGAATATGCCACTCTCTGAAGAATCACTGCCGTCTCCCAGTATGTCCATTAGCACAAAAACATGCTGCTTTATACTGCAAATCTCTCTCTCTCTCTCTCTCTCTCTCTCTCTCTCTCTCTCTCTCTCTCTCTCTCTCTCTCTCTCTGTTCTACTTTGACCGTGACATGTACAGGACAACCGAATAATGTCCAGATATCTTAAATTCATAACATTGTTGCTGCAGCCGTAGGCAATGACATTTCAAGGTTTTGCTCTTGTATGTGTGTTTTGATAAAAGAGAAAAGAGATACAACAGATCCACACACAGTATTTACTCTGTCTTAGTACTGAGAATTCTTCCCAAAACACCATCAAAATGTGCAAACGAGAAATGTTAACTGTATTAAAGTCAGTAGTTCACTTAAAAAAAAAAAACTTTTGCTGATAATTTACTCACCCCCATGTCATCCAAGATGTCCATGGCTTTCTTTCTTCAGTTAGAACTAAGAAGAACACAGATTTTCTCCATATAATGTACTTCAATGGGAACCAAACAGGTTCAAGGTCCAAATGAGAGTTTCAGTGCAGCTTTAAAGGGCTTTAAACGAATCACAGATGATGAATAAGGGTCTTATCAGGCGAAACAATCGCTCATTTAAAAAATAAATAACAAAGTTTAAGTTTTATAAGCTCAAATGCTCACCTTGCTCTGTTCTGTGATGAGCATTCGTGACTCTCCTGTTCGAACTCGTTCATCAAAATGAACAAATCTTTTTACGAAGATCATGACTTCGAAGGGTCCTGAGATAAGACCCTGGTGTTGTTTAAAGCCCTTTGAACAGTTTGCATTGAAAACTCTCATTTGGACCTTGAACCGTTTGGTTCCCATTGAAGTCCATTATATGGAGAAAATCCTGGAATGTTTTCATCAAAAACCTTAATTTATTTTCGACTGAAGAAAGAAAGACGTGGACATCTTGGATAGACATGGGGGTGAGTAAATTATCAGCAAAAGGTTTTTTTTAATTTTTTTTTTAAAGTGAACTACTCCTTTAAGTAGCCTAACTTTTCAACTCATTAGAGTATAAGTGGACTGTCTGCTTATATCTGCAAACTCGTTATTTTGATGCTCCTCAACAGACTTTCTGACTACATGTCGACTTATTCTACTCTAATCTAAAATAACTCTAATGAAAGTTAGTTGACATGTTGCAAAAAGTTGCTTATATTTAGTAGAATGTCTAAAGTGGACTTTTGAAATAAAATGCAACCACTATTACTATTGTTTATATTATACAGTACAGAGGACCAAACCTGCAAAAAAAAATAAATAAATAAATAAATAAATAAATAAATCAATTATATATATATATATATATATATATATATATATATATATATATATATTTAATAAATACAATAAAAAACTAAATAAACAAAATAAAATGAAAAAAAATATTTTAAATTATATTTTAAATTAATACAAATAATAAATAAGATAAAAATAAATAAAATAATACAAATAAATAAATAAAATAAAACATTTATGAAGACATTAGAATTTCAATTTTTACCAAGAGGACAATGAAACGGATAGGAGAAACCTCAAAACATAACAGCCAGGATAACAGAGACAGAGGAGTAGGGTCTGATATTTTTGCTAGAACTAACAAGCAACCACATAGCAAAGCCTTAGCAACCCCTCACAATGCCCTAGCAACCATTTGCATAAAAACCCCACTTAAAACATCTTTACCAAATACAGCAGCAACCTGGAAACCACCTTAGTATGAGGCAAGCGCCACTCATGTTTTCTTCAGGAAATGTAAAAGTGCAGTTTTCTGGCTTTCTTACAAACTCTCCCTCACACATCACCAAGAACCCAGTGAGGAAATACAAAAACATTTGGGAGAGCTCTGGCCGAAAGTTTTTCAAAAGACATTCGTAATCTACTCAGACAGGTAATAGAGTTACCTGAGCAACTAAAGTGCGGCCCAAGCATGCGATTATGATAATGCACATCTCTCCACAGCCTGTCTATTATAGACATTTAAAGAGAATGTCAAGAGCTTAATGTACTGCACCTGTGACCACACAAACCTGCCCGGCAACCCTTCACTCTGACCAGCAGATCAAGTAAATAAGTACTCAATAAACTTAAACTTGGTATTTAACATTATTTGTTCTAGGCTGAGAATATTATGTAAGACGAAGCACACAGTGCAGGACTCGAGCTTGTGGTTTTCATGTGGGCAGAAGTGTCTTGTTTTTTCCTATTAAATATTCTCATTCTGTTTATTCAATGATCATGAGCCTCTTAGAACCACAAAGGTTTGCTGTATCGTCATCTTTCTTTCGTTTTCTCTCAACATTCAGTAGGATGTAAATCAACTTACTGTAAGTGCAAACTGCTACCATGAGGCCAATTCACTGGCTTTAAATGTTTTTCAGCACGTCTTATTTTATACAAAAATTGTATTTATGTGCTCATTTGTTCAAAAGTGTGGGGTTGGTTTTGAAAAACAGTCTCTTCTGCTCCCTAAGGCTGCATTTATTAGCTTAAAAAATACAGTGAAAATAGTGAAATATTATTAACACTAAAAATAACTGTTTTCCATGTGAACATATTTTAAAGAGTAATTTATTCCTGTGATCAAAGCTTGATTTTCAGCATCATTACTCCAGTCTTCAGAGTCAGGGAATAACACTTCATTATTAATGGTTTTCTGAAATCAGACATCCTTGTCGATGTATGTGGCCGTAATAAAACAACCTTCAAAATGAAATACGCTAAGCAAAATTATGTCAAAAAGATATCTTTTCAACGTCTTTGTCACAAAAGTGGGACGTTGAAAAGATGTCCACTAAGGGGCCAGAATGAAAGTTATGACGTCTTTTTTTAACGTGTTCTGAACGTCTGATATATACGTTCATATCCTTCATACAAGGTTAAAAACGAGTTAAAATGTGGCCATTTTCAACATTATTTATGTTCTCATTTAGACAATTTATAAAGTTTCTGGACCAAACAAATACTCTCAGGATGCATTAAATTAAAACTCATGTCTATTTCAATGTCATTTTCTAACATTGTTAAAATGGTGATATTTGTTTCATTTTAAGTCACCATTATGGTGATCAGTGTTTGCTTTTGTTGGGCTCTTGGTCGCAGTATTTCTTACTTTAGCTTTAGCTGATAGTGTTTATTTGGTCCAGAAAGAGTATAAATTGTCTAAATGAGACCATAAGTTACGTTGAAAGTATGTCCACAATGACCACATTTGAACTAGTTTTTAAACTTGAATGAAGGTTCGATGAAAGTCTATCTCAGTGGACGTCTTTCCTCAATTCTGAGGAAAAAAAGACAGAAGTGCGACTTTTTATCTCAAAATTCTTACTTTTTTCTCACAATTCTGACTTTTTTCTCACAATTGCGAGTTTACATCTCACAATTCTGACTTTATATCACATAATTGTGAGTTTATATGTCAAAATTCTGAAATTTGTTCTCAGAATTGCGAGATATAAGGTCGCAATTGCGAGTTATCAGGCCAATTCTAAGGGGAAAAAAAACTGACTTGTCCCCTCAGAATAGTTTATATCTCACAATTCTGACTTTATATCATGCATTTATGACTTTATAACACGCAATTCTGACTTTATATCTCGCAATTCTGACTTTATATCTCACAATTCTGACTTTATATCACGCAAATACGACTTAATATCACAAAATTCTGACTTTATATCTTGCAATTCTGACTTAAAATCACGCAATTGTGACTTTATATCTTGCAATTCTGACTTTATATCTCGCAATTCTGACTTTATATCTCGCAATTCTGACTTTATATCACGCAAATACGACTTAATATCACAAAATTCTGACTTTATATCTTGCAATTCTGACTTAATATCACACAATTCTGACTTTATATCTCGCAATTCTGACTTTATATCTTGCAATTCTGACTTTATATCTCGCAATTCTGACTTTATATCTCGCAATTCTGACTTTATATCTTCGCAATTCTAACTTTATATCTCACAATTCTGACTTTATATCTTGCAATTCTGACTTTATAACACGCAATTCTAAGAAATAAAGTCAGAATTGAGATAAAAAGTCGCAATTACCTTTTTTTCATTCTGTGGCGGAAACAAGCTTCCATTGAATGACAGATGGTTGAATAATAAGAGAGGTGGAATGACATGAGCTGAAACATGAGACAAAACAAGTCACATTTTGATGACAGCTAAATGTAAAGCAAAATGTTGATTCTGCAGATGGGCAGATAGCGGATAAAACAAAGGATTATATCAAAAAGCAATGAGGCAAAGCAATTAATCTGAGTGCAGACGCACGAACAAATAAACTGTCTTTTCACTTAGTGAATTAGCGAGGTGTTAATTACTTTGGCAGTTTCTCAGCACTGGCAGCGAATGCACTATAACATCACCCGCGTATTTGTAAAAACAGGACAAATGAGCGCTACCAACTCATTACTCATCATCATCACCGTGGTGTTGCGTAAAATCTGTTAATGTAATATATTTACGTAATTAAAATATTGAGAGACATCTTGCTTGGCCGAGAAAACCCTTAAATAAATAAGCCACATATGGTGCGTTAAGTCAGCGAGTGCCACAAACACACACTGATGAGTTATTCCATCTGCCTGTCATAGCTAAAACACATCTCTGGCAATGCCTCTGTCTAACGGACGAGCCCAGGCCATCGCTGGACAAAACGAAGCATAATGAGAAGTAAGAGACAGTCAGAGGTCAAACACGATTAAAAACTCTGTGCACTCAAGTGTGATTTGAATAAGGGAATCCGTTTTCTTACACCGCAAAGATGAGACCTTTAAAATGAGGCGACGACACGATGTAGGTTCATGAATATTTAATGAGAGAGTTTACAATGAAGGCTGGGAGGAGATCAATTAAAGAGATCCCATATGCTTTTTTACATCGTTCTTTAGTGTGTAATGTTGCCGTTTGAGCTTGAAAAAAGCTAAGTTACAAAGTCCCTCCAGCGGGAGGTCTTCTCTATATCAGAGTCAGTGTTTCTGAACTCCTGAAACGTCTCTTTGTAGAGTCTTCTGGGAATGAACTAGGGTTGGGTATCGTTTGAATTTGAACGATTCTGATTCCGATTCCATTCCTTGTTTCGATTCCGGTTCCTAACGATTCTCGAATCCGATTCTTTTAAGAGGCAGGGTCAAAAAAAGTTTAGCTAACCTTGCTAAGCAACGGTCTTTCTGAAGGAAATACTCCTTCTGTCACAAATTTTGCATTTTGCCGAGATTTCGTTATTTTTAGAAAAGTGAAGCCACACTTTGGACCGCCGACGTCAGCTACTCATGTTCGACTCGCACGGTTATGCCAACACTTCCGGTAGATGCTTCTTCGTTGGTGTTGTTCAGCGGTTTCTTTTACTGGTCGAACCGATTGTGAATATCGAAACTAGGAATTGAAATTTTAACTTTTGAACGATTTCGGGAAAAACAAAAAGTTAGTTCCAAATCGATACTCGATTCTCGATAACCAACCCTAGAATGAACACGTCACAATATTTCACATTTGAATAATTAGTATGCAGAATTAAGGGGCGGGGCCAGGTTGAGTTAGTAGTGTGTTGAAACAAGAGTGGGACATTTACCATTCGACCAATCACAACACACTGATCCAGCCGACCAATCAGAGCACAGTGTGCTTTTCAGGAGGAGGGGCTTAACATAGCATTGTTAGCCAACTACGGTTCGCAGTTCCGTCGTTATCAGCAGTTCAACGAGTCAGTGTTTCCCGAAACAAACGTTCAAAAGAACATTCGCGAACGGCATCGCAAAGTTGTGTTGTTTTGAACGACAGCTCTCGACCTGTGGTTAGAGGCAGAGTTTCTATTTTGCATCACATTTGGACGTAATAAATCCTTATCTTGAGCAAGGCTTTGTAAAAGGGTATAATATGTACAGTATTGCATACCTGTAAACATTTAAAATCATTCGTCATGCTCTGGTGCGATTTGTGGGTTAAAAGCTAAAGAAAACGTCATGTCACAACGGTCATATCTATTAAAGTAACCAGAATATTGTAACAAAATATTGTCATCATTTACTCACCCTTAAGTTGTATTCTATCCATTCGATGAGTCAATGTGGTTCAACATTCTTCAGAAAATCTTGTTTTTTGCGCTTTGTAGAAGAAAGTTACAAACAATTACAACATTTTCTTTTCTTTTGGAAAAACTACATTTTTTTAAAGTATTTTACCTTTTTTCTCTTTGCAGATGAATAATTGTTATGCATTTTCTGTGCAAATCTGTGGTACAACCTGTAAAACAAAATCAAATTAGTCATTGAATAAATGCACATTGAAATCTGTTGAACTTTCTGCCGACGAACAGAAGCCACATGGACCTGATGTGACAAAGGATTATTTAAAAAAGCAATGAGACAGTCTTTTCTCTGAATTAGTGAGGTTTTAATTACTTTCTCAGCACTGCTAGCACATAGAGTGGCAATTGTTTTTGTAGGAACAAAAATATCTCTAAGTTAGCGTTGAGAAGTCAGCAAATTGCTCTCAATCAAATGAATCAGTTGAAAAAAATGTTTTTGCAAACCAACAAATTGTCACCCTTTATAGCTTCAATGTTGGCAGCTACTTTTTGTAAATAACTTTTAGTGTAGTGCACTACTTTTCATATGGCTATTTTCAGCTTTTACCTTGACAGGATACCATTTACCGTAGTTTACACCGCAAATAACAAGCAAACGAGACACTGCAACTCTGTCTACTGATATGAAAGAGCTTTGTCTTCTGGACCAGATGAGGGAATGAAAGGCCGATCGTAGGAAAAATACACTCCACATGCTGGCTGTTCAATTAAAACACATCAGGTGGACTTTGTGACAGTTTTGATACACCAGCATTATTTAGCTAAACAAACTGCACACTTATGTTTTTCAGATGCTTTTAGCTGTGATTTTAATTGTGTTAACTAAACAGAAGCTGTCCTTAACTGCACGCACACACACACACACACTGACTGATACCTTGCTAACTGATTCCCTTCCTGGTTTGTTTAGATCCAGATCATTAACCAGATTCCCACTGGAAAAGACTAAAAGCACCGTCTTCATCTGCCTGGACTGCCTGACCTTGCCATCTTATTAAAACTCGAAATAAAGTAATAAAGATCGTCTTCCCTCTCAGTGGGAAATGGTAAATGTGTTTGTTATGATTTTCACATTTAACTGATTTGTTTAGTTCACCCATTTAAGTTTTATTTACTTGGAACATTTAACAAAAGATAAAACACACACACATGAATAAAATACACACGCCATGAACACAAGTCATCAGAGAACAGGAGACTGATGTGTATTAATATCTGAACACCCGAGAGGAGGAGATGAGAGAATTATTTCACTCCGAATATCATTTACATATAATAGCTGTTTATACAGTATTGTCATGAAATACAAAAACCCACACAGATTGCTATTAGGGTTATTATTGGTTAATGAAAGTAAAATGAAGACAGAGACTGTTGATTTCTGTAAACAGAGAAAAATGAATAATAATTAATGCAAATAAATAAAATTACACTAAAAAAAGTACTTAAGTAATTGACAATAACCAAAGCAGACTGACTATAGTTAATTGCCACTTTTTTGAATTTGGTAAAAAATATAATAAATAAATAAATAAAATAGGCAATTGTAATTAGGTTTAGTCAGCTTTAGTTATAGTTATAGTTATAGTTTACTTTTTTTATTTCTACCTGAACTCATATTGGCACCATTGTTGCTTTTCTGTTGTTGTTTTATCCCTTCACATTTTTACTTGTTATAGAAAATACCAAATGAGGGTTTAAAAAAATCTTTAAAGTATTTGATAAAATCTTGATTCTCAGGTTCATCACCTCGTGTTTTGTTCTTTTATCTTGGGTTTAATGATAATGAGTTTAATGAGTTTAATTGCAAAATGGGTTTAATTGACCAAAATTGTATGGTTTATCACCTCTTTTCACAGACCTTTTAAAATAAAAAAGCAGACTTCATTTTTTTTAAGAGTTCAAGAAGTGTCCCAGCAATAAAAATTCCAAAGAAAATACCCCCCAAAAAATGTAAAGTAGGCCATAATTAAAATAAAGTGTTAAAAATTCTTGTTTATCTTTTCTAGCGGTTAGTCCAAATAAATGGACTCACAGCTGCAGCTTTTCAGCGCATCTATGGACACGATGTATGAATTGTTGTATTTATCACTCTGTTAGAAGCAAACTGCACGAGCGTGGCAAGGTGACCCCGTAGAAAAATATGGCCAGACGCTGCCAAGACTTCCCGGGAGTTATTTGTCATCCACGTTTCTGCTGTGCGGAGTTACAAAGCTACAGCCGCCAGTTGATCAGCTCACACACATTCACACACCAACGCAGGTGGGCGAACGCACACAAACACACACATTTTTGGCTCGGCAGCTTGTCTGAGCTGTCTTGAGCATTGCATCGTTCTATACATCTGTCTGCGCAAGAGTTCGTCGAGTGCCCTTGATGTGCGTGTGCTTATGCACAAATACTGCATATGAGAAAAGCTTCAGCGTGCAGCAATATATTCACAACTTAAAATGATTTCAAAGCGCCCGACTTCGCGCCTGAAACATGAGCCAATCTCTCACAATTTAAACCTATGACCTTCAAGCATGGGTTGTTTGCTGGTGTATTGAGATAATGCATCCAGAGTTGGAGATTTTCTGCAGACGGAATGATGGATCGATCTGGATGCCAGCTGGTTGAGCTTGATTAATAATTCAGCCACAGGGGTCAGAGTGGAAAAGAGTCCGACCCACTATTATGGATGAGGAAATGACAACAAGTTTGTCAATCAACACCCATATTCATATCTCAATTGTTTCTCCTATACTGAGATTTTGTTTCTCCTATACTGAGATTTTATGGAGAGAATATTGAAGGTATTTTCTGAATTCTTCCTCAATGCGAGAAGATGACTACAGTAATCTCACGTGTCTCCGCTCAAGTTTCTGAGGAGTTTCTGCAATGTCTCAAACTGCGTTTAGGTTTGCCAAGAACACTGCAATTAAAAGGCAGAGATCTTCATTAATGAAATATGAGCATTTTTCATCAAATTCTATCAAGACCAAATTACCCAGCATTTGCACTAATTTGATAAATACGATTTATATATGTGTGTGTGTGTGTGTGTGTGTGTGTGTGTGTGTGTGTGTGTGTGTGTGTGTGTGTGTGTGTGTGTGTGTGTGTGTGTGTGTGTGTGTGTGTGTGTGTGTGTGTGTGTGTGTGTGTCTGTGTGTGTGTAAAGTATTGTCATGTCTTAAAGCTCTAAATTTCCTTAATGCAGAGTATTGTCTTTTTGAGTATTGTCAGACCTCTGTTTTTCTTTACAGGTTCTTTAGAGACAATCATCTTGGCTTGAAATGAAGTGGAGTTGATTTAAGAAAAGTGAAGTGGATTGAAGTAAAGTAAAGTGGATTGAAGTGCAGGTGAACAGGATTGAAGTAAAGTGGATTGAAGTAAAGTTGATTGTAGTAAAGGTGGTGTGGAGTAAAGTGAATTGAAGTAAAATGGATTGAAGTAAAGGTAAAGTGGATTGAAGTAATTGAAGTAAAGTGGATTGAAGTAAAATAGATTGAAGTAAAGTGTATTTAAGTAAAGTAAAGTGGATTGAAGTAAAGTGAACTGAAGTGAAGTGGATTGAAGTTAAGTTGATTGAAGTAAAGTGAAGTGGATTGAAGTAATGTGACGTGGATTGAAGTAATGTGACGTGGACTGAAGTAAAGTGAAGTGGATTGAAGTAAAGTGAAGTGGATTGAAGTAAAGTGGACTGAAGAAAAGTGAAGTGGATTGAAGTAAAGTGAAGTGGATTGAAGTAAAATGGATTGAAGTAAAGTGTATTTAAGTAAAGTAAAGTGGATTGAAGTAAAGTGGATTGAAGAAAAGTGAACTGAAGTGAAGTGGATTGAAGTAAAGTAGTGGATTGAAGTAAAGTGAAGTGGATTGAAGTAAAGTGAAGTGGATTGAAGTAAAGTGAAGTGGATTGAAGTAAAGTGAAGTGGATTGAAGTAAAGTGAAGTGGATTGAAGTAAAGTGAAGTGGATTGAAGTAAAGTGAAGTGGATTGAAGTAAAGTAAAGTGGATTGAAGTAAAATGGATTGAAGTAAAGTGGATTGAAGTAAAGTGAAGTGGATTGAAGTAAAGTGAAGTGGATTGAAGTAAAGTGAAGTGGATTGAAGTAAAGTGAAGTGGATTGAAGTAAAGTGAAGTGGATTGAAGTAAAGTGAAGTGGATTGAAGTAAAACGGATTGAAGTAAAGTGTATTTAAGTAAAGTAAAGTGGATTGAAGTAAAGTGAAGTGGATTGAAGTAAAGTGAAGTGGATTGAAGTAAAGTGAAGTGGATTGAAGTAAAGTGAAGTGGATTGAAGTAAAGCGGATTGAAGTAAAGTGGTGGATTGAAGTAAATTAAGTGGATTGAAGTAATGTGAAGTGGACTGAAGTAAAGTGAAGTGGATTGAAGTAAAGTGGACTGAAGAAGAAAGTGAAGTGGATTGAAGTAAAGTGAAGTGGATTGAAGTAAAGTGAAGTGGATTGAAGTAAAGTAAAGTGGATTGAAGTAAAATGGATTGAAGTAAAGTGTATTAAGTAAAGTGGATTGAAGTAAAGTGGATTGAAGAAAAGTGAAATGAAGTGAAGTGGATTGAAGTAATGTGACGTGGACTGAAGTAAAGTGAAGTGGATTGAAGTAAAGTGGACTGAAGAAAAGTGAAGTGGATTGAAGTAAAGTGAAGTGGATTGAAGTAAAGGTGAAGTGGATTGAAGTAAAGTGAAGTGGATTGAAGTAAAGGTGAAGTGGATTGAAGTAAAGTGGATTGAAGTAAAGTGAAGTGGATTGAAGTAAAGGTGAAGTGGATTGAAGTAAAGTGGATTGAAGTAAAGTGGATTGAAGTGAAGTGGATTGAAGTAAAGTGGATTGAAGTAAAGTGGATTGAAGTGAAGTGGATTGAAGTAAAGTGGATTGAAGTAAAGTAGATTGAAGTGAAGTGGATTGAAGTAAAGTAAAGTGGATTGAAGTAAGTCCACACTGGATTGAAGTGAATTAAATAACTAGCCTACAAACAGACACATGAAACTAGCATAAAACACAATAAAAGCCATTAAACACAAAACACAGGGGAATCATGACAGATTATATTAACAAATAGATTATATTATATTATATACACAGTTTGTTTACACTGTATAAACTGATGAACCTGTAATTGCACATTTGCATTGTTGCTTTAATAATGAACTATTATCTAACATGCATAAGAACACATGGGTTACTGCTGTAAACTCTCGATTCAAATAGTACAAGAAAAATGAACATGGGTCTCTTAAAAAACTGCACCAAGACAACGCAGTCATCGAGCGGAACCGGAGCACACAGAGCTGTCATATAAAGCTGCCACGCTGTGTGTGTGTGTGTGTGTGTGTGTGTGTCGCTCGATCCGGTGGCTTTCAGGCGCACAGACAGAGCTCATCTGAGCTGTGTCTGGTGGTCAGAATTAGACTCTCTCTAGCGACGCAGGTCCGTTCAATATCCAACTCATCCTCTACGCTCGGGGTTCTGCCTTTCATACGCCTGAAAAATGATCTGTCAAAATGTGCTTCAGAGTTACACACAGCCCCCCTCCTCCTATTCACTTAGGGGACCGCAGAGAGATCACTTACCCTTTCCTCCAGCTCTCGCTCACACAATAACACTCACAAAGGAGGCTTTCTGTCATTGGCATCCAGTGAAAGATGCACACAACTAAACAATTCCAACTTTTTTTTAACAGCTTAAAATCTAAAATTAGATTAAGAACGCAATGTTTTCCAAGTAATTCACCAAAGTTAAATTAACCCAAATAAGTCCAGGGGTCCGAAAGTAAAAATCCTACCATGAACTCATCCAGCAGATTTCACTAATTAGTTCTATCTCCTGTCTGAAGAACGGTGCTAATTAGCAAACCCAGGTGATTGGAACTAAACACTGAGGAGGACTTTAACTTTCTGAACCTGGACTTTACACCTCTGGTTAGAGTCAACAGACTTAATCACTGCCATTATTGACCCACACAAACCCCGGGCTCGTCCCATCACAGTCAAGCTGTCCGTCTGAGTGAAAACCTCATTAGATCAGTTAGAAGCCTTATTGATTCATTTGGAAAAGACAACAGACACTTCGGTTTCTGAAGCACACAATGAGCCATGATCCAAAAAAGAGCAGTGAACGACTGTTATATCTCCAAAGATTTAAAGTTGAATGTGTTGTCAAGATGATATCAGCAGGCAATCAGCAATGAACTCTAAAAATTAGAGCCCGACCGATAAAGGATTTTGAAGGCCGATACCGATACAAATATTTTTTGCGTTTTAAAATCCGATATTCCGATATATCGGCCAGAAACTCCAGAGATTTAAAGTTGAATGTGTTGTCAAGATGATATCAGCAGGCAATCAGCCATGTCACAAAAAATGAACTCTAAAAATTAGAGCCCGACCAATAAAGGATTTTGAAGGCCGATACCGATACAAATATTTTTGCGTTTTAAAATCCGATATATCGGCCGATATTTTTTTATTATTAATTTTTTTCAGAAACGCGCAACAAAACATTAACATATTTCCCTAACATTAGTTATTTGTAATTATGAGTTTTAACTAAAATAATATGATAACTGTCATTTTACAAAGAAACTTTCTTTTTATTGCCACAACAGAACAGACTGATGATCATAGCATTAGCTAGCTTTGTGGTTTGCTAGTCTATGATGAGCCATAATTTAGCAATGGATGATGTCATACTGCAAATTGTAAAACATACATTTTCAATATAACAGGCCAAGGAGAGATGATACGTCTCATTGCTGTAACTGTCACACGCTATTAAAGAAATACTTCAGTCACATTGTCAAAAGTTAAAAGGACAGTCAGTCAACTACACTATAACAACGTAACGTAACTATAACTAGCTAATTCCACTTCACTCTCGGCGTATTTAACAGCAGCAAAACTGGACATGATAGTCACAAATGTTGTCATGCTTATTTGAGTTAAGAGAACTGATGGGGATGCTCTTTTAATTGTTATTCAAGCAATGTATGTATCGTGACCAACTCAACGAATGTTGCCAAAAGGGACAGTGTAGAGTGCCCTCTAGTGGACAAATTATACAACTCCAACACTCATGACATGGTTTAAGCGTGTTTCATCCGTTTTTATTTTATTTTTTAAATATTCATTTATCGGCCATTATAACTGCCGATACCGATATTTTGGAAAATGCCTAATATCGGCCGATAATATCGTCCTGCCGATATATCGGTCTGGCTCTACTAAAAATAATCGAGCATTTTAAATGTGCAAAGTTTTGGTCCTGAAGAGCCGAATTTATGTTGATGGTGTCACATGAGAAGACAACAGCATCACGGTGAGAAGACATTTGATACATCCCTTTAGGGACAGTCACACTACACTGAGTTCTATTGACACGTATGATGTATGACTGAGGATTGTGACAATAATAGTGGATCCTTCCACATGAAAGAGGCGAAGAATTGTAATATGCAGCGCTGCATATAAAGGCTTTTAAATTTGAAAAATCTATGCAAGTGCCTGGACGTGAATTTTATCTCGATTGTGAAGATAGAGCCAATTACAAATGTTTGCACTTTGCACCCGCAGTATTTTTTGAGCATCTCTTCAACAATATTTTTCCTTTTATATAGGGCTTACATAATATTTCACTTTCAGAGAGCTAAAATACATGTACATGAGACTTAAAACATCACGCCTAGTTCCCAGAGGCTGCTCTTCTTTCACTAAACTTCACTTCTCCCGTCATGTTTCTTCTAAGTATCGAGTTGATGTATCTCCTGAAAATTCCTTAGGAGAAATAAAATAGGCCCAAATATGAAAACTGTCGGCATACAATAAGAGTATAGTGTTGAATTAATTTGGGCTGAAGCTCAGATCAATATGAGAGGTTCATACTGACCTTCTATTACAGTACAATTTCAGACATTATTGAGATATTCAAGATTTATGAGGTGATTTAAAGGTTGAAGTTTGGTAATAGATCAATATAAATTGACAGAAGGAATCAAGATCATGGGATAACTTCAGGTTATATCATAGAAGTCATATCATAGACTCTGTTTACATCAGGATCATAGAGTTTGACAAGCCTGTTAGAAGTGTGTGTAATGGAAGAGTCACGTTTGATGAAGTCTGAATAGAGCAGATCTGCTAACATGAGGGAATTACTGAACACACACACACCTGAGCCTCACAATCATGTCTGTTCATAAAGGAGAAAAACACAAGAAATGAGCAGCATTGTTAACAGGTAGAGATGTGTTGTGGATCAAGGTCAGAATCACGTCTGTGTGTGGAAATAATAAAGGATTCATTTGCAGTCGCACAATAAACTCGCTGCAGCTGCTGGACAGTTTATTTCGATATAATGACCGTCTGACTAATGTTTTCACACTTTTTATGTGGCTACTTCTCATGAATAAATAAATCTTTTCAAAATGGAAATAAAACATTTTTAGGCTGAAACTATACAGAGAGATACGACACTAACAACTATCAATTATTTTGATAATTTATTTAAAATGATTTATTATTTAATGTTTATTTAGTTAATCGTTAAAATTTGAGTTGAGATTTTATTTTATTCCGTTATGCACTGTAAAATATGTTCATGATTTGTAATCACCACATTTGAAAAAAAAAAAATAATTTATGTGGTTCAGTTAACATAATATTATAAGTTTCAAACTTCTCCATTTTATTAACTCAATTTGTGTATTTTTTTGTGTAATTCATTGTATTAACTCAATTTCAATGAACTTAAAGTTAAGGCAACCAGGTTACTTAATTTTTTAAGTTAAACCAAAAACATGTTTTTACAGTGTGTGGGAATGTACACTCGAAAAAATTATGTGTTGTAATAATAATAATAATTTTGCTTAAAATTAACAAGAAAACCTTTGTTATATATACTTAAATATTTGAGTTCATGCAACATTCTTAAAAATATATGTAATGTAATGCTTATATTTTTATGTAAAGAATGTTGCGTGAACTCAAATATTGGAATAGTTATGAATACTTAATTTTTTTGTGTTTAATCTAATTACTTTTATAAGTAATGGTTGTTCAGCCAACAAATCGTTTTTTAGAGTGTATTTAGTTTATAATAAATTAATAAATTAATTTAATATTTATCTCATTAAGCATAAAACAAATTACTGATCAGAAAATATTTTATTTTAAACACTTAAGTTGATATTGAAGTCTACCCATTTTTTGTAGTGTATTTACTTAGTAAAGGCGACATTTTTCTTATTTTTTTTAAGTAAAGTACATAAAATTTGATAGTAAATGCTTTATTTTGCCGCCACCGTGAATGAATATATCAGCAGTTAATTAACTGAAAACTTCCATTGATTGACAGCTCAACTTCACATCTGCAAACACGCGCGGCTCTGTTGTCTTTGCTCAATGACAGATCGGAAAGGTCAGTCGTGATCTAGAGGAACGCAGAGGTTTGATCTGTTATTCGTACGTTCATGATCCTCTTTCCCTCGGACAGTCAGAACAATAGCACAACACGTCCAGCTTCAGCGCCTTACACAGATCAACACGCTGCTCTTTTGGCCCGGCCGGACTGGGATTTGTTGACATGGGCTAAGCTGTCTGTTAGCAATCCGCCCGATGGACAAAGGTTTTCCCTGAATGCCGATGAGAGTGGAGCGGCACGGCAGGTCTTAGCCAAGGATAAGACCTCGGCTTATTGTCTTGGTTCAAGCACCTGCCGGCCTGACCTCCTGGCTTAGACCGGACGCGTCACCCGTCATTAAACAAAGCAATACACTCCAAATCCCATTGGCTGCAATGCCTCTCCAAATCGAAGGATTACCAAGCAGATTTCGCTGTCCCGGCGTGACGCGCTGGTTCCCACGAGGCGCCGCTCAGCAAACATGCAAAGGCCATTTAGCAGCAGAGAGAGAGAGAAGGAGGAGAGGCTTTCAACACCCGACTCGTCCCTGACCCGTGGCTAAACTGCCGCGGTTGTTTGTGGCGTTGGTTATCTCAGAACTGCACAGTCAGGGGGAGGAGGACGGATGCTTGTGCGTTTGCTGAACGAGGCCGCGGGGTCTCTGAGGGAAGCCCCCCTATTAAACGGCCGGTCTGAAGGCATTTGTACGGCAAAATACTCCCGGATTATTTGTTTGATGTGGAATCATTCAGTCTTTGTTTGTTTGCTGTGATTTCAGTGGAAGACATTTGAGTTTCAATGAGGAAGACAGTAATTCCCCCATCTCTCTCTCTCTCCTTTCTCTCTCTCTCTCTCTCAAAAGTGATCAGCTTTGTGTTTAAGTCTCAGTTAAAGGAGGAGTAAAAAAACTTTTCAAGCAAAACGATTGGTCATTTAAAAAATAATAACAAAGTTTAAGTTTTAGAAGCACAAATGCTCGCCTTGTTCTGTTCTGTGATGAGCGTTCGTAACTCCTGTTCGAACTCGTTCATCAAAATTAACAAATCTTTTTTCAAGTCATGACTCAAAGGGTCCTATAAGACCCTTATTCATCGTCTGGTGTCGTTTAAAGCCCTTTGAAGCTGCACTGAAACTCTCATTTGGACCTTGAACCGTTTGGTTCCCATTGACATCCATTATAAAAATCCTGGAATGTTTTCATCAAAAACCTTAATTTCTTTTCGATTGAAGAAAGAAAGACGTGGACATCTTGGATGACATGGGGGTGAGTAAATTATCAGCAAAAGTTTGTTTAAAAGTGAACTCCTTTAAAGTCAACACAGTTCCACCATGAATGTGAAGGCTACGAGTTTCTCCTCATAATGAAGTTCAGAAACAGATATTTGCAATCAGCAAGGGAATGTGTGTGTTATGTCATATTTTGTTGGAGTAACCAAATCCAACTGAACTTGCATTTATTTGCAATAAAATATATTTAATGTTTATGATGTTCGGCTGCTAGTCGGTGTGTCTATAATCTACACAGAAAAAAAAAGAAAAAGAACTTGCTAGTACATTTCACAAATCATTAAAGATAAACAAATACGGTTTTGAAATAGACAGACTTCTTAGAATATGTACTCCAATAATCTTTGATTTATTTACAACGTAATTTATTATTTTTTTAAAAGCGTACTTAATGTATTATTGAATTATTCTATCAAGGTTTTAACAATCTTTTTTTAGGTCAATGACATGGCATTACGTTTATTTATTCAAAATACATAAAAAATGCGTCAATACAATGATTTGAATACACTTGATTTATGTATGTTAAAAAAAATATTTGAATAAAAAATTTTAATTAATTTAGGAAGCACAAAGTAAAAACTGTCTGGTTGGTGTAATAAAATCAAATAATAAATAAAATAAAATAAAATAAAATAAACAAAATACAATAAATAAAATAAAACAATACAATAAAACAAAATAAAATATAATAAAAAATAAAATAAACAAAATAAAATGCAGAATTATATTAAAAAGTAAAATAAAATAAATTATCTTAAGCATTTTGTTGTTACTTTAAAAAATATGTGTTTGTTGTTTAAAAGATTACTATTTGAAACACTTTTATCTAATATTTTGGCCTTTTTATGACATGGGAGATTAGGTTGTCAACTATCATGAAGAAAAAAACCTGTAGAAAAAGTGCAATGACAAGAAGTCTCCATATGAATTTGTCACCGGTGAGATTTATAGACCATCAGAGTGACGAGAGCGAGCTTTCGGTTTGTCATTTCCATCGGGAGCTGCTTTGTTAATTCAAATTGAAAATATGCAAAACGTGTTCAAAGAGAGAGCTCAGGACCGTCTACATCCCTGCATTAGCTCTGCCACTTACACAGGCCTCGGAGTGTCCCGTGTTTCGACTCTAAAGTGTGCATGTGCGACCCTGCACACCAAAATCTACTCTGTGCTTAAGGCAGACTCAAAATGAGAGAGGAAAAGGTTTCTGCAATTGGTTCAGGCAGCATCCATCATCTATTGACTGTCAGTTTGGAACCGGAGTGGTAAAATATGGAAGCCCACAGAGGCCATGCATTATTATTTTTCTGTCTTCCTGCATTCACTATCATGACAAAACAAGTTACTCTTGATTTTTTTCTTGTTTAATCAATATAGATTACAATGCATGCATTTAGGTAACTTACAAACAGAGTTAGAACATAACTAAATTAATAGCGTTTAAAAGTATGTGACAAATGCTATTTTATTGCAACTTTACAGACGAGCAAACTGATGCACTCCTTTCTCTCATTAGCATTGTTAGTCGAAATCAGTGAATTAATGTGAATGAATCAAAAAAGTGATTCACCAATTTGAGACCCTCCTTTTTAACCTTGCTAGATACTTTATGCTTTTAGTAGCTGACTAATTTTTCAGAAAGGTTGAACTACTTTAAATGATTATTAGCTTGCAGCTCGGTAAATTAAATTCCATTCAATCCTATTCAATATTCATCCTGGCAGAATTAGCCTAAATATTCACACTTCTAAAATTAAAAGGGAAGACCAAGCCCGGCTATCCTGAAGCATTCATTCATAATTATCCGTTGCAGGAATAATGAGAAAACTCATGAATCAACTGGATGAATCCCATGACTCTGAATTGAAGTTGAATGTGGATTGTTATTCTGCAGAGCTCATATGGAGCTGTCAGTGGAGGAGCTTTCTCTGGCTACACAATCCTTACTGACAGCGCAGGAACTGCAATCATGTGACACGTCTGTTTCTATGGTTACAAAGTCTTCATTCCTGAAGTGAAGCCCAGCGATTTTAAATTCAGCTGATGCTGGGTCAACAAATAGGCCATGTTACATTATCAGGGGTGACTAACCATCAGAAGATGTCGAATGCATATTGTTCTGCACGGGCATGTGGAGAATTAGCAGTGTGTTTGACAAAGTAGTATTGAGATCTCCCTGTGTAAGGATTCTCCTGCTTGACATTTAGATATATTGATGTAGCATATCTGTGCCCAATTCTCTAAGCCAATCTAAGATCCAGGATAGTAGAACATCGTGGATAAGGTTTTACTTAGGTTAAACGTCCTGTTTGATATGTGCAAAGCATGCACATTTCACACTGACATTTGACCACAGTTTTCAGATTTCGAGTCTTGTATAGCACTTTTCACATATAGGTCTGGTTTAAGCTCCCTAAAAAAGATAAAAACAATGTGTGCACCGATCTTCAAATTCTTCTGAAGTCACAAGACCAATCTCTTCTTCACATAAAGTTATCACTCACTCACTAAAAGTCTTACCTCTAAAAATCTCATTGTTCATTCAATATTTCTGACATCTGGGAACCAATCAATGATGTCAAACCTATGCAAAGCTTCAACGCATCATTTTTGAGTCTAAATGTTAGTCAGTGCGGTTTGAGAGAACATATAAGATGACTTATTGAAAAATGACTTCATTATTAGCTGTCACATCACTCCAGAACAGGGCCAGAAATGAACTTTTCTTTATGAACTTTATTTAAAGGTGCAGTAAGTGACTTGAAGACTTCACACTGGTTATCTTAGGTGCATGAAAACCAAATGGTCATTCAAATTGTTTATGATGATATCATTTGTAAGAGTGCAGAACTCAGTGAGCGTGAGCTGAATAAAACTGCTATAATAGATTTAGTTTAATTGTTTGAGGGCATTTTTTTTGTCCTCATGAATTTGTGGGACAGTTTTGTTCAGTTGTGTTTTGTGGCGGCATTTTTGCACCAATACCCAAAATTTTCGACCCTGATTCAAAAGACTTGGAGCATTGCACCTTTCTTGGTGCATTTGAGGATCTTATGTATGACAGTCACTATTAAAAAAAGAGCTGTGATAAAATTCTTAACCATTTTGTTTTCAAAATAAATAACACCCAGCAAACACAGAACATTCCCCTAACGTTCCCGAATGGTCACATGAGGTTATTTTTTGGGAACCAAACAAGAACGTTATAGGAACGTTCCATGTAGGTTATTTTTAGGTTCCGTTTTTATAACGTAAGGAGAACGTTCTGGGAACGTTCCCCTAACCTTAAGGGAAAGTTCTAGGAACATTCTCGGAACCAAAAACTAACGTTCCCATAACGTTCCCTAAACTTAAATTTGTTTGCTGGGCAGCTAGCAGGTTTTGAACAACATAATAAACTTTTTTTTTAATTGAATAATAATTAGTCCAAAGAATGTTCCATTTATTTAACCAGATAAAGCATTTTCTCATCAACTACAGCAAATATCGTCCAGATCCTCTCATGTTCACCAGGCCAATGCAGGCTGTAGGGGACAGAATTGCTGGGGAAAACACAGAGGCATGCTGATTCTGCAGAAGAAATGGCTCCAATCACACAAGATTGGAAGAAATTGTGGGCCAATCAGCCCTGAGTGATCCCAATATAGCGTAAGGCTATTTGCAATAGGGCTGTAATTGAGTGTTCAGGCCAGAACTGAGGGTCACTACCTGGATATTCAAGAGACTGACAGGTGAGGGAATGTATTCTGCAAGTGATACAACTAAGGGTGGCATCTCACACATGAACTCTGTCCCCTGAAACGCTTTCATCGGCCCTTCACGGTGCCCTGGGGTCATGATTCAGAGCAGGTGGAAATCTGCCGCTTAAATTCATATGCAAGACCACAGCGTCCCGTCCGATTACACAATCATGCATGTTTGGCTAATACAGACTCCACAGACTGCAGAGGTGTGTAGGTGTATAAGAGAGATCATGGATGGATGGATGGATGAAAAGAACAAACTATAGTTACTTAGTTGTGATGAACAAAATAATGGCAGACAGAAAAAAACAAGGCTACAATTTGCAAGAGCTCACCAAAATTGGACAGTTGAAGACTGGAAAAATGTTGCCTAGTTGATGAGTCTCGATTTCTCAAGTCAGAATTTGGCGTAAACAGAATGAGAGCATGGATCCATCATGCCTTGTTACCACTGTGCAGGCTGGTGGTGGTGGTGTAATGGTGTGGGAGATGTTTTCTCTGCACACTTTAGGCCCCTTAGTGCCAATTGGGCATCGTTTAAATGCCACGGCCTACCTGAGCATTGACCATGTCCATCCCTTTATGGCCACCATGTCCCCATCCTCTGATGGCTACTTCCAGCAGGATAAGGCACCATGTCACAAAGCTCGAATCATTTTAAATTGGTTTCTTGAACATGATAATGAGTTCACTGTACTAAAATGGCCCCACAGTCACCAGAGCATCTTTAACTCAATAGAGCATCTTTGGGATGTGGTGGAACGGGAGCTTCATGCCCTGGATGTGAATCCCACAAATCTCCATCGACTGCAAGATGCTATCCTATCAATATGGGCCAACATTTCTAAGGAATGCTTCACAAAATCAATGCCACATAGAATTAAGGCAGTTCTGAAGGTGAAAGCAGGCTCAAACACAGTATTAGTATGGTGTTCCTAATAAGCCTTTAGGTGAGTGTAAGTAAGTAAGTAGGTAGGTAGGTAGACAGGTAGACAGGTAGACAGACAGACAGACAGACAGACAGACAGACAGACAGACAGACAGACAACAGACAGAACAGACAGACAGACAGACAGACAGACAGACAGACAGACAGATAGATAGATAGATAGATAGTAAATAGACAAACTGTGAGCAATCAGGTTTCCAGTGAAGAACTACACTGTCCATAATCCAGAAGCAGGATCCACCAATCAGAGAAGCTGCTGTTGCCATAGAAACAGAAAATGCACCAAAGAGCCCCAGCAGGGGTATAATCGAGTCGGTACCACAATTAATATATTTTAAAACTTGTATCACTTCTAATATATTCTTTTTTACACTTATACAATACATGACTCATGTAACAATTTCCTTATTTAAAATGAAGGAACAACAGAGAAAAGAAAAGTAAAGATTCAGTAGTCAGTATGAAAGCATTAACTGATGGTGGGAGTTTGGTTGTGCATTTGCATAAATTACTAATACAATTCCCATAATGCATTTCAGCACACTTCAAATAATTTCTTATCATGAGCAAACCCACTCTGATTCAATGCTTTGATCCCGGTCCCCTTTAAACCTCTCAATTTCCACATAGACAAACACATGCAGGGAGAGAGAACAGAAAACACACTGGTCACAGTGCTGCCTAAATTACACTATGAAACATATTTCAAACTGTAAATGTCATGTGTCGGATCACACTATGTAAATCTGCAGACAAACAGACATTAATCTAATCAGAAAACACAGTTACTTTCGAAAAGGTTGTCAATAAAAAAATGTTATGACATCGGCTAACCAGCTAAAAAACAGCTATTGACTCTTTATATGTGAACCCTGTGTTTTTTTATTTAAATGTGTTTTAATTACAATAACGTGAACATATGTGGCCCTCAGCATCACCTATGCTGGTTCTTCTCTCAAAAGTAGAGAATCCGGATGAAAGTATAGAAAAATATATAACATTAAAAATAGCACCAAACTTAAAAAAAATAGCACAAAAATATCACTAAAGAAACAAAAAAGTATCCTCAAAGATATCACAAATCACTCGGGCTGAAAAAATATCTCAAATCAAATCACTGAAAAATAATCAAAGAAATCAAAGTGACTAAAACCTATCAAAAAATCGAAGTGTTATGGTTTAACATCTGTTAGAATTTGCCATTGAAGGATTGTTTTAATTTTTCTGAAAGAAAAGAAAGATGCAGATTGGAGATGGAATAAAGTCATATCTGAGAGGACAGGCAGAAGCTGTTATCGTGCACAAATGTCTATTAGTAAGAGGCTAATATGGGCCACCAAGTAAAATGAAGAAGAATACATGAATAATTAAAGCTCATAACTCATCTCTGAAACACACAGGCATCGAGGGATCGTCTCAAACTCTGCCTCGACATTGTTTCCATGGTCAGGGACAGATTCTTTTTCTGACAGTTATTAAAACCTGCATTTATTTATTCCTGTATTTTTTAAGGAACTGTACTGTGAGTGATCACATGGCCTTGCAGCATTAAGTCTTCAGTTGTTTTTGCCTTCATAAAAGTGGATGACGGCAAACTACAGTACACCCAAACTAACCAGAAACTGAGCTCACAGTGCTTTTGGGAAACACAGCCACTTCTTTTCCTATTCGAGTATCATGTTTAACTTAGGAATATGTCAGATGAGATTACAGATGTAAATGGGTTTCGAACAGCATTTAATGCCGACTTGAATCTTTAGGATCGTACGAGTATCCGGGATAAGTGATCTAAATGAAAGAGACATCAAAAGCCTTTGCTGTGACGTCCTCCCACTTCATCATCAGAACAGCCGAACAGAGACGAAGCGACAGGTAATAGCCTTACATTACACAACGCCACAATCTGCACTGCTTCACTGGAGAGGAGAGAGCAAACTTCACTTTATCAATTACTGGCACTTCCCACAAACACCGAACACTTGGGGGTCCCATTACTAAACCATCAGGGACACAATTCCCATGTTGATTTTGAGACTACTAGATATGCTTGACTTTTTGTCTGAGAGAAACTATAATCAATTAAGTAAACAATTCACACATTTTAAGGGGCCAACAGAGTATATTCGCCGTTTTGTGGTTACATGCAAGAATTAGTTGTCACATGCTTGGTATGCGTGTGACATCACCATCGGCCGGAGTGCCTGCAGTTCCTCACAGTGAGTGGCAAAAAGACTGAGCAGCTGTATTTGTTATCAGCGTGAATGCCGAGAAAAACAAACACAACACATATAAAGTAGGAAAGATCTTTGCGATTGACTGTACAACTAGAATTGACAAAAAATCGGAGGTATATTTTTAGACTGCGATAGAAAGAGGAACAAATGGATCGCTGCAATTCACAGAAACAACTGTGTTAATATGCTGAATTTAGGTGTAAAACCATACCATATATTTAGGGCCCGAGCACTAACGGTGCGAGGCCCCTATTGAAACTGTTAGAATTTTATTTATTTTATTTTTTTTTCTGCAAAGTAAGCGCCATTTTCGCAGCCGCAACATGCTCAAAAACTCACCAAATTTGGCACGCATATCAGGACTGGTGAAAAATTTCGTATTTTGTGGGTTTCGCGGATGGGCGTGGCAAAATGGCTCGCTAGCGCCACCTAGAAAATTGGAAACAATTAGCCCCTCGTCCACGTTCTAACCTACATGCACGAAATTTGGTGGGGACGTGTATCATATCAAGACGCACAAAAAATACATTATACAACAGTCCCGCCCTGAACACATGTACATGCCGAAATTAGCCCACAGTCATAGCGCCACCTGCTGGCAACAGGAAGTGACCTTGGGGTGCTCGAATCTTCCTAATTGTGTGCTTGGGTCATTTTAATATTTTAATGGTGAGGCTTTTGTTTTTGCAATCAGGCTCTCAAAAATTATATAAAAATTTGTATTTAGATTTATCAGCCAATAAATCCGTTATTGGCTCTCAAACATAAAGAATTATCGGTTACTCGATATTGGGCCGATAACCGATATAATAAGTTAATAATAATAATAATTTTAATATCATGCATTTCTATTTGTCATGGTCAAACAATGTCTAAAGGGGACCTTCAAAATAAAGTGTAAACAAAGTCTTAATAACTTTTTATTAACATGGTGGAAAATTTGTATATATTTAACTGCACAACGGACAATAAAACCTAAATTCATCTAGTACGCATAATAAAAAAACAATCAAAAAACACGCTAACTAATGTCTATATGAAAATAATGAATAATTTAGACATATATTGGGAAACTACCTGATGCTAAACAGATGGCACAAAATACAGGACACACAACACGACTGCAAAAACATCACGTAAATATTTTCACTGATTATGGTTTTGTAATCAGAGACTGCGACTGTTATATATAAAAACAGATAATGTGAAGCAACGTCTATTTAGATTAGCCAATCATCAACACTACAATAAAATACTGCACTGATTGACTTTATACTCAGACGCCTAAATCAACAATCATCACATTACAGTAGCAGCATCATGAGCGTTTAATAGATGATGTTGCCCATGAGAAGACGATCATTAGAGCTCGGAGCTCCAGGGAAGAGACGCGACCATGACTAACTGATCATCCCTAAACGAGAGCCATTACACCAGAACCAGGAATATTCTCCATGGTAAGACACAGAAAGGGAGTAATTGAGTGCGCTGGTCCAGAACATTAAACAGTGTTAACACTTATGAAAAGAGTGGACAGCAAAACAGATCAGAGTCTGGCAAACGCTTAAATTTAGTTCAAAAAACACAAATGACTTGCTCTCTGCTTAATCCTGATGTAATATTTGCAACTTTACCAGAAATGAGATTCATTAAGAACTTTATGAGAGAAGAACAAATCTGCGAGGACACCATCATACCTGAAACACTCAAACCTGTCAAATATACATAAATAACAGGCAACTCGTTACAATCTGATTTCAATGAGAAGTATTCAAAGTCCCTGTAAATAAACAAACTACAGCAGGTTGTGCATTACAGTGATTTCTTTCACGGTTAAAGTCTGTTCTTAAAGTGCCCTGTGTTGGCGGCATCGATACCACACCAATGTACATTACATTTAAGCAGTAACACTTTACAATAAGGTTAATTAATTAACATTAGTTACAACTTTACCGTTGTTAACATGAACTAATAATGAACAATACTTCTACAGCATTTATAAATCTTAGCAGTAGGGGAATGTAACGAAGTACAAATACTTTGTTACTTTACTTAAGTACATTTTCACGTATCTTGATTCTTTACTTTACTTAAGTGCATAAAAAGTGCATATTTTTACTTTTACTTCGTTAGATTTTGCAGCAATTATTATACTTTCTACTCCACTACATTTCTACAACTTCTGTTACATTTTCATTACATTTTTTGATCAGTTTTTCCCCTGCCAAAACGTAATCTGACCATCCGCCCATTGCACGTTTGTCTCACCAGTGACGTTTGGTTGCCATACTAGATATATCAACCCGTTTTTCATTTTTTCATTAACCATTCTTTTTCAAAATCATTTTTTTCCACCACATCATTTCAACATCATTATAGGAGTATACGGTTGAATGAGTTAGAATTAAATGTTTTATTAATCATTAGAAAATAGACATTAAGAAAATAAATTATGCAAGTACTTTTACTTTTAATACTTAAAGTACATTTAAAATCAGGTACTTTTTACTTTTTACTTAAGTATGGTTGTCATTGTGTTACTTCTACTTTTACTAAAGTAACTATTTATCTGGTTATTTGTCCTTTTACTCAAGTACTGAGATTCAGTACTTCCTCCACCACTGAATCTTAGTTAATATTAATTTAAACATTTACTAATACATTCTTAAAATTAAAGATTGTATTTTTTAACACTACTAACATGAAAAAAAAACGATGATTCTGTACTAACATTAACAAAGATGAACAAATACAGTAACAAATGTTTTTATATTTTTGCTATGTAACCATTTTGTAACTGTCATTTTGCCATTTTGTGAGCAAATTAATAGAAATTTTATCTTTATTTATTCAAATTTTCTAATTTATGTTTAGTATTTTTTATATAATATTGCACTATCTTGGAGTGGATCCTATTTTACATTTCACTGCAGGTTGTACATTCTGTATAACTGTGTATGTGACAAATAAAAAATCTTGAATCTTGAAATGTGTTGCCCATGCTTAATTAATACATTAACTAATGTTAACTGATTAACCTTATTGTGAAGTGTTACCAATTAAACTAATATTATCATTTAAAAAAAATACATTTTCAGTAAGATTTGTTTTACTGTTTTTAAAAGAAGTCTCTTCTGCATTTATTTGACCAAAAATAAACAGTAATATTGTAAAATGCTCACTTGTTATATTATAAAACAGCAGTCAGTATATCATAATGTGCATTGTTCAGTAAACTGTTACACTCTTAAAAATTCTGGGTTGTTTTAGACCAATTTTGGGTCAAATATGGACAAACTCAAACATTGGGTTAAAAATGTAATTTAAAAATGTAACCCAATGGCTGGGTTTGTCCATATTTGACCCAAAATTGGGTTAAAACAACCCAGCATTTTTAAGAGTGTAGGGGAGCGGGGCACAACGTAACGCGGGGCTAGTTGTAACACGCTTGTTTTAAATACTTCCACACATCCTGGAATGACGAAACTTGGTGTATTTACTAGTTGCCATTTCAACACTATATAGAGAAAAAATGCGCCAAAATTCCAAAATCTTTGTAAGATATCACTGAACATTTATTTAACCATAGCAAAAGTGCATTTCTTACTTAAGTTGATTTTTCGTCTCTATTTTTTGTGTTTATTTAAAATTAGACAAATCTGATATTATTTTAATCTCCAATCTGTTGTTTAACCGTTGATTTAGTTCTTTAATGCTTTGCTAACTAGCAGAAGACACTAGCAGGGTTTAAATCACAGTTGTGCAGTTGGGGCATGTTGTAACACTGTGTTACAATGTGCCCCTATTTGAAATATGATATTATATTCTATACTTTTATGAATTCTATTGTGAAAACATGAGAAACATGTAAATAAAGACTGAGAGTCAATGCTCAGAAATTATTAAGTATTATTTTGTTTTTGAATTATGCTGTATAGCTGTGTTTTCCGATGTGTTTGTTGTCAAACTCAAAAATTAGTTTATTTTTAATTATTAAAAAATGCCATTATTTAATATGAAAAAGTTAATAATTGTATTTTAATAAGAAAATATTTTGGTTTGACTTGCATATGTTTTTGATCAGATCAGATAGCATTTTAAGCTGTCATATGGTGATGTTACATTGTGCCCCTCACATGTTACAATTTACCCCACCTATGGGGCATGTTGTCACATTTCACTTCCATTCTTTCAGGGTAAATCAAGAAAAAAGTATACACTGTATTAATAAAACAAAACCACATAATTGTGCTAGACATGTGGGAAATTAATGTGGGGGAAAAAAAACTCTAAACCCTAAGTAGATTTACACAAATTGACAAAGTCAAAAAGTGTTACTTCAGTGCCCCGCTCTCCCCTATTCTCCTCCAATCAGTCTTTATGTGTGCTGTAACACCACCGCTGATCAGTCAGCATCCACTGACGCCAGACGCTGGACTCTATCAGTGACTGAGGAAACTGTGGCATTTAAGAAATTAATTGAGTCTCACTGTCTTTATAATCCACCATCAATATCTCAGCCTTGCTGACTTATAGATCTTATGGACACAATTCTGGCAACAGAAGATGAAAGATGGCAACAGCCTGATGATGGAGGATAATTGGGGTTGCGGTCAGTGTTTAACACCGGCTTTGAGCTCTCGGCTCATATTCAAGTATACTTCAATAAAACCAGACTACATGCTGACCCTCCTCTCCAAAATCACAATTAGCAAAAGTATCAAATCTTTTACACAATTTCTATGAACATAATAAAGCAATGCAATGCACATCCCAAAGTGACATCATGATTAACACACGTGCTAGTGCTCACGATTAACACACAAAGCTAAAGGCCAAAGTTACTTTACTGTGTTCTGTCTGCCAAACCGTGTTCTCAAGGCATTGTGTGTCCTCACCGTCTAAAGCAGCGCTTTCATTTCAAGGCAAAACAATGCATCTCATCTTTCTAAAGGCCTCTCATGTTTACAATGTCCTCTCTCAGACTGACATTCCCATAGTGCCCTATGGTGACACAGTGCTTTGAAGCCTCTCTCTGTCGAGTGTGTTCTCTCACTCACACACGTCTGCAGCACAGCTTATATCTGGACAGAGAAACACTCGACACAATCTAAAGCTCAGAGACAAAAGAGAACGTTTATCTTTGAGCAAGTACTTGAGACATGCAGCAAGATGGACCTGAGCATAAAAGCAACTGGGGCAGCAAAAATAAAATAAAATAAAAATAAAAATAATTCTGTGATCATTAACTTGTGCTTAAGACAATATAGACATGCATCCTCTTACATACAGATTCATAACATTTCCTGTTGATTGAAACTTCTTAATTATAGCCCTGATGGTGGAAATGGGAACACTGTAAAATTGAAAAGCAATAAAATTGTGGCAACAGATTACAAGCAATATTATTAATTAAATTTAACAAATTAGAATTGAGTAATAATTAATCAAATTAATTCCTTAAAAGTTAACCAGTCAAATGATTATGAACAAAATATGTTAAAACATAACCAACATCATCAGATAACCTTTTCTATTTGTTCATCTATAACTCGGGTATATCAGCCAAACAAAACTTAAAGTGAATGACTTAAGGGTCTAGAGGCCAACTAAAACACACACCGATCACCATAATGATGACTTAAAATGATGGTTTTCTCCTTCAGTGATTCTGCTTGTTAACATCAGGTGTCTTCAATATTGGCAATATAAAATAAAGAGATTTTCATTCATATTTGACGTCTATCTGTTATTCAGATATTTTTGTTTATTTTTTGGTGTAAATTTTACTCATTTTAAAATGGTTAACTTTTAAGTAATTAATTTGATTAATTGTTATTTAGTTCTAATTTGTTAAATTTAATTAATAATATTGCTTGTAATCTGTTGTCACAATTTTATTAATTAGATATAGTGTATACATTTTTACAGTGTACTTGAGATATTTTCTTACAGCCACTTTCTATTTTGTGAATCTCAACAATCTTTTGCTCCACATCAGAACTATCTTCTTTGGTTATGCCCGTGCTGAGAAAAAAAAAACATTTATTTCATAAACAGAAATTATGATCACAACTGTTTCTGTGACATGATTAACACACAGAACACAGCACAGCAATCAGGTTTACAAACCTCTCATTCATCTAATCAAACAGAAATAGCCTGATATACATAATGCATGCATTTCAGAGGGCTGTAATTTTAATAATCGGCCTAAAATTGCCTCTCTAGAAGAGCAAAAATCACCATAGTCGTCCATTAACTCACATTACTTTAAACCAAGAATTATCTGCATTATTTCATTCACAGCACACTACATTTAAGAGTCTTAAACTATGCAATTTCCTTTCGAGGAAACCGCACTTTCACCATAATCACATGTGAGAGGGACTATATTTGATTGGACACACATTTATGCACAAAAAAATAATGTATGCACACTAAATTACCAAGATCCATTTATTTAATGCTTTCATGCAATAATCTATTAGTAACATATCACATTTGTAGACCATTTTTCTAAGGTCATCTAATGCATTTTTTTTAATTTTCCCCCTCTTAAATATTATCAAAGTTATTAGTGCCAATGTTTCATACTGTATGACCATTTTTCCCTTTTACAGTCCGCTTTACATTTAAGACTTCTAACACAAGTGTTTACTCATGCCATGCTTGTTGGTGTTTGATTGACAGCTTCAGTCTTCATTCACTTTCATAGAAATGAATGGTCAGGATATTCTTCAGAGATTCACCATATTCCACTAAACAAAAGTGTGGCTGTTGTTGGTTTTCTCACATGTTGGATGTTGAGAACGGTCAGCCATTGGGCCAGAAGAGCTGAAGGGGAATATGACCATTAGCGCGACACTAAACTACTTCCCCAAGCGCTGATCATTCTCAACATCTTTTTCAAAAAGTCTGAAAGCGAACAAACCCAGCAGTGAACAACCTGTGTTCACACAGAGCGCAATCAACCCCACAGTAATCAACGCAAAATGCCTTATTTTGATGAGAATGAGAGCGGGGATTTATTTTCTGGAATGGAATGAAGCAGGAATGAGCCAGATTGGCAGGGTGTGTGTGTGCAACTGACTGCATTAGACTGGCCTGCCCAGTTAATTAATGTGTAGGCTGCTCTGCCCAATGGGATTCTGGGCCATCTCCATTTCCAGTCACTTTGAATCTGGGAGCTGACACAATCTGACTACTGGAGAGCCAAGATCACACCAGCCCTGGATCCCAGGCTCTTTAAAAGATTGGTTTGCTCTGTTGTCATCATAGCTCTTCCATCAATGACTGTTTTGGGTAGAAACAAACCCATTTATATACACACTGATCACGTTTGCATGCACGTTTTTTAGATTAAAGGAATATTTAGGCTTCAGTAGAAGCACTTTGTATTGGTATTACTGGTGTATTTGGGGTCTTTGAGATGTTCTGACATGCCCTGACATTTGTACCTTTTTCAGTTGCTTATAAACATTAATGGCACAGGTGAAATTACACTCTATTTAGCACAAACAGGGCTACCATAATATGTGAGCAACATGTATGCACATGTTTGTATTTTTGAGAGAATATTGTTCATGCGTGGTTATTGAAAAAAACTAAAAATTAAAGTTTCTGAAATAAGGCCACAAAACACATAAGAAATATACGCCACAAGACTTTTGACTAATTGATGTTGTTGCCAGAGTTTTTTTTTTCACAATGATCTGAAAATCATCCTCCTAATCATTCATGTAAAACTGTGAATTGGGTTATATTGTGAAAAAAAAACATTTTTTGTTTTTGTTTTTGGTTGACTACCACAAAAACACTGATGGGTTATGAGCTAATAATTGCTATAATTATGGGTATAATTGCTTTAACTCATCTTTTATTCAAGAATAATCAACTTAGTACGTTTAACGTAATTTACGTTGAAATGACTTAAACATTTAAGTACATTGATGTACTTAAAAACTGCTATTTTTTTGTTACAGTGAAGTTAATGAGGGCAATCTGTTATTATTAGACAATATGTGTGTTAAGGTGAAAAGATCCTCACTATACTTTTCTGTGTAAAGTTATATTCTATTTGACAACTTCATCACCATGTCAACATTACATCTAAGTTATTTAAACAGCTTTTCATTTCAAATACAAGTTAACCATGCATGGGTTTTAACATAACAATTATTGTAAGAGTTTTGCTTCCCATTTCTGCTTTTAAATCTTCCAAAAATTGGTCCCATTCACATCCAGTGAATGCCTCACCATAACCTTGCTCTTTGCTTTTTGAAAGAAAATGAAGCCTTGTCAAAATGATGTTTTTGTAGCAATCAACATTGTGCCACAGATGCCAGAATATGTGTTTGAAGACCATATTCTGGCTTTGTTTTGAAATGCTTCACAGATATCGAAATATTTTAAAAAAATGCTCCTATAATACAATATCTATACATGTAATTCACTGCATTCTTCCAGCTGAAATGAACACTAGAGGCAGTAAAACACCAGCAACTTTTATTACCTCTAAATAAATATGATTACCAGGGGCAGAATATTGATTAACTCATTTATTTTGTGTGGTTCCTTGCATAATAGTATATTATGACCTCAAAACACTTTTACCATAGTGTATTATTTGTTAACTAATTGATTTGACGTTTGCAAAAAATAACCATTTATGTATGCTTCATTTTTTATGGCTTCAGCTATTTTTTTTTTTTTTTTTGGGGGGGGGGGGGGTTATCATTATTATTATTATTATATATTTTATTCATAGGCGCCTTACATGACACTCAAAGACACATTAAACACAAAACGATCAACATTAAACAGATAATTAATACACTCTAAAAAATGCTGGGTTGTTTTAACCCAATTTTGGGTCAAATATGGACAAACCCAGCCATTGGGTTACATTTTTAAATAACATTTTTAACCCAATGTTTGAGTTGGTCCATAATTGACCCTAAATTGGGTTAAAACATACCCAGCATTTTTTTGTGTATGTATTACAATCTGGACAGACTGGATACACACATGCAAGTAATCACCTAAACGCCTTCCTAAGGTGAGATTAAGTTTATTTGTTTCAATAAACTCTCTTTCAGTCCCTTTCAGAGCTTCAAAGAAAAGAAAAGTTGTTTCCTTTCATGAAATGAGGCCTGTGAGGTTAAACCTTGCAGTGCCACAACACACAGTTTGGCACGAGAAACCCTTCAAATCCTCCCTTACACTCCGGGTTCATTCAGCTTCGACAGAGACTGTGTGTTTTTGACACAGTTGCTATGGCAGCGAAGAGACAAACGGGCCACTGTGTTTGGATGCGCCGGCGTACATAAACGTCTCTTGTCTTTCCTCAGATTACGGTTCAAATGCCTCTCTGTCTCACGCAAGAGTTTGTACATCTTTCTCTCGCTCATATTTAAAAGAATGATTCACCACAACATTTAAATTCTGTCATCATTTACTCACACTCATGTCATTCCAAACTGTTGCCTTCTACGCATCACAAAAGATGTTTAGAAGAAAGTTTGCACAGTTCTTCCACATACAGCAACAGTTCAAAGTTATGATTCAATTTTCTCTCACAGCTTTACGGACAATGATGCTTTTTCAGGCATTTCCCAAACTTTACATCAGCCTCTATTGAATCAGCTTTATTTGTGTGTGTGATCCACTGAAGTTAAAAAGTCATATACCGGTAGGTTTGGAATAACATGAGGTGAGTAAATGATGACAGACTTTGAATTTTGGCCAAACTATCCCTTTAAATTCATACATGACATGGAGTTTTGGAATTTATAATAAGACTAGTGAGACAAATAATTACCCATATTGAGTTCATTGTACATAGATTCAGCGTTTTGAATTTTAAACAATCATTAATGACTTCTCAGACTTCTACTGGTGGCGATCTATTTCTATATTTAAATCTATATCAACATACATATATGTGTGTGTCTATAGCCTCCTATGTATATGTCAGAATAGAAGAAAATGTCATTAAAATATATGTGTAATTAAAAGGAACATTTTCAGCACTTTACAGCAACTGTGGCCTTCATAAACTAATATAATTGGAAGAATACTTTCCAAAAGTGTTGAGCAATTAATGTGCTATTCAGCTAATTATACATTTTATTTATAGGCACCTTACATGACTCTCAAAGACACATTAAACACAATAAAACGATCAACATTTAACAGATAATTATTATTACAGTCTGGACAGACTGGATACACACATGCAAGAAATCACCTAAACGCCTTCCTAAGAAAGTGGGTCTTAAGGTGAGATTTAAAAAGTTTATTAATTTCAATAAACTCTCTTACACTCCCTTTCATAGTAAATGATGACAGACTTTGTGTTTTGGCCAAACTATCCCTTTAAATTCATACAAGGCATGGAGTTTGGGAATTTATAATAAGACTATTGAGACAAATTCCCCATATTGTGTTCATTGTACATAGATTCAGCGTTTTGAATTTTAATAACTTCTTCTCAGACATCTACTGGTGGCGATCTATTTCTATATATATATAGGCGATCTATTTCTATAATTATATCTATATCAATCAATAAATAAATAAATAAATAAATTGAAAAAAATAAAAATAAAATAAATATATATATATATATATATATATATATATATATATATATATATATATATATATATATATATATATATATATATAAATATATATATATATATATATATATATATATATATATATATATATATATATATAATATATATATATATATATATATATATATAAATATATATAAATATATATAAATATATATATATATATATATATATATATATATATATATATATATATATATATATATATATATATATATATATAAATATATATATATATATATATATATATATATATATATATAAATATATATAAATATATATATATATATATATATATAAATATATATAAATATATATATATATATATATATATATATATAAATATATATAAATATATATATATATATATATATATATAATAAATAAATATATATATATATATATATATAAATAAATATATATATATATATATATATATATATATATATATATATATATATATATATATATATATATATATATATATATATAAATATATAAATATATAAATATATAAATATATACTATATATTAGGGATGCACAATATATCGGCTGCCATATTGGTACTTGGCCAATATATGTTCATTTTTAGTGTTATCGTTATCGGCCTGATAAGAAAATTAGGCAGATATATTAAAGTTGATCATTCATGTAGATTGCAGATGCACTGTTCAACATGATGGTTTGGAATTGCTTGAAATATGATTGGACAAAAAAAATTAAAAATACAGTTTTATGTCCGTCATATAATAATGAGATGAGAACATTATAAATATGTGCTTGTGCTATAGACTTTTTTTTTGTAATCAGACTCTCAAAAATGAAATAAAAATTTGGATTTAGATTTACTGGCCAATATATCGGTTATCGGCTTTAGAAGTATTAAGAGTTACTGGTATTGGCCAAAATGTTCATATCGGTGCATCCCTACTGTGTGTGTGTGTGTGTATATGTCTATAGCCTCCTATGAAGATGTCAGAACAGAAGTCAATGTCATTAAAATATATTTGTATAATTAAAAGGAACATTTTCAGTCCTTTACAGCAACTGGGACCGTCATAAACTGATATAATTGGAAGAATACTTTCCAAAAGTGTTGAGCAATTAATGTGCTGTTCAGCTAATTACTTTCAATTTGATGATTCCCGAGGCACATTCCACTTTAACAAACCAAGACTGAGATCAGCGTCGAACGAGTAATCGTGGCTGACGGCGCTTCAGGACTGACACAGTCAGAGAGGAACGCCAGCTATGATTGAACTCCAAAGCTTTGCTTCAGAAGAGCAAAGAAAGACAAAAACAGCTTACAAGGTCATGTAATACCATAGACTGTGAAAAAATATGGACGTAGTGTCCGTGACGTCACCCATAAGTTTCTGAAGAGCGTTTTTGAAGACTAAAGTGGGCGCATTTCTCACATTTCTCACAACATACAAGCAGTCAACTATGTGTATCGTGATGCATTATTATTCTGCTAGTTAAAAATGTATTAGTTACTTACAATATTGCTCTAAGCTTGTGCATGTGACAATGATTCAAGCACATGTCAGTCGGCATCTCACGTCAAGTCCGTAAAGAGCTTTAAATCAGTCCATTTTACAATCTGATTTTGGCCGCCTCTGTTTCTCAGATGGTAAAAACTGTGAATGAACTAGAAAATCCAGCGCTCATTCAAGGGTGTGCATCTATTGCATGGACGGAGAGAACCGCTGAAATCATCAGACATCCATTAGTGCATGTGAGGGAAAGAGCTGGAAACACAGCGCTGGTCGTTCTCTCCAAACTCAACACGACGGAATCCAACGGCGTGCACGGGCAGAAGGTATAATACATGTATTAAATTGTATGAAATAAACCCGGAAAAAGCACAAACACAGCTGAGGGTGACGCTAACAGACCGCAGACAAACGACTAGCAGTGAAAGCAGCAGCACCTGTCACTCAAGTGGCCACGCCCTTAATTATGCAGAACTTTAAGGCTTAAATATAATTTAAACAGATGAGTTGTAAAAAAAAAATTCACCCCCTCACAGTCGTCATGAAGGGCAAAATTAGCGATACAGACCAAAACAACTATTTGCCACCAGGCTGTAAACATGTTTTTTTCTGCGGTGAAGTTAGACATTTTAACATGGGGGAGACACAGATTTGACTCGCTTTTGCAGCCAGCCTCAAGTGGCCACTCGATGAACTGCAGTTTAATTCACTTCCGTGTTGGCTTCAAGAGCGAGACGGGGAGGTTGCCCCTTGTGTAATACACTCTGCTATTAAATCAGTTTTACCACAGTAATGCAGTCTATTTATACACTAACTGGTTTCCCCGCCAAATCTCATAAATTGACAAAATTTTAAAAAATAAAATAAATAAATACTCGCCAGGACACTTTTTTTGCATTTTTTTTCCAAAATGCATGACTTTTTTGCATTTTTTCTTCCAAAATGCATGATTACATTTGATTACTATTATTATTATCAAAGAAATTATAAAATGGAATTTTAAAATGCATCATTGATATATATCCAATTTGAATGCATCTGGTGCCTGTTGAGTATTTTGGACCCTATTATAGAATATGACGTCAGAATCAAGTGTCAAGCGTTCTCTTCTGGCATTGCAGGCTCTGTAATCAAGCTTATGTTAAATTATTCAGATCATCTACTCACGCTGTGTCCACACAAATAACAACTTCCCCACCTAATTTCATCCAAAGTTTCCTTCAAAGTATTTCAAAGGATGGCGAAATCAAAGCATCTATTAAGAATGACCTTCCTCCTTCTTTCAGAGCCACCTGTCTTCAGCATCTCTGTGCTAACGTGTGTTTATCTGAGCAGCAGCTCTTCAGAGTGTGTCATCTCCAAGTCCCATTTGCTGCCAGTAATGAGACCATAAATCATATATTGATGTGTCTTTCTCTGCCGTGCCACATAGCAGAGATTTCGCTGCTGGACTAATGCATCATATTAGCTCTACAACGTCTATAAAGATGCATGTTGGTGTGTGTGCGTGGTCTTCATCCTGACCATGTCCTACACATTCCAAATTTCCATTCCACATTTGAAGCTTAGCAGAAAACAAACCACTATTGCTTATTTTTGAGAATGAGCATTAAATGTGGTACACATTGCAGGTTGTTGTGGCCAAGAATGGACAAACCACAATTTCTTTTTTTTCTGCTCATAGGATCAAATCTGAAACAGGTTCAAGTTAAATACACAGTGTGCTTAAAGCTTGTGTCATTTTTGTTGCTGTTAAAAATACTTTCTTCTATTCCAAATTAATGTGCACAAACAAATATTAGCACACGTGATCCTTACTGCGAACACTGATCTAGGTACAGTAAGTACCAGTAATGTGAGTTTTGTAAGCGCAGAACTGGTTACTTGTAAAAACCTGTAGAACGAACTTAAGATTATTCACTTCTGATGATATAAACAGATCGGAGACACTTTAAAATAAGTAGGGCCCTATAATTTCTGCGATCACGGAATAAAAAGCACACTCTTTTTACAACTAAAATAACAGTAAAGGGTAAAAAAAATTAATTCCCAAAAATTTAAAAGGAAAAAACGGAATTTGCAAAAATTAAAATGGAAAAAACTGAATTTGGGAAAAAATAAAATGGAATTTGGGAAAAAATAAAACGTGGCCCTAAATAAGGCTGTTCATATTAACATCACATGAACATGATTTCACACACCAAGTGTAAAGTTAGGTGGAGGGGGGATTATGGTGTGGGGTTGTTTTTCAGGGGTTGGGCTTAGCCCCTTAAGGCTGATTTATACTCCTGCGTCATTGTTCGCGTTTGACGTGCAATTACACATGCAGAGGGAGCATGTGAAACCAGGGGGAGGGGTTCTAGCAGACCAATCACAGCGCTTGCAGTCCATGTGGAATTGATGTATTGTTAAATTTTTACACAAGGCCGGGTCAAAACGGTCAGACTGTGGAGACGACAAGAGCTCGCAAGTAGATTCTTCTTTAATATCCAGTTCACCTATTGTTTCAGTTTAGTGTTTATAGGACTATTTTCTATTTTTGATTCTGTGGATATTCTAATTGAACAATTTAAGTATTTATCAAAGTACGGCTATTTTTCGATTCTGTGGTTATTTAATTGTGTAATGATTACAGTTCTCTGTTTGTCTTTTAAAATGAAATTTTCTTTAACAATAATGGACTCTATACATCTCAATTCTCCTGTATAGTCATCTTTGAGGGAAACCAGTTCAACCCAAGCGCTCTTTGATAACTTGATGATTATGTAATTGCAGATCATCTGTCCATCATCGTATAAAGCCCGCCATGGCAATTTGATTGGCCTGACGATTTCTGATCATAATTACTCCTCAATGGATGGAGTTCAGACTGAACTTCCCAATCAAAAAAATGTTGTGGGCGGGGTTCGGGCTGGCATCCAGGCAAGCAGATGTCCCCAAACTTTTGGCAATGTAGTGTATACACTCTTAGAAGACAAAGTTCTAAATAGAACCTTAAAAGGTTCTATCAGTGCTACGTATTTGGAACCCCTAAAAGGTTCTATACAGAAGTCTTTTTAAGGGTTCAAAAATAAGAATACTTTAGGGTTCTTTGTAACCAGGAAACAGGTTCTATATGGAACCTTTTGGGTTCATTCATTATCATTTGTTTTGTCCTGTCCGGATTAAATATTTCATATTATTGACAAACATCAAGACCCTAAAATGTATTTATGAATGCATGTGAATGATCACAAAATTCAAGATATGGGGGTTAGAAAATGTCTCTAATTATATAATTTTATGTAGTTAATGAATATCATATGAAGAGTATCGTTTCAGTTTTTCTCTTCCAAAAATCAGCATGATTAAAATGTGATATTAAGTCACTACAAGAGTTTAATAAACAATAATTTACTACAAAATGTTGCAAAATAATGTAATCTATGAATAGTGCCAAAAGTGTTCTTTCTTGTCATTATAGAACCTTTTTTTAGCATAAAAAGTTATTTGGAGTTGAGTAAAGAACCCTATGCTTCATATATAGAACCCCAATGAACCCTTTTGTCTAAGAGTGTATGATTTATACAATGTAAGATGTGATATCAGATGGAGAGCAGATTGTCCATAACTGCTGATCAGTGCTGGGATCCGGTTGTATAGCGGGTGTACGGATATCTCAGGACACACCACAGGTTGTGGAGCTCAGTGTGAGCGAGCGAGTGTGTCCGTATCTCTGAGCACTGCGGGGTGGAAGATCACTCAGCTTTACTCTCTCTCTTCACTCTTATCCAAACTGGAGCTCGCTCATCCCTCTCCAGGCCAGGCTCTGCTCTTCTCACGGTTTTAGGTTCTCTCTCAGCCGGCTTTCCCTCTGTAGTTCTCTAATCTCTGGGCTGGTCTGACAGAGCATGATTTCTGAGGACATTTTCTTGGTTTGAAGGCAATCCAATCACTCCGCTCAGGCCTTTTCATCTGGTGCTCAGGTGATATGTGCACAGGTGACTAATACGCTGCTCACACCTTTATTACATTCTTGCTTTTGTTTTCATTTGTTGCTGCATTCATCTGTCTGGGCTGAAATCTGGGGTGTGTTTACCAAAATCATTGTTAGCCAACTATGGTTGCACGTTCCATCGTTATCAGCATAGTTCAACAAGTTCGGTGTTTCTCGAAACAAACATCCATTGCAAAGTTGGATGGTTGGAACATGTTTTTGTGACATGTGGACTTGATAAATCTTTATCTTGAGTCCATTTAGTCTTTTAGTTTGTTTAAGAGATTTAAAGCACTGTTTTTGAAGAGTGCACGTGTGTATGTGATGTACTACACTCTCAGAAAAAAGGTACAAAAGCTGTCAATGGGGCTGTACCTTTTCAAAAAGGTAAACTTATGTCACTTTCAGGTGCTAATATGTACATTTTAGGTCCTAATTAGGGTTGGGTATCTAGAATCGGAGTATCGATTGGAACCGGGACTAACTTTTCGTTTTTCCCGAAATCAGTTCAAAAGTAAAAATTTCTATTCCTAGTTTCGATATTCACAGTCCGCCGACCGGAAGAAGAAACCGCTGGATCCACACCAACGAAGAAGCGCCTACCGGAAGTGTTGGCATAACGCGCGAGTCGAACATGAGTAGCTTGACGTCGGTGGTCCAAAGTGTGGCTTCACTTTTCTAAAAATAACGAAATCTCGGCAAAATGCAAAATTTGTGACATAAAGAGTATTTGTGACAGAAGGAGTATTTCCTTCAGAAAGACCATTGGTTAGCAAGGTTAGCTAAACTTTTAGCCTCTTAAAAGAATCGAAATCGAGAATCGTTAGGAACTGGAATCGAAACAAGGAATCGAAATAGAATCAGAATCGTTCAAATTCAAACGATACCCAACCCTAGTCCTAATATGTACATTTTAAGTGTTAATGTGTACATTTTAGGTGTTAACATGTACATTTAAGGTGATATGTACATTTTAAGTGTTAATATGTTTAGGTCCTAATATGTACATTTTAAGTGTTAATATGTACATTTTATGAGTTAATATGATTATAAAGGTGTCATGTTAGTCGTATGTACACCCCTTCAAGTAAAGTGCTACCACTGGAGCTAAGCAGAAACAGTTTCACAGTGTAGAGCTTGACGCAAATGTGAAATAAAGCATTTGAAGTCAGTTACCATGACACATATAGCAGCATGTTCAAGTTATGTTAACCTAGACCTTATATCCAAAGAGGAAACAAGAAAAAAAAAATACAAAACCAACAACCACCTATATTTAAGTCCCACATCAAGCTACCACTACTATACAGAAGCCGATATTATAGCAGCTATTACACAAGAGACCCATGCAGATAGAGTGAAGAGGATCTGCCGTGCAGGTGTGGAGGTAAAGAGAGGGACTCTTGAGGGCTGAAGAGTGCTGTTTGAGTGTTAAACAGAGAGTACAACTGCACTCAACTGAGAACAACTCTGTTTCTGGCATATGTTTTCTTACTGAAGTGACAAACACGAATGGGCATTGTTTCTAGGCACTAGTTTTTGAAAAAGAGCATCTGTTTTTCTTTTGAACTTCAGGTTCTCAAGTCTCACGCATTGGCCGTGAGACAGCACGCAATTCGAACCAGTTCACACGCCACACCGGGTATTTCTCCACGCTGAAAAGGCAACGTCAACCAAGATGTCCTGCAAGCTTTATATATAACTTCGTGTGATATTGATTAATTACATTTTTTAACCCCCATATCCTGAATTTTGTGATCATTCATGCATTGCATTAGGGGTTCAAAATACGTAGCACTTTAGAACACTTTAAAGTTCTATAGAACCTTTTCTTCTACGAGTGTAGAACATGTAATATATTGCCCATCGTATACAGTATTATTGATGCAGTCAAAAACTCTACAACTACTTTGCCACCAGGCCAGAAGCTTTGGCTCAGTTTGGCTTACATTACCGAAATAGCCTATATAAGGAAAATGTTTGTGGGTAGGTATGGGAAGGAATGAAGATGTATTTCTTCATTTTATTTTAAATTATATATTATACTGTATAAACAGTTCTAGTTACATTAAGGCCACATGTATCAAAGCAGAGTGCTCTGGGTAATATTTTATATCCGGTCAAAACATACATTAATTATTGCCATTGCATTTGTATTTTTCATAAATGTCAGGGAAAGATATTTGTGTACACACACACACACTTTAATATTCTAATATGCATTTGTTCACAATTTCCCACCACACAATAAATCATTATACCATTTTGACCAGACAAATTCAAAATGCAAAAAGATTTGTTTTTCCAAACTGTTTCGAGAGCAATTTGTTATATTTTTGTATTTTTTAAAATATTTTTACTAATATAACATTTAAGAGTAGGCTATTTTTGCTGTGATGAATTGCTCTGTCATTTATGAGATTTACCAATTGTTATAAATTCAATATTATTGATAATAATCAGAAACGTTTCTTGAGCAGCAAATCCTCATATTAGAGTGATTTATGAGGATCATGTGACTCTGAAGACTGGAGTAATGATGCTGATGGAGTAATGATGAATAAATTACATTTTAACATATTCACAATTTTTGCAGCCTTGCAAACCCAAACTTTTGAACAGTGATTTATTAAAAAGTCATCATGTTCCACGCAGGTGATGTTTATATTTCTGAAAATGAATGAAAAAACATTTGAAGTTCCATCGGATTAAATGAACGAGCACAGCGGTTTATCACTGGGATGCAGATATCGTGACACTGACATTTGTTTAGAACATTTAAGTTTGAAAGGAACACGCTGACATTTACATTTCACATTAAGTCGGGATATGACAGAGCTAATTAATCTTTTAACAGAAGGTCAGAAATAACAGGCAAATGCCACCACAGATCTAAAGCATGCGTCTATAGATCACGCACGTGGAATCATTCCTTTCAGCAAGTGTCAGTCAAATAAAAGAAGTCAATCTCATTGTTGTCACATTCACGTTAGTTTGTCCTCGTTACGTTTTGTCCTCATCATCAGTCACCATCATTAACACCAGTATATAAGTTCAGTTATGTTTCAGTTCTGTTTCAGTTCAGTGTCTGGTGTGTGTTGCTATTCGGTTGCCTTCCTTTTGGATCTATAGATTGCCGCAGTGATGACATCACTTTTTTAGGACAACTCGGAAGTTAGCGGCGCATGGGTTCCTCTAATCGAAAAGCTATGCATTTTCCCCATAGACTTTTGGTAAATCGCAAAATATATAAATATATATATATATATATATATATATATATATATATATATATAAAATCCAAGATGTAGGTGTCTTTGTTTCCACAGTATTTTCAATTTTGACTTTTTTCGGTCAAACTGGTGTTGTCTGTCAGTCATATAATGCAGGTCTATGGTCACCACCTCAAAGAGCATGCACAGAGAAGTCCAAATTAAACATGATTTAATGACTCGTAAATGTAAGTACACGTTGATGGCCTAAGACACTAAAACGAGCGGTTTCCATACGTTACGCCGGAAGTGATCTCTCGCGCTGTCGTCACGCAATGTTTACACAGAGATTTTGGAAGTTTTACCTTTCACTAAAAATATGTAGATATACGGGAAATCGCAATGGAAGACGTATTCCGATATATCTAAATATGTTTAGTGAAAGGTAAAACTTCCAAAATCTCCCTGTAAACATTGCGTGACGTAAACGCGTGAGAGATCACTTCCGGCGTAACGTATGGAGATGGTTCAGTTCGTTCAGTTGGACATCTGATTCAGATCAGTTCAACGGCTGTTGACAAGAGGTAAAAACTATATAAATACTGTTTGTTTTCTCACACAAACCACTCATTTCATGTTTTATGCCATCAATGTGTACTTACATTCACGAGTAGGGCTGTGCAAAAATGAATTGCGATTAATTGCATCCAAAATAAAAGTCTGTGTTTACATAATATATTTGTGTGTGCTGTATATAATTATTTTGTATATATAAATACACACACATGCATGTATACATTTAAGAAAATGTGTTATTCATATATAAAATATTCATATTTATATAATATAAATTATGTGTATATATATATATATATATATATATATATATATATATACATATATATAGAATTTAAGTGCAAATAATTCTTAAATATATACATGCCTGCATAGGTATTTATATATACAAAATAATTATATACAGCACACACAAATATATTATGTAAGCTTATGTAAGACTTTTATTTTGGATGCGATTAATCGCAATTAAGTTTTGCACAGCCCTATTTACGAGTCATTAAATCATGTTTAATTTGGACTTCTCTGTGCATGCTCTTTGAGGTGGTGACCATAGACCTGCATTATATGACTGACAGACAACACCGTGTTTGACCTGAAAAATGTCAAATTGAAAATGCTGTGGAAACAAAGACACCTACATCTTGGATGCCCTTGAGGTAATTTTAAAGTGAACTATCCCTTTAAGTTAAAAGATAAATGCTGCGTTCACAGCACGTTGTAATTACCGAGATGACAACACGTAACGATCACATCCTATGGCAAAACTATAATGCCACAATAGATCTTCAGGTGGTACATTGGTAATGTGGTTACTCTCAGAGAATTCCAGTTTACAAGTTGTAATTATGCATTTTACAAAGATGTGAACACTTGATACAAGTCAGAATCTCGTACCTACGGGAATTAAGACGTGGCGTGAACGCACATTAAGTGGCTCAGACTGAATTAACTGCTGAAATGACTGTTTGAGGAATATGAATACAGCCCTTTTGAATAGATTAAATGTATTTAATTATTAACATTATTTACATGGGGTACTATGAAATCCTTCAGAAATAATCAGCCAGTTAAGCAATGAAGTTATCCCTGAACCAATTAAACAAACACCCTGAGCAGATGGTCATAATTTGGTCCTCGGTGAGCAGTCATCTCTATGAAAATCTCTTTCATTTCACTCGGTTTATCAACGGCAGCAATATTGTGTACGAATGTACAGTTGATCGGATCACAAGACTCTAAACCCAGATTTAGTTACCTCTTAAATGGGTGTAGTTTTAGGGATTTTTACAAATGTGTTACAATCAATGCAAATAGATTAATTTTACACAATTTTTTTTTTTTTTTTTTTTTTTTAAATAATGCCTGTTTAGCTTTGTAATTATATAAAAAGTCAAGTACTTTACAAATCAAAATGGACAAATCTTTTCTTTTTTAATTGAATATTGCAGTATTTAGTATTTATTTTAGGAGCACAATGCAGTTATTCAAATTTCTCCCAAAATAACTGTAATACTGACTAATTATTTGATAATAAATAGACTTAACGTATATATATTACAATGTGCCGTTTATTTTAAATTCACAGGGCTCCAGACTAACAGCTTATATTACAGGTGTAGACTTGAATTATTATAATTGATAATGTCTTAATATTAATTAAAAAGCAAAACGAGTGATTTATATTAGGGAGTAAAAATAGCCAATAGGCATCCTACTGATTACAAAGGAAATTACATTTATTTTTATTTTTAAATAAGAGTTTTCCAACATCTTTCCTGAAATGAATCTCTTGCAGCATCTCTTCTCTGATGACTAGGGCGGAGCTATAACCTGTCACTCACATGAGATCAGCCAATAGCAAACCACAACCATCTAATCAATTCCTCATCAAGCCATAAGAGGCTGTTACAGTGATTTTACCACGTTTATGGGGTGCTTGGTTTCACTTTATTTTGATGGTCCTTTAAATAAAAGTATTACTGATTATAAAATATGCTGATTTTGTGTGTAAAGAATTGATTGCTCCAGACGAGATGAACTGATGAACACAACGCAAAATTGTCCATTTATAAAAGAAAAGTTAGAAATGAAACCTGATCTGATGTGAGAGTTACAGATGGCAACATTTTCAGCATTTCATAGTGCATGAGTCACAATAACTACTGTTAATGAGACTTTCATTGTGCCTTTTCACCCTATTATGGTAGAGATATTATTCCAAATGTCACCTTTGCTGATGCTATTATTGTGAAGATCTCTCATAGATGTGTCAGCTTTCATACTAAGACAATATTGACTATAACCCCATCCCTAAACCCACACACAAACCTGTTAGACACGATTAGATTGAAAGCAACTCTAGGATGAGGCTGATTCTTTTAAGGATTGTGGACCACTTTAAATGTTTCACTCTATTTATGAGGACATTTTTAACAATGTGGCCCTCACATATATACAAACAAAGCTGAAAATATGCGCACACACACACACACACACACACACAGAGAGAAAAAAGAATGCCTGTGGCTCTCTGTCCCTCTCCATAGAGACTCCACATCTACAGACACACACACACACACACCTCAGGTCACATCAGGCTTCTGTAGGCTACAGAGAGACGTATTGAAAGCTGTTTATCTACTCACAGAGTCAGATTAGCAAGCCTGAGGACGTCCATGTAAGTGATGATCATAGAATAGAGAAGACTTGTATATTTGGCTCCCTTTCAGTTGAATTGAATTGAATTGAACACATTCCACAGGATGATACAGTTTTAATTTTTTCAATCACTTTGTTACTATTTTTAGAACCTTGATGTCATTTTTCACAACTCTAGACACAAAACTCACAACCAATAATCAAAATGCACATTTTTCAAAATTTTCTCAATTGCTTGGATACAATACACATAAAACTCAGATCATTTGTTGATTCAACATGAATCACCTGTTCAATATGGCACAAATTAACATCAAAGTACGACTATTTCAAAAGGCAATTCACACATTACATTTCAAATGAGTGTCTTTTCATTTCCTTACAATGATCTAGCTATCAATTCAGATACAACTGCTCAAAATGAAGCAGTACTCTTACAGTTTTTCTCAATTGTTTACACACCAATTCTGGTACTTGAGACACAATGACCACAACATGTAACTCATTCACCAACCCCTTGAACCAATTCTGCTGAACTACAAGCACAATTCTTGCTTTACACTCACATTGCAGTTCTAAAACACACTTTTTTCAAATACTACACACAAATTCTCTGCATTTGGCACAATTTTCATTGTGCCAAATTTTCACGAGGAACACACTGCCATTCAAATATTCACACTGACTCAGTCGTCACATGGGCAAACACCCGTCACACAGTTTTACAATTAGCAATCAGAGCTTTAGCTAAAATACCAAAACCGAAGAGAGGATGCAGCATATATATATATATATATATATATATATATATATATATATATACACATAGCGAAACGATCAAAATCAATTACTGTAAAAACGAATATCCTTTATCTAATCAATAAAATTGTGGCAACATATTACAAGCAATATTACTAATTAAATTACAAATAAGAATTTATTAGAATATTAATTTGATTAACTATTACTCAATTCTAATTTCTTCAATTTATTTAACAATATTGCTTGTAATCTGTTGTCACAATTTTATTGATAAGATAAAGCATTTCATTTTTACAGTGGCCTTGCTCTGTGATGCACATTCGTGATTCTTCCTGTTCAAACTCGTTCAACAAAATGAACAAATCTTTTTCCGAATCAATTTGTTCGTTTCTTTCATCCAAATGAACCAAATGACTTGGAAAAAGATTTGTTTCTTTTTTATGAACGAGTTCGAACAGGAGTGCATTACAGAACAGAGCAAGGCAAGCGTTTTAGCTTATAAAACTTAAACGTTGTTATTTATGTATTAAATGAGCGATCGTTTCGCTTGATAAGACCCTTATTCATCGTCTGGAATCGTTTAAAGCCCTTTAAACAGTTTACACTGAAACTCTCATTTGGACCTTGAACCGTTTGGTTCCCATTGAAGTCCATTATATGGAGAAAATCCTGGAATGTTTTCATCAAAAACCTTAATTTCTTTTCGACTGAAGAAAGAAAGACATGGACATCTTGGATGACATGGGGCTGAGTAAATTATCAGCAAAAGTTTTGTCAATAGTGAACTACTCCTTTAATGGCGTAGACATACACGTGAATACACCGCAGATAGCTCAAAATGCTGTGGAGATAACATGCCACTTGACTCTAAAGTGGCGCGTATGTTCACGCAAAAGTCATGATGTCATGTTGATTATTTCTATAATATCCTAAACTATAAGAATGCAAAGAACAATCTGCTGCCCAATGCAGATATTTGGGCTGAACTGGAATTGACATTCCTCTCCACAGAGTCCCGTTTCCACCGCAGAGGCGGCCGTATCTGCGATCTCTTGTGGATTTGGAGATGAGTCTGCATGGGGAATCTTCACCTGTGAGGCGAGCCGTGATAAGAGGCAGACATCTGAGTTCACAGATGAGAGAGGGTGTGTGGGAACGACAGGGATTTGCAGCTTATCGCTCCAGCCGGATGATGAAAACGCAAACAGACTCATTAAGTTGGGATGAAATGACACTGGACAAGTTCATCTGAACCAGAAACTTAAAGCAGGAGTAGGTCGAATTAAACATGAGCATAAGCTTTTTTTATGAGAAAGTGATAGCAAAGTAAGAATATATTGAAAAAATACACTCTTAAAAATGCTGGGTTGTTTAACTCAATTTTGGGTCAAATATGGACAAACCCAGCCATTGGGTTACATTTTTAAATTAAATTTTAACCCAATGTTTGAGTTTGTCCGTATTTTACCCAAAATTGGTCTAAACATAACCCAGAATTTTTAAGAGTGTAAATGTATTTATGGAATATTTGTAAATATGGAATATTTACATTGTAAATATGGAATATTTACATTCCATGGCGTAAAAAATCTTAAAAAAAAACAACATATTTTGATTATGTTTGAGTGACACTGACAACCATAACCATTGAGCGTAGAGAACAAAATGATCCACTTTTTAGCACAATTACTACCATTTACATATAGGTTTAGTTCATTTTATATAAATACTACTTAAAAGATTGGGCTCAGTAATTGTTTTTCTTTTTTTTTTTCAATAAATTGTTACTTTCATCCAGCAAGGACACATTAAATTGTATATTTATATGATTTGAATATCAAATAAAATCCATTTTTAAATAAATGCCATTTTATTTCATTATGCAAATAAAAGAAATGTTTCTTGATCACCAAATTAGCATAATATAATTATTTCTGGAGGATCATGTGTAAATTGTAATGATATCTTGTATGTTTTTACTATATTTTAGATCAAATAAAACATTCGTGAGCATATGAAAACACACACATGCATGTATATATTTCTTATATAAATACACACACATGCATGTATATATTTAAGAAATATTTGCATGTATATACTTTACTACTAATATTTATACATAATTAATATTATATGTAAATATAAATATTTGATATATTAATAACAAATTTTTCCTAAATACTGTATATACATGCATGTGTTTGCATTTATATATACAAAATAATTATACACACTACACCCACATATATTATATAAACACAAACTTTTATTCTTTAACTTTTATAACTTTTAATTGCTGATTAATCGTTGCCCAGCCCTAATAAAAATAGATATATGCCATTCAGTATAGCAAAAAATATTTAGAAATGTTTAACATAATTTTGTAAAACCTGCAATGCTCTAGTATATGCATTATAAAAGTATTATTAATGCATGAATCTTGCCTTATAATGCACCTTATAATGCATTGAATGCTCTCATGAATAATTGTAACCACAGTCATGTGTTTATCATTTCACTGTTACACCTTTAGAAAGTGTCATGCATTTTAGATGTAACAAGAAATCTGCATTATAATAATAATACCTTATATAATAATACCTAATAATACCTTTATAATGCATTATACTGAGTGTTACCAAACGTCAGTTATGGACATGCATTTAATGTCATAAACTGCTTGGCAAGTGTGACCTGACCTCTGACCTCTCGTTGTTTGCGCGAGAGATCGGCAGCGCAGGCTATTCGTGACTCTATTGAGTGACTCAGCTGCCATTGCACATGTGCTTCAGAGAAGTAGATGGCAGCTCAAAGCACTTTGTCTGAGCGTACGCTTGTGTGTGTGTCACCAAAAAGAGACAGCGAAGCCGCTCTGTGTCGACTCCGAATCATAACATACACCCACACACAGCGGTTGTGTGTTTATTGGCATTGCAGCGCTGAAGCTGTAAACTGTGTTGGCTGCAGGTTGCGCTCTCATTGTCAGTGTGTCAGCGCAGTGGGCCTGATGATGCCTTCTATTTTTACTGCTTAAAGTGGGTTTATGTAAATGCATAATTATACAGGATTATCATGGCAATTTTAATCTTCTGCTGCTCTGAAAAAAACAAATTAACAATTCAAAGTGAATGATCTGTGACAGATAAGAATAAAGTAGCTGGGAACAGAGTTTCTCATTTTAAATATAGCTGCATGTAGAGCAGCAACACACACACACACACACACACACAGACGAGCATGAAGCGGCTCTGACTGACGTGACGCTTTGAGGAGTTTGAGTTTGCACTTGAAAGAACAACAAATCACTGCATAAGGAACCTAAACCTGCATGAAATGTGCATTTAATGTACTATTGATTGGTAGTATTCACATGTCTGAGGAACAATATGCATATGGAAATATGCAGAAGAGGTCATGCACAGTAAGCCCCATGTATGGATGTTTCAATAAAGCTTGTCCATGTATACCTGTCACGGTCAGATGAGACGAGTTAAAGCGGCGCTTTGAACTTTAATATAAAGCAAATCAAAGATAGAACACAGAGATAACCTGATTGAGGCAAACACTCGTAACAATGTGCACAAAAACAAACAATGCCAGACAAAGAACATAGTATACTTGCATACACAGAGCAAACGAATGATCAAAATAAGAAACAGGCCACAAATAACCATGACAACCACCGAAACAAACTAAAAGTCCATAAAAAATAAACCTTTATGTTAGTGTTAATGCATACACTTAAAAATATTTAAGCTTATATTAAAGATTTATGATTTTAAAGGAGTAGTTCACTTTAAAAAAAAACTTCTGCTGATAATTTACTCACCCTCATGTCATCCTAGATGTTCATGTCTTTCTTCTTCAGTCGAAAAGAAATTAAGGTTTTTGATGAAAACATTCCAGGATTTTCTCCATATAATGGACTTCAATGGGGACCAAACTGGTTCAAGGTCCTTCAGTGCAGCTTCAAAGGGCTTTAAACGGACACTAGACGATGAATAAGGGTCGTATCAAGCCAAACGATCACTCATTTAAAATAAAATAAACAACGTTTTATAAGCTCATTATCATTTTGATGAACGAGTTCGAACAGGAGAGTCATGAACGTGCATCACAGAACAGAGCAAGGCGAGCATTTGAGCTTATAAAACGTAATTTGTTTTTAATGAGCGATCGTTTCGCTTGATAAGACCCTTATTCATCGTCTGGAATCGTTTAAAGTCCTTTAAACATTTTGCACTGAAACTGTCTTTTGGACCTTGAACCGTTTGGACCCCATTGAAGTCCATTATATGGAGAAAATCCTGGAATGTTTTCATCAAAAACCTTAATTTCTTTTCGACTGAAGAAAGAAAGACATGGACATCTTGGATGACATGGGGGTGAGAAAATTTTCAGCAAATTTTTTTTTAAAGTAAACTACTCCTTTAATTGCATTAAAATGACAGTATTTTCTGTGTACAAAACGAATAAATTTACATAAATCATATTCCTTGTTTCTTTTAGATATCACATTTAAAAGTACTAATAAACCAAATGTGCTCTAAATAATCAGGTTTATATATCAGCGATATACAGTAGGTACCAGTTTTATACATTTGAACTAAGTAAATCTTGCTTGTTCCACAGCTAGCCGTATTTGACCCAGTTCATGCTGATTAATCCAAATGAATTGTTTTCAAAATTAACAGATTTATGCAAAGGATTTTGAGAAAAAAAAATCAAAAATATGATTATTTCATTAAAATTGATTAAGACCTAAAAACATAAGCCATGATTTTTTGAGTGTTCTGCTGGGATGAAACTTAGATTTGATGGTGCATTCACTCCATGTTGTTTTACCGTAATTACAAGATGACAACGTGCAAAGTTATAAATTAAGTATGAAATCATTTTGATTGTAAAATGAATGTGTCGCAAGTCAGACATCCCAGAACTTTCTTTACAAGTCGTACTCACAAGTTATATGAGCATGTGAATAAAACAGTACACTTTAAAAAAAATGCTGGGTTGTTTTAACCCATCTTTGGGTCAAATATGTACAAACTCAGCCAATGGATTAAATGTTTAAATTACATTTTTAACCCAACATTTGACCCAAATTTGGGTTAAAACAACCCAGCATTTTTTAGAGCATAACCTTAAAAAGTTTGCTCCAGCGAGGAGAAGCTCAATCACCAAACATGAGAACTGATGCACTTTTTTGCTTTTTTTAAGTGTTGAAACACCTTAAAGAAATAAATCACCTCCAAAAAGATCTGTCATATGCTCAAACCTTTCACAGCCAAACAAAAAGTGACGTTCAGAAGAAATAAAGTCCAAAAGATGTTCTTTTCATCTAATTTTTAGCTCCACTGAAAATGTTAAGTATATAACAACTTTAATTTCTCAGTAAACTATCCTTTAATAACACACGTTTACTCCAGTGGGATGTTTTCCAAAGCACTAATGGAAACTAAAACACCTCTTGCTCATCCTGATGTCTATGCATTCACACCGCTGTAATAATGGCACATTGACATCATTTCCTAGCGGACCCCGTGGCAACAGCAGTTCAGGAATTCAAATGTAGGCATTAAATCTGCACGACTTGTGTTTGCACTATGTGTGTGTGTGTAAACTTGTGTATTTGTGCACTTTCGCACTTGATGTTGCTGCTATTTTGCACCTGAACCCTCCCTCTGGGATCAATTAAACACACCAGCTCTGTCTGTGTGTGTGCAGAAGCAGTATTCCTTATTATCAAATGCATGCGACATAAACAGAAGTCTGTTCAGAAGCACATGATGGACTCAGACACAGAGTAAAATTATATTGACAATTATTCCACATCCGTCTCTCTCGATTCGCTCAGTTTCAGCAGAAATATAGGAGAAATCACACAAGATCAAGTCGTGGGATGGGAGTTTTTGGGTTTCTGAATGTCTTTTCTGCCGACACTATAATGGTTCCATATCTGGAACTTTTCAGCTTATTTCAGTGCCAAGTGTACCCCGATAAGGTCCTCTGCAACTCAAATCATTTTCACATAATTTTTACATTAAAAAGGCGAAAAATGAATGTTAAAACAAACAATGCATAATAGCATTTTAATTTTCATGTTTAAAGCATTAAAAAATCTATACATTTTAGGGCTGTCAAATGATTAATCGTGATTAATCGCATCTAAAATAAAAGTTTGTGTTTACATAATATATGTGGGTGCACTGTGTATAATTATTTTGTATACATATAAATGCACACACGCATGTATATTTAAGAAAAAAAAATATTTATAAATAAAATATTTGTATTTATATATAATATCAATTATATATAAATCTATATACAGTATTTACATGAAAATATTTCTTACATATATACAAGCATGTGTGTGTATTTATATATAAAATAATTATGCACAGTGCGCCCACATATATTATGTAAACACAAACTTTTATTTTGGATGCGAATTACTTGTTTGACAGCTGTACATATATATATATATATATATATATATATATATATACATATATATATATATATATACACACACACACATGCTTGTTTATATTTATGTATATACTGTATATAGATTTATATATATATATATATATATATAATATATATATATATATACATACATACATATATATATATATATATATATATATATATAAAATATAAATAATATATATATATATATATATATATATATATATATATATAAATAATTACAGACAGTGCACCCACATATTATGTAAACACAAACTTTTATTTAGGATGCGATTAATTACCGATTGATCGTTTGTCAGCCCTAATAAATTTAGAAATATGTGTATGCTCACAAGTTTATAAAAATATGCATGCTTACAAGTTCTCAATGCAAGATCTATTCTGTTTAAAATTTCATGCAATTTTGCTTCAAGTAGATTTTTATTTTAATCATTACATTTTGAATTAAATGAAATAAATTGGTTCAACAGCAAAAATCTGATTATGTGTTTAGTTATTTGTAGCCTGAACACCAATTTAACACGTCATGATTTTCAGACGCAAATTAAACTGGGAATCTTTTTGGAAGTAGTCTGACAGCAAAAGAGTCCACAGCTGTCTGAATTCACTTATTCACATATTCCATTCAAAATGTATAGAACTGTAAATAAACAAACAAGTGTTTGGTTTGAGAAACTGCATATTGAAAATTTGAAATGTGCAACGGTTTAGTTTCAAACACCAAATTTGGAAAAGGGTTAAAGCAGACACTGCAGTGAGAAGTGGAGAGAAAGAATGGAGTTGGACCAGAACTGTTTGTGTGATCCACAAGGCAACAGCCATTAGGAAGAAGCGGTGACCCACGACGGACTACTGAACGCCCAATGAAATAGAAAGCACTGAGATACAAAGAAAGAACATTTGAGATTCAGGGGGAGAGTGAAACATAAAGAAAGAGAGAGAGACACGGAGAGATCAGGATTAATGGACTGTTCTGAGAGGTCAAAGATGGCTTTGCAACTGGAAACAACAGAACGAACCGCTCACACGGCAAACAACAGAAAAACAGTGTTAGCCGACCGAAAACCAAAGCACTCATCGACAGTGTCAGATATGATCATTATTAGAGTAAATAAAGTCAACCGTAATAATACAAATGATCAATTTAATTAAGTAATTCATAATAATAACAACAATTTTAATAAAATAAAACTATATTAAGAAATTAAGTATTATTATTATGAAGATGGTTATTATTATGTCTATTATAGTTGTTGTTGTTAATTTACTTTTTGTTAATATTTTATGATATTATTAGTTGGTGGTATTGGTAATATTAATGTATTATATAATAATAAATGAAAATGTTTCAAAATTTAGAATTGTGATAAATGTAATTAATAATTAAGTAAATAAATAAATATATCTGAGTGTCTATCAACATAACTGGAAACAACAGAACGAACCGCTCACACAGCAAACAACAGAAAAACAGTGTTAGCCAACCGAAAACCAAACCACTCATCTGACAGTGTCAGATTATGATCATTATTAGAGTAAATAAAGTCAGACCGTATTAATAAAAATGGTCAATTTAATTAAGTAATTAATAATAATAACAATAATAGATAAAAGTAAAAATATTAAATAAAATAAAACTATATTAAGAAATTAAATATTATTATTTTATGAAGATTATTATTATTACTGCTATTATAGTTGTTATTAATTTACGTTTTATTAATATTTTATGATATTATTAGTTGGTGGTATTGGCATTATAAATATATTATAGAATAATTAAATAGAACATTTTCAAAATGTATAATTATGATAAATGTAATAAATAATTAAGTAAATAAAAAGTGGCCATTTATCGACATAAAACAAGCCATTCAGATTTGAGTTTGTCAGATTTCTCTCTCTGACATGCCAACATGCACAATCTGACACAATGAATGACCAAACAGAAGGAAGCAGCGGTGACCCTTAAAACATCTTGTTCTCTCAGAGCTTCTCTAAGTGGTTTAAATGAGTTTGCGGTGAAGGCAGAGGTGCGCTGTAATGACTCTCGCCCAATGAGGAGATAATACAATGTAATTTTAAAACGCTGCTCCCATTACTCCCCTGGACTCCAGTGGGAGACGATGAGTGTGCATTTAACAGGCCAGTGATGCAGTTTGATGACAACATCCTCTCACTCGCTGCGCCTGCACTCTCTGACAATACCTTTAATTGCATAGAAATAATAAAAGAGTAATTATGAGTGTGAGGATGTGTTAAGGATGTTAATTACAGGCACTCTTTGTGCTTACATATTCCTAATAGATGACATTTCATGGAAGCAAAACTCTCAATACAAATTGTGAAATGGGGAAAAAGTGAGTGAGTGAGTGAGTGAGTGAGCGAGCGAGTGAGCGAGCGTGAGCGAGCTGAGTGCGAGCGTGAGTGAGCCAGTGAGTGAGTGAAGTGAGTGAGTGAGTGAGCGAAGCGAGTGAGCGAGTGAGTGAGTGAGTGAAGCGAGTGAGTGAGTGAGTGCGAGTGAGTGAGTGAGTGAGTGAGCTAGTGAGTGAGTGAAGTGAGTGAGTGAGTGAAGTGAGTGAGTGAGTGAGTGAGTGAGTGAGTGAGTGAGTGAGTGAGTGAGCGAGTGAGTGAGTGAGTGAGTGAGTGAGCGAAGTGAGTGAGTGAGCGAGTGAGTGTGAGTGAGTGAGTGAGTGAGTGAGTGAGTGAGTGAGTGAGTGAGTGAAGTGAGTGAGTGAATGTGAGTGAGTGAGTGAGTGAGTGAGTGAGTGAGTGAGTGAGTGAGCGTGCGTGCGCGCGTTTGCGTCAGTAAGCGAGTGAACGTGATGAGTGTGAGAAGTAGAGTGTAAATACATGTGTTGTTACGATTGTTATTGCCATCATTAATCATTATTATTTATTGCAACTAGTCATATTAACCCTCTTTTTAAGTGGTTACAATCTCATCAACACTATCCCACAGCAAGAGAATGAATGTATGAACCCTATTCTACAGGATGAAAACTCATGACGTAACAGATCTGCACCTCAGTCACTGTGAGATATGACAGAGAAACCTGTGAGAAATATAAAAACCTGAAAACTGAAAAGAAATAAATCTTGGCACTGCTGTTAATCATTATTCCAGTTGAACGTGTTTGTGTAGTGTCTGTGAACGCAGAACAACAGTAATGTGTACGCCCATATGGACTGAATCCAGCAGCATCTGTAAAGCTCACCTAATGTTTATCTCTGTAGTTCATTTCATATTCTGCTGATGTGAAACTACTACACTCAATATTTATCACACTGCATAACACTGGCCACAGGTTCCATGAATGTCAATGATCTGTTGTCAGAGTAATTGACTCCAGCCCAGCTGTAATAACACTCAGCTACAGTGTCATACTGTATACTGGCCCGGATCTTAATCCAATTAGCGAAGCCACAGATATGAAAACATTAGGCGGTTCAACTAGAATTATGTTGTTCTGTTCATGCATTCAGCCACTTCATCCTGAATATACTTCACGCCTGAGGCATTTTAAAGAGAAATTTCGTCAATCAAAAAGATGTTCGCTTCAAAAGCGTGTTGGGGAAATGACTACAAGAAAGAATGGAGACTGCAGTTATGTTGATCAATTAATGACGGAGCCGTAAAGGCATGAGATTAAATGCAAATTAATTGGCTGGCCTTTTGAGATTATCTGGCACAGTTATCCGTTGATATCTCAAAATGGCCAAATACCAGCCTGTTAATCAGCCTAGTCGATCATTAGTGTTCCCAAGTGAAAAAGACGTACAATTAAGTGTACTAAAAATTTACTTAAATGTTTTTAGTACAATACAAATATAATGTAATGCATTTTTAATACGCTTAATTGGACGTATTTTTACCTGGGTTAACTCTTTTCCTTGCCAGTGTAAAAAAAAAAAAAAAATAAAATCGCAAAACTTTCATGTCCCCAAGAATATTTGTATTAAAAATCTGAACAAACAATAGATCAAAAATAATAAATAAATAAAATGAATAATAACTTCATTATTTTGTTTATCAACACTTGAAGTGTGGGTACATTTCATAAAAAAGAACAACATTTTGAACAAATACTAGAAAAGCACGGATTTGTCAAAGACTTTCATCGGAAGGGATTCAGAACAATCGAATCCCATCAAAACCTCAAAGCTTCAGTCGTTTCCTCTTCATGTGTTCAACATTTCATTCAGTAACGATAGACAGTTTTGATTTATATGCGGTTTAATCCCCTGGGAACCAAGGTGTATCTGAGGTCCTTGAGATGTTTTAACATGCCCTGACATTTGTACTTTTTTCATTTGCTTATAAACATATTAATGGCACAGGTGATATTACACTATATTTAGCACAAACTAGGGCTACCATAATATGTGAGCAACATGTATGTATATGCAAATGGGCCGTGAACAGGCCAGTCCCATCATGCATAATTAGGTGATTCTCACCTGAAAGAGACAAAGACCCACATAATAATAAGCCTTTCATTCAGGTGAGTCAGACAAGAAAATTGAAAGGACAACATACATACATGTAGACAACGGCGTTCATAAACACGCTGAAAAGCGATTATGCGTGTTGATAGCACGTAAAGCATGAAAATACTGAATTGGCGTGTCATACATAAGCCATTTCATGAGATCAGTCATTGGATAGTAGCCTAGATGGTATAAATTAAGTGTCTTTAGCAATTGTGTGCACATTTTATTTGTTGCAATTAAATTGGTCTGACCAGCTCTGTCAGAACCCCAAACTGTTCAAGCACCACCTGTGATTTTAACCAAAGCTACAGAGAGTTTAACGCAATTTACAGAACACAGAAATAGACCACAGACTGCATAAACTGGACACGAAAGATTACCGTTACTAAACTAGGCACATGCACAAAAAAATGAGCAAACAGAAATCATGCAGCACATGTACAAATGCACAGGGTATTTTGTAATAATCCTCTATTTCTACTCATTTCAATGTTTGCAGGTTAGAATCAGTACACCTGATCGTTCAATGCATGTGTGCATGTGATCTGCACACATAAACACAAATAAACATACAATTACATAACTCAACACTACTCATAAGTAAGATTATTTTATGTTGTTCCTTTTACCAAGGATGTGTTCATTTGACCAAACAAAAAATTGCATGCAAAACAGCATGCGGGTCAGTAGGGACATGTTCACACTCTTAATCGGATATTGGCCACATTTAAAAAAATAATCTAAACAGCCAAACAAAATAATTGGATCTGAACAATAAATCAGAATTGAGCACTAATGCTTAAAAACATGAACGGTCTGTGGAGGAGCTATTATATGAGTACAGTAGTATAAATTAAGGTTTTTAATGAAAACATTCCAGGATCTTCTCCGTATAATGGACTTCATTGGGGAACCAAACGGTTCAAGGTCCAAATGAGAGTTTCAGTGCAGCTTCAAAGGGCTTTAAATGACACTAGACGATGAATAAGGGTCTTATCTTGAGCGAATCGATCGCTCATTTAAAAAATAAATAACAAAGTTTAAGTTTTATAACCACAAATGCTCGCCTTGCTCTGTTCTGTGATGCGCTTCCGTGACTCTCTTGTTCAAACTCGTTCATCAAAATGAACAAACCTTTTCAGTCATGATATCGCTAACAAGACCCTTATTCCTCGTCTGGTGTCGTTTAAAGCCCTTTGAGCTGCACTGAAACTCTCATTTGGACCTTGAACCATTTGGTTCCATCGAAGTCCATCACACTGGAGAGAATCCTGGAATGTTTTTATCAAAAACCTTAATTTCTTTTTGACTGAAGAAAGAAAGACGTGGACATCTTGGATGACATGGGGGTGAGTAAATTATCAGCAAAAGTTCTTTAAAAGTGAACTAGTCCTTTAAAACATATGAGCTGACCGCTATAGTCACAACATCTATGAGAAGACACAAGCAGAAGAGATCAGATCCATGACCAGGACGCCCAGGACTCACTCTCCACTCAGATAACATCACCTGAACCCACAGTGGGTCCGGCGTTAAACCCAAACCCCCAGATCAAATGCTCTCTATTACAGCACTAGCATCTGATTTGGAGCCGGTCACCTGAGGAGCAGAAGAATTAATTAAATGCTGTAAAAAATAATTAGGAGTCATCCATAATTCATCCGTGGAAATGTAAACTCATGAATCTTTCATGGATCCAAGATACTACTGAAAATCAGTTTTGAGTAGGGGAAAAAATGAGAAGACGTGGGCCATCTCTACAAAGCCGGAGCGAGAGATGTTATTTAAAGCAGGGACCTGAGAAGATTGCTTTCTGAATCCTGAGGAAAATAAGCACAGAAAGAAAAGGCAGCAGAGGTCTCCATCGGCGGATACTCTTATAAGACTAATCCGCATATCAGAAATCTGCAGCAGTGCAAATGTTAGAGGAGGTGGACTAGATTTATGTGCTGTGTCAAAAACGCCATTATATAGAGAGGAACTCAAACAAGAGGTTCATATGTCATTTGTAAGTACACTGAGGAATGTAGCGCTTCTAAAACCAAAGCAAAAGAGTATTAAAGGGGTCATTTTTATACACATTCATGGCAGTTTTTGCCTGGTCTGCTTATGTTTCTTGCACAAGAAAGGTAAAAAGGTTTTAAAAATGACTGTACACTTTAAGACTTGAGTCTTTGAGATATGCGTCACATATATGATTGGGTAATCAATCATAGTTCACACTTGCATCCACTCACTTACAAGTTGCTGAACACAGAATAATATGTGCTGATATGCTGAACTTGACACAGTGTTGCTTAAACAGCAGCGGCGGACCTTCATCTGGATAGATTGCATGATTCAATCGCACAAATGAAAAGAGAAAGACATTACATTACATATTACAGTATGTTTAATAAGCTGTACTGTCTTAAGGATATTGGTCATGTCAGTTTGCCTTGAGTTGAGTTGTTTGTCCACTTAATATCATATCACAATTTTATTTTTATTTATTATATTTAAATAAAAAGAAATTAGGGAAGACATATTTTCAAAATATTGTATAAGTGTTACTATAAATATAATAATAATAACTTAGAGACTTTACTAGATCAGACGCACAATTAATGCAAAGTATCAATTAAATTACATTTAAAAAACAGTTTTAGGTAGCCCTCATTCAGGTCATGGGGTCTATACGACCCCAATCAACTTTTACTTAATAAAAAAAAGGTTCCCTTCATCTCAGTGGAATAAGATTTTGTGACTTTTCCATACAGTACATTATCTATCTATACACACAAAAAAAAAACTACATTTTTGTTTTTTGGCTTGATTTGGTTGTTCTGAAGGTATATAAAAAAGTGTTTACACTTTTGGTCTTTGGGGTCAATATATTAGGGGTGGGAATTGGGCAACAATGTGATCGATTCCAGATATTATCCGATATTTGGGCTACGATTCAATATTATTGTGATTCTCAATATATTGCGATTCAAGCAATATATTGCGAGTTCATGTCCCCCAAATTATTCAAAGACATCACAAAAAAAAGGCAAAATAAGACTGCTCATCTCACTTTAATTAAATGATGCATTTAATTCTGTAAACATTATTGTAACGTGTTCAAAATGCTGTTCTGTCACAAGTAAGGATGCATTTAATGTTAATGTTGTTCTTTATGCATTTATGTGAGTCAATGTGATTCGTTGTTCAAGTTTAATAGGGTAGAAGGCTCCACCCCGTGGAGAGAGATCGCCTCGCTGGTTCAAGTGCGGCTGTCTCATGTGTATGGCGTGGGTTGTGGCCGACAACAGCCTCTAATAAACACCATTTTATTATTCACAATTAGTCTCGTCTTTGGCGGAGAACGCTACATTATCTTCTACACATTAACTGAAGTGCAAAAACTTGTTCTTGAACATTCAGGACACAGGACAGGACGTAATTATTCTCTGAATAGGAGACCTCTCACATGAATGTTGAGCTCCAGGCTTGCTACGATAGTCGGTGTTACGTGTTCAGTTGCAACACCGGTGTAATCACTTGCCCACCACGGCAACGCAATAACAAACTATTTTTTAACGCAGTATCCGTACAATCCTGTATTATTACACACACACACACACACACACACACACACCAGACAGAACAAACTTTTCTTTTAACGCAATTACGCAGTATCCTTTCAATCCTGCCTGCATTACACACACACACACACATACATACATACAGAACAGACGCGCGTCAGTATAGAGTTCTCTTTCGGGCTTGAACAAATCATTACACACACAAATTATGGCAAAATGTCCGTTTTGTCAAACCTCCTCATAAGAGCTGTCTAAAATGATTTAAATAAAGTCTTAGATGAACATTTGTGAGAAAATTGGACACGTGTCAAATCGCGTCTCTCTCCCGCATTGCACTGCATTAACGTGTAGCCTACAGCTTGCGCTTAACGGCTGTCCAAATTCACGCACTCGTTTTCATTCACTCCTTCAAGTGAACAGCATTAGTGGACTTAGGTTGATCCGAAATCGCCCCTAAACAATCATTCAGTAAGTTAGGCTTATTCCCTATGTTCTCAAGCAGTGAAAAATAGAGAAACCAGTGAAGAAAACCGGAAACTAAAACAAATAATTCTATAATTAAATATGCAAAAAAGATCGATACTTGGCGCCCGTGTATCGATACAGTATTGCCACAGAAAATATCGCGATACTATGCTGTATCGATTTTTTCCCCCACCCCTACAATATATATATATATATATATATATATATATATTTTTCCTTCACTGGTGTATTTATCAAAAATAAATAAATAAATAAATAAATAAATCCGACATAAATCTGAAAATTTTTACCTAGCAAATGAAGGCCTATAACTAGAGCATAAATGCAATGTATCATAAAAAATAATATTCATATGCAAGCTAATGGTGTAGTTGAGGGATTGTGTGGTATATGGATACAAAAGTACTTTATATCTCCAAAAACACAGCATTAATGAATAGATGAGAAGTAAACAAAAAAAAATATATTATTTATAAAAAAATTATGATAATATATAAAATTAATATATTATTAATATATTATAATATATTATTAATATATATTTATAAAAAATATAAAAAATTATATATTATTTATATGATTAAAAATGTATATTTTTTGTACAATTACTCAATCAATAGTTGGGGTCGCATAGACCCCGAAGCCGAAGTGACCCCCGAAGTGTAAACAAAGACCATTTAAAGGTTAAATAAGAAGCATATGCGACATTTTGTGGCCAAAACTGGTACTGCAATCACTTTCAAATTAGGCTGTAAACCCTTTCCCCTTGACTCTGAGGTTGCCAGATATGCAGCAGGATCCAGCAGGACGTAACAGTAGGCTGCTAAAGAAGCTTCAAATGTGCAGTGTTGAGTCCTACAGTGAGATTTTTTTCTGTTATCATTTATTTCGGACTTTGTCACAAAGTATTTCGAGTTTTTTTTTTGGCTTCGCAACATTAGACATTCTTTCTCATCCGATTTCGCAACACGTCGTATCTGCAGCTGTGGTAACTAGAGAAGACCTGGCAACCCGGATGCCGCAACACTGCTGACTCCGTGATTGGTAGAGTTTCTTGGTGGAGGGTGACGCATCAGACCAAAACACAACCTGACAACATCAGTCGAGGGCTGCAACTACACTTTTTAAATGACAAATATCTGGCCGGAACTGACTGTTGTCAGTGATATCAGTGTTTGAAATGAACATGATTTCTTAATGTCTAGTGACATATCAGGGAAAATGTATGATTAGTTGAAATAAATTTCTTGCATACAGCTCCTTTAAATAAAAAATGTGTTTGTGTTTATAAAGACAGGAATAGTCATCACAGCATAAACAGGAGAAGATGAGGAACGTGTTTGTAAAGTTGACAGTGTGTGGGTGGTGATAACTGAGGATTTCAAGTCAGCACTTCAACTCAACACCTTTGGTACCTGTATCTAGCTTGCCAAGCATTTAGTTTCAACCATGCATCTCAGAGCTAATGAAACACTCTTCAGGCCCAGACACAGAGCAGTACTGATGAAACCCAACAAAGTCATGGAGCTTCAACAACTCTCACCATTATCCAGCAACTAACAGATCTTCTTCTTTATATTTCCCACCAAATGATGGATTCTTCTCATGAATGCCAGGCGATGAGTCTTTCAATGTGCATGTCAGACCGTAAAGCTGGAGGCGTTCATGTGTCGCCAACTGAATCTATCAGTGTTTCTTCTTCCTCCTCCTTAGAGAACAGTTTGAATATTGCAGATAATTTGTGTAACACTGAAAGGTCGAGCCAAATTTCCATTTTCCCAGAATACCCCGCAAATGCATGTGATAGACATTTCACTTCAACAGAACATTGCTGTCATCTGTCCTTAAGTATATCATCATCTAAAAGTTCTCATAAAGTCATCAGTCTAGATAAACAAGTTGTCCACATACAGTAGTATGCTTGCCAGAGTTGATGGAGTTCATCATGGTATAGTACAGCTCTGGCAAACATGCCTTGTGAAATTCTGTATGTGCGGGATCATGTGACTTGTGTTTATTTGCCTAAGTTACTTCCTATGTTTTTTTAGGCTTGGCATAGGATGACGAGAACTGAGGGATTTGAAATGTTATAAAAGTGACGTTACTCAACTCGAAATGTAATTTAACGGGCTGAGGTATTTTACTGAACAAATGTATTGCCTTATGTATCTCTTTAACAGAGCTCATTGTAAACCATTATCTATTGTAAAGCCTCATTTCATTATAGTCGTTGAAGGGATGTACGTACATTTATTTTCAATGAAGTATCGTGTCTCATTAATGGGTAAAGCTCCAGTAGCGTCTTCAGCTTAAGATTAAGATTCTTGCCATCTAAACTTTGTGTGTGTATATATATATATATATATATATATATATACACATATACATACATCTATATATGAAGAGTTCAGATGCAAAAGCCTCTAAATGCCATTTGAAAATTTCTTCTAAAATGACCATTTTTATCAAGCTTGTATATTTAAGGTCAGTAATTTCACTTAAATGACAATTAATAGGTAATCTTCATTGCCATTTAAGTGAAATTACTGAACTTAAATATACAAGCTTCATAAAAATGATCATTTTAGAAGAAAATTTCGAATTCAATTGCATCTGAACTCTTCATATATATATATATATATATATATATATATATATATATATATATATATATATATATATATATATATATATATATATATATATATATATATATATATATATATATATATATATAACCTATAGTAAATGTTTTATGAGCAGTAGGATAATGTTTTTCAGGATAATCTAAAATACCTAGCAACTAGGTAGCCTAGCAACACCATAGCAACCACCCAGAACACCCTGGCAACCTCCCAAAATACCATAGAACACCATAGAAACACCATAGCAACCACCCAGAACACCCTAGCAACCTCACAAAATATCTTAGAACACCCTAGCAACACCATAGCAACCACCAAGAACACCCTAGCAACCTCCCAAAATACCTTAGTACACCCTAGCAACCACCCAGAACACCCTAGCAACCACCCAAAAAACCATAAAAGACCATAGGAACCACCCAGAACACCCTAGAGACCTTCCAAAATACCTTAATACACAAAAGAGGAGGACATGCATCCTCTGTTCTGTGGATGTCAGTGTGTAAATGCCAAATATGTCCGCTATACAGAGGAAGGCATCATGAAACACACGTGGGGATCAGGAGAGCCTAAAAGATGAAATGATACGACTCAGTTTGATCCCACTAGCGTTTTATCGCGGCCCCAGTGGAGGTTCCTCTATTGCCGTACATTTGTTGTCCCTGTTCTTTTCCTACACACACAGACGTCTCGAACTGAAGTGCTAAAACTATTCCAGTTTAACACAAACAACAAAGGGAAGCGTAATTCCTCTGGTGGTGCTCTCCATTATACAGCCATTCACAACGGCAATACAGACACTTAGCTTTATATTTATCGAAACTGTGTCTTTATTTGAGCCAGAAGACAACGCGAGGTGTAATTAAATTTGGTCAGCTTGTCCAGAACAATAGCTATTTGTTTGTGGTGTTCAATTTTCCAAGTGCTGTGAAACACAAAGCGAAGCGAGAACATTTAATTGAACAGAGATTGGTTGGGTTGCCGGTTATTGTGCGGACAGCAGTCGAGCTGTCGGATGTAGACAGTGAAATAATAGGCGACATTGTAAAAGGAAGAGAGCTTTAATAAGAGGTTGCCATGTCGACACACATATCAACAAGGGAATTCATTGGAAAGTCCCACAGCAGTTCTTGATTTAAAAGCAAACAGGGATACTTCACCTCTGGAAAGATGAATGTGTATTTCAAATGGGTAATTTATGTAAAAGAAATGTGAAATTATTTTCGAATTTGGAGCTTTCTAGACTGTGAAAAGTCAGAAAATGTATTTTTGGCTTATGTGGATGAAAGACAACAATTCCCAGAATGCACTTGCCCTCGCTGCCCTCAGGAGGCCACGCCTACCGATAACAGAGCGCATTCGTTAAACAACAAGTCTAGGCTACTAGTGCAGTCTGCTCGAAAATGTGTTTCGAGATCGCCCAAAATGTTCGGGCATTCGCGCTTTTGCGTCTCTACAGTCGCCATTCATCATGTTTCCTGGTGGCGAGCGGGACAAGTGAGGGCATCAGAATGAACGAACTCGTTTTCCCGAGTCAATTCGTTCGTTTCATTCATTGAATGAACCAAATGACTCGGAAAAGGATTCGTTCATTTTCGATAAGCGAGTTTGAACAGGTGAGTCACGAACGCGCATCACAGAACAGAGCAAGGCGAGCATTTGAGCTTATAAAACTTAAACTTTGTTATTTTTTTTTAAAAAATGAGCGATCGTTTCGCTTGATAAGACCCTTATTCATTGTCTGGAATCATTTGAAGCCCTTTGAACAAATTGCAGTTTGCACAAAAGACGATATTTTGAAGAACGTTGCTATAACCAAACAGCTAAAGTGGCCAATGATGCCCATAGTATATTTTTTGTGGAAGTCAATGGCTATTCCAGATGCAAACCAGCATCTCCTCTGGGAAATCTGGACAGACAGCACTTGGCCACAACTCTGACATTGTTCTAACTTTAATTCAAAGAATTAACCTGTTCCTGAAGTTGCTAAGTGCTTGAACATTTTCATTTTCAGTTATTCCTTCATCTTAGAGTTTGATTTGCATTTAAATGGTGGCGGACAGACATGGCACTCGCAGCACTGATAGAGTATTCACTGGCATCACATGTGACATTTTCTGACAATTACATTTTCTCAGGTAAATTACAGAAGAGGACCTCTCTTTCAGGCCTTTCTGCCTGTGAAGAACCATCTTCATAAGTCACCAGCAATGAGCTGCTTGAATGAGAAAATTAGTAAAGGCACATAAAGGATAAGGGTGAAATAGTGCCGTAGGCTGATTTTACCTCATTCAGCTTTAGTTATTCTCATATTAATATCTGGTTACCGCATCTGTTGCATAGTGCTCAACAGGCCTCTTGATCTGTATAAATGAAAGCATTATACGCAAACAGAAACTCAGCAACAATTATCATATGCAATGGTTTTGAAAGTATAATCATTGACTTAATCATAGTTAATAATCATAACTTGACTGATCCTGTGAGTAAATGGTCATTCTCAATATTCTCATTTAGTATAGCAAAGTCAAACATTTTGTATTTCTATCATACTTAATTAAATATATATATATCAATTAATGCGAGGAATTTTTAATTGCTATGGCAGCTTGTTTCTGCCGCAGAATGAAATATTAAAAAAGGAATTTATTTCTCAGAATTGCGAGATGTTAAGTCACAATTGTGAGATATAAAGTCAGAATTGCGAGATATAAAGTCAGAATTGCGACATATAAAGTCAGAATTGCGAGATATAAAGTCAGAATTGCGAGATATAAAGTCAGAATTGCGACATATAAAGTCAGAATTGCGTGATATAAAGTCAGAATTGCGTGATATAAAGTCAGAATTGCGAGCATATAAAGTCAGAATTGTGAGATATAAAGTCAGAATTGCGAATGATATAAAGTCAGAATTGTGAGATATAAAGTCAGAATTGTGAGATATAAAGTCAGAATTGCGCGATATAAAGTCAGAATTGCGTGATATAAATAGAATTGCGCGATATAAAGTCAGAATTGCGTGATATAAAGTCAAAATTGTGTGATATAAAGTCAGAATTGCGAGATATAAAGTCAAAATTGCAAGATATATTTGCAATTGTGTGTTGTAAAGTCAGAATTGTAAAATATAAAGTCAGAATTGTGAGATATAGTCAGAATTGCATGTTGTAAAGTCAGAATTGTGAGATAAAAAGTCAGAATTGTAAGATATATCACTATTCTGAGATAAAAAGTTAGTCTTTTTCCCTTAGAATTGGCCTGATAACTCACAATTGCGAGTTTATCTCACAATTCTAAGAAAGATGTCAGAATTTCGAAATATAAATTCGCAATTATCTGTTATAAAGTTAGAATTACAAGATGTAAACTTCAATTGTGAGAAAAAAAGTTAGAATTCTGTCTTTTTTTTCACAATTGCATCTTTAGAATCGACTTTATTTGAATTGCGCATTATTTTCGATTTGCAATTTATATCTCAAATGCAACTTTATTTTAGATTGACTTATATCTCCCAATTGCGACATTATTTCTCGAATTGCGATTTATATCTCAAATTGCAACTTTATTTCTCACAATTCTGACTTCATATCTCGCAATAATGAGATAAAAAGTCGCAATTATTTATTTATTTATTTTTATTCAATGGCGGAAACAAGCTTCCATAAGTCCCTGTGTGCATTATGATTATATTCTCTATTTGTATAAATTGTAAATTAACTTTCCCTTAACTGACATCACCAATCTACTTTTTTTCCCTCAAAAGCTTCCAACTACAGCATTTTTTTAAAGACACTTGTGAAATTATTGAAAATTATTAAAGCCAAATATTGATGCAAGTAAAAGCTAGTTATTATGTTAGTTTATCCATGTATGGGCTGCCCTAGGTCACCCTGAATCCATAATAATCAGCAAAAGGAGCAAATCAGCAAAGTGAGGTTATGGATTAACAATGTGCATTTTACACACATTCTCATCTATACTTTATGAGGGAGCAAATCTGTTAGCCTATCTCCTGAATCGAGATTGCTATGACTGCTAATCCATTTCTATAACAACAAACTCCCCTTTTCACAGGGAAGCAGTGGGATAAATCTAAAGTTCAGCCCTCCCTCCATTTAAAAGGGAATCGATCTGTTGTCTCAATACAGAGTCATGTGATGAATTGTATGAGGATTTGAGAGTAACCTCAGAAGAGGAACGGGTAATTGACTGGGTCTCATTGTTGACATGCAGCAGAGCGCAGAGGTTATGAGAGACAACACGACAAACTGGACTTTACAGACGGATAGAATCAATGGGTGCCCAATAATGGACAGAAGGGTCGCTTCTCCTGTGCAGAATATTGTATTAAACTCACAGTATTTAAAGATGGAAATCTAGTTTGTTTTCTTTGGCATCACAAAAATCAAACTGTCAATAACTGTTTCTTCCACGCTCATGATGAGCAATGTTGATGTGGTTAAAAAGAGGATGATTCAATGCAAACTCAGAATCACCGCAACAGACAACAACAAGAAAAAGGAATATCAAGTGGAATCACTTACAGAGCAGCAAAGTCCAGTTAAAATTATTGCAATTGTTGGATGATGAAGTCCATAATAGCAGCAAAAACAGGGCCAAAGTCAAAGTGACGCATAAGAAAAAAAAAGTGACACATAGGCGAATCTCTACCAATGCAGAATCCAGTTCAGTTATTGCAGTTTTGGGGTAATGTTAAATAGTGTTAGATGAGTAAATTAGGTAAGAGAAAGAGGTAGTCGGGAATACCCATCTAACCGAATTGGACTCTAAACCAAAGTGTTACCGAAATATAATATATACACTACTTGTCAAAAGTTTAAGATCGGTAAGATTTTTTATGTTTTTAAAAGAAGTCTCTTCTGCTCACCAAGGCAGCAATTTTTTGATAAAAAATACACAAAAAACACAGTAATATTGTGAAATATTATGACAATTTAAAATTACTTTTATGTTATTAAATATTATAATGTAATTTATTCCTCCGAAAAAAGCTGAATTTTCAGTGTCACATGATCCTTCACAAATCACTCTAATATGATGATTTTATGCTCCAAAAACATGTATGATTATTATCCATGTTGAAAACAGTTTTTTACATTTTTATTTCAGGATTCTTTGATGAATAGAAAGTTCAAAAGAACAGCTTTTATCTGAAGCACACCCAAACTACCCTTTAAAAAGTTTGGGGTGAGTAAGAATTTGTATTTTATTTTTGGGGGAAATAAATAAGAAATCAATACTTCTATTCATCAAGGATGAGTTACATTGATCAAAAGTTACAGTAAAGACATTTATAATGTTAGAAAAGATTCTAATTAAATAAATGCTGTTCTTTGAACTTTCTATTCATCAATTCAACGTTTTTGGAGCATAAAATCATCATATTAGAGTGATTTGTGAAGGATCATGTGACACTGAAGACTGGAGTAATGATGCTGAAAATTTAAATATATATTAACATAAAAAAGTCATTTTAAATTGTCATAATATTTCACAATATTACTGTGTTTTTTGTGAATTTTTAATAAAAAATGCAGCCTTGGTGAGCAGAAGAGACTTCTTATAAAAACATAAAAAATCTTACCGATCTTAAACTTTTGACCAGTAGTGTAGATTCTCCTCCAATCCTGGTCCAGCTTCCAACAAATACCTTATAATGAAATGACATTTCAGAACGATGCCTGAGGCATCACTGTCTGTCCTTTTGTACCACAATCAAACAGTATCTTCAAATCAACTGACCAGCTCGTCAAGTCTTTTCACTATCATACTGAGCAATACCTGTGATGGAAATCAGTTCTCCCAGCCAGTCAAAAAAACAAAAACAAAGATGAGGCCTGACACATCAGGGGTCATAAACAGTAGAAACATATCTGCACAGGCCGCTAGATGAGTTATTCCCAATGAGGAAATGTAGGCCACAACTGTCATTTCACTCATTCAAGTCGTCCATCAGCCAGTTTCCCAAAGCTTTCTGCACGTAACATGGTTATACCGTACGACACTTCAAAGCTGATTGTGCAGATATACAGTTAAGGCAACCCCGTGATATTTAAATCATGATATGTGTAAATATTTGATCACACACCATATGCTAACAGACACTCAAAGCAGAGAACACGTTATGTTGACGTTTGAGACCTGCAGAAATGATGGCTCCATTATAACAAGAGGAAAGGGATGGAAAATACAATCTGCCAAAAATAATGCTCAATTTATGTCTTATTAATGGCTCCTCTACAGATTCTCCTGATTTGCAGGCTTAACTAGGCAAATCTTGTACCATCTGCCACTCACAGAACAGACTTTCCTCCCAAAGAGCAATTTTCACCACCTGTGGCCCTGCTTCGAGGGATAAAAACAACTGTACCTTTAAGAACTGCCAATGCAGCAGATAGTTAAAGTGGAGTGTGACACTTTACGGTCGCTCCATATGGACCACAGTGCAGGTAAAGTGACAGCTTCAGAATTCCTAATGAGGAAACAGGGTTCCCAGAGAGGGGCCGATGTCACGGTAAACAGCCCACCTGTGACAGCGCCGGGGATGTGATGTGTTATCAGCCGCTCTATAGCTGGATGCAGTTTAGGAAACGGGGGCTTGTGGTCATGGGCTGAAAGTTCTCCATACCGTCATGCTATGTTTACTCCCGCATCGGTCCGAAAAACAGAACGGATGAGTCAGCTGAACATCAACTCAGGCCACATACAGTACAACAAATAACAACCATTTCTGGAGAGAATTATACTTTGCTTATGCTTTTCTTGATGATGCTTTCTTTCATTTGACAAACATGTTTACCAATTCAGCCATCTCATACTGTAATGTGTTACCGTTTAGAAATTAATATTTGTATTCAGCAAGGACGCATCAAATCAATCGAAAATGACAGTAAAGATTTGCAATGTTACAAAAGATTTCTACAAATAAATGCTGTTCTTTTGAACTTTCGGTTAATCAAAGAATCTTGAAAAACAGTAAAAAAACAACAACTGGAAAACGTAATCATGTGACACTGGAGACTGGAGTAGTGATGCTGAAAATACAGCTTTGATCACAGGAATAAATTCAATTTTGCAATATATTCATATAGAAAACAAATATATTGCATTGAAATAATATTTCACAATATTACAGTTTTTACTGTATTTTTGATTAAATAAATGCAGCCTTGGTGGGAAAAAGAGACTTCTTTCAAAAACGTTAAAAAAATCTAATCTTCGATAGGTAGTGTAATAAAAAAAAAATGAACAGCTCATGTTCAGTGTACACTGTAAAAAATATCCGTGATTTTAACGGTAAAATACTGTAAAAATGCTACAGTGCAAAACTGTTAATTGGTAAACAGAAAGTTTCCGTACTATACACGGCAAATAACTGTGAAATAATTTTACAGTAAAATACCGTTAAATTTACAGTTTTTGAAAGTGAAAAAGAACAAATCGTTGTATAATTTACAGTGAAAAACCGTAAATTGACATTCCCACAATTCCCTGTGTGACACTTCACATTTTATGTATTTTTGTTGAAATAACTATGGTTCCTCATAGTTTTATTGTTTTTTTTTTCTAATCAGTTATGTACATTAGGGTTTTATGTAACATTTAATGTTTAAATTAATGTTTATTGCATTTTTATTTTATTTTATGTGTGTTACCATGATGGTGCTTAATGTTTGTGTGAATGACATTGTGCAGCTTCTTTAAATAAAGTATTGCTTTATACAAGCATTCACTTGTAATGAGCTGTGATTCCTCATGTAACTCTCATCACTGCTGTGATGATTGTTGGTTGTCAGTGTATTAAAACAGATATCAATACGTCAATAAGTTGGTAAATCCACATTTTATCAGAAAATAAAATACGGTTTATTACTGTAAATTTTAAGTTAAGTCTGTAAAACCATTAACGTTCCTACCATATTTTTAACAGTAAAGTTCTGGCAACCACAGCTGCCGTTTTTTTATCCGTAAAATTTACGGTTTATTTTTTACAGTGTATGCTTTCACTGTATTGGATTGTATTGAAACACGAATCAATACATATCATGATACTGAACTTACGATATGATATTATTGCGATTCTCCAAGACATGGTAAAAGGTTAACAAAAAATGTACTGTTGATTAAAACGGTAAATTTGGTGTTACATTGTTTGTGTGTAAATGAATAGTCTTGAACTCGGAGCTGAAAACCCAAAGACAATAGAGACACCAGAATAACAATATTTATGATTCTGAAGATGAAAATACAGAATTATTGTAGATGAATATGCTTGATCTCTGTCACTGACTAGATATATTTAAAATATTTCGGCCACTTTTTACTGGTAATCAGATGTTTGGCATTTTCAGGACCCAAAAATATTCCCCCATACATTATATTCAACATTATATATAGCAGTTTAATGTAGTACTGACACTAAAACTGTGAAAACTTGAGTTATGTCTCACACATTAATTTTTATTTTGTGTGAACTATACACACTATGTCACTATCAATCGATACATATAGTTGCATTTCTGTATTGCGATACATTGTGACAACGATATACCCCTATTCAAAACATCTTCTTTTGTATTCTTTGTAAGAGAGGAAGAAATGTACATTCGAGATTGAGATGAGTAAATTATGAATGTACAGTTTTTAGATTTGACTGAAATTGGGTGTTGTGTGATTTTCTTTTGAGAGGATAAAAGTGGAATCCACTCTGAAGATTGTGCTCTTTATTCTATTTATTGTCATGGACTCACGCAGCATATCAAATTTTATTTTTTTGTATCACAAACATGGCAGGTGTTCAAATGACAATTACTGAAAATCTGTTGATGGGATGTCTGGTCATGGTTAAGCCATGTCAAGTGACACAGCAATCTCATAAAAGTGTGAAGCGGTAATGACTTTTAATTTGAGAGGAAATTGCTGGAGCGATAAGGGTTGTGAGTGCATGTGATTTTCCATTACTTACCTCTATTAGAGCCCTAATTAAACACACTTTAATGAGAGACGGCCACCGGGGAGGAAACATAAAGAAATCTGTGTGGGAGGTCAGTAACAGATTGGCGCTTGTCAGACTGAAATGCTGAATATGGTGATTGGAAACAGAACGAAAGCTATCTTGAGTATAAACTTCGTCTCAGATGTGTCTCCTAATACCCATTGATGAGAGATGACATCATTCGTGACAAGTATAGAGCTATAAAATGAATATGGATCGCAGCTTAATGAGAAATGTTCAGTTCTGAGTTTCAACATGAACTCAAACATTGGGATTTTAGCAGATCTGAGCTCAGTTTGAAAACACTCTAGAGTCTGAAGTAGTACTAGGAGAACTAGGTAGAGATCTTATTTGTGAATTTTTTATTTTATTGACTTTTATTATCTCTTTTTGGACTACTTTCATTAACAATTAAACTGCCCAAATTATGCAATCGTAAAGGCTCTAAAATGTTGTTTTGGCGTCTCCTGACATTAGGTTTACATGCATCCAAGGTCAAAAAACACTTTAGTTTTCTCATAACATGCATTGCAGTAGTGATGGGGACGAGACCGCCTACACTCTTTAGAAGAAATGGTTCTATTTAGAACCAGAAATGGTTCCATCCCCCGCTTCATATATGGAACTCCAAAATGGTTCTATATAGAACCATTTTTTTTGGTAAAAGGTTCTATTGGCCAAGTATGGAACCCCAGGGTTCTATATAGAACCCAGAGGAACCCTTTTTTAAGAGTGTATAGAACCTTTTAGGGGTTCCAAATACGTAGCGCTGATAGAACCTTTTAAGGTTCTATATAGAACCTTTTCTTCTAAGAGTGTATGCTGAGTTCGAGTCAAGACTGAGTCTTTGAAGGGTCGAGTCCGAGTAAAGACCGAAGACTTTGAAAGGTCGAGTCCGAGTCCGTTGGTTTTCAAATACAGTTGAGTCCGAGTCAAGACCGATCAAATACAGTTGAGTCCGAGTCAAGACCGAGACTTTGAAAGGTGAAGTCAAATTCTGGTTTGCGAGCTTAGTCCAGTCCGTGGTTTTCAAATACAGTTGAGTCAGAGTCAAGACCGAGCTCTTTGAAGGGTCGAGTCCGAGTCCGATCTGGTTTACAAATACAGTCTGAGTCCAGAGTCAAGACCGAGTCTTTGAAGGGTTGAGTCCGAAGTCCGTTGGTTTACAAATACAGTTGAGTCCGAGTCAAGACCGAGTCTTTGAGAGGTCACAGTCCGAGCTCCTTTGATTTACAAATACAGATTGAGTCCAAGTAAAGACAGAGTCTTTGAAGGGTCGAGTCAGAGTCCGTTGGTTTTCAAATACAGTTGAGTCCAAGTAAAGACAGAGTCTTTGAAGGGTCGAGTCAGAGTCCGTTGGTTTTCAAATACAGTTGAGTCCAAGTAAAGACCGAAGTCTTTGAAGGGTTCGAGTCAGAGTCCGTTGGTTTTCAAATACAGTTGAGTCCGAAGTCAAGACCGAGACTTTGAAAGGCTCGAGTCCGAGTCCGTTGGTTTACAAATACAGTTGAGTCCGAGTCAAGACCGAAGTCTTTGAAGGGTTCGAGTCCGAGTCCGTTGGTTTACAAATACAGTTGAGTCCAAGTAAAGACCGAGTCTTTGAAGGGTCGAAGTCAGAGTCCGTTGGTTTTCAAAATACAGTTTAGTCCAAGATAAGACCGAGTCTTTGAAGGGTCGAGTCAGAGTCCGTTGGTTTTCAAATACAGTTGAGTCCGAAGTCAAGACCGAGACTTTGAAAGGTTCGAGTCAGAGTCCGTTGGTTTACAAATACAGTTGAGTCCAAGTAAAGACCGAGTCTTTGAAGGGTTCGAGTCCGAGTCCGTTGGTTTTCAAATACAGTTCGAGTCCGAGTAAAGACAGAGTCTATGAAGGGTTCGAGTCCGAATCCGTTGGTTTTCAAATACAGTTGAGTCTGAATCAGGACCGAGTTTTTGAGGAAGCAAGTCCGAGCCGAGATTTTGTCTCAACATATCAGTTTTGATATTCATGATTTAATATCACCCCAGTTAATAATCAATAGTTGGGCCTACAGACTAAGCTAGATTGGGAATTGTTTAGAGCAGTCGTCTTAACATCTTAAAGGGATAGTTCACTTTGAAATTAACTTTTGATATGTTTTAGCTTACCTCAAGGGCATCCAAGATTTAGGTCTTTGTTTCTGCAGTAGTTTCAATTTTGATATTTTTAGGTCAAACCTTCAAGTCTTTGAAGGGTTGAGACCGAAGTCAAGAGCGAGTCTTTGAAAGAACAAGTCCGAAGTCGAGCCCGAGAAGCAGAAATTCGGTCTTGGGACCGGACTCAGTAGTCACATTGCTACGTTGCCAGTTTCAGCTCTATCCGCACAGTGTCTGAAACAGCTCGAAGATTCAGTCTCTCTACCGCCACCTTCACACTGGCATTTAAAATCAGCTCCGTAATACGCAATATGCCCCCAACGGACGTCGTACTACACAGTGAAAAGCGTTGGAGAGACAACAAAACTGGTGGAGAGATTAGAAAGGTTGATTCTGTCAGTTCTGTGTGATCTCTCAGATGAGGGTTATAGAGATATTAATATGAAGGCTGCTGCGTGAGAAAAGCTTGCTCAGGACGTTGACATGTCAGGTCGGCTAAAAAAAATGTGATATAGTGGTATATTAGTGGTCAATAGTTCAATGTCTGCCTACAATTTAATTGTATTAACTGCCCTAACAACGTTAGAAAGTCATGAAAAAAAAATACAGACAACTTATCATTATAAAATCATTATTTGTTTTATTAAAAGTTAAGAATTCTGGTTTGTTTATCAGTACTATAGCAACGCTCAACTTCCGCTGGAATTGTCGGATAGGAACCGTCCATAGCTTTTCGCAAGAGTTAAATTTTTTGAACGCATACCGGATGACCAACGGACACGTTTTTCTTCGCACCGCACTCAGATCAGACCCGTTTCGGACCCATTCGCATGCGGTCTGCAATCTCCATAGGAAATGCATAACTTCCAGTCGTTTCGGAGTTATATCGGAGCTGATTTCAACTGCCAGTGTGAAGGCGAGCATAAGCCCCACCTCTCTGAGAGCTGCTCTGCTCCGATTGGTCAATGACCCAGTCTGTTGTGATTGGTCAGAAGCCAAACACTCATTATCATATCTGAAATCTCAGCTCTTGATACGAACAGTTATGGCTTGTGTTTTACCGTATCAATCTCATCAAAGTGGATTTGCTTTGTCAGCAGAAAACAGCGACAACACGAACCAAACTCTCCCAGTCTCAGATACACTACAGTGATTGAGGGCGGGGCTAAGAGAAGCTGTTCACCCAATCAAGAGCATTATGCAAATTACTTTCCAACCTATGTAGGTTGGATCCAAAAGTAACACTGGAATTACTGACGGCTCAAGTGTTTGACACATTGCTCTGGTCTTGCGTATGGTGGGTGTTAAGAAGGACTAGAGAAGTGCTGTAAAGCTGCTCAGAGGATACGGTTTGTATTGCTAATCAATAGGAATTAAACAGTCACAGGCAGCACTTGAAGAAGAAACTCGATATTGGGAGTGACCACCGAATCATTCCGGCTCACTGCCTTAAACTCCACACACACCGCATCTGACACGTTCACTTGAGCTGTCTGCCGGCGCCGGGAAATATTTGGACAGCTCGTGGATAAAGGAACGCTCTTTTTCCCACTAAATAAAACTCAAGAGTTCATGAAACCAATTTCCTGTTACAGCTCATATCACATGTTGTTGCTGCTGAAACATTTCTGTTGGATTTTTTTTCTACTTTTTTTTTGCTCGTAGATATGAGCAGGATGGATGTATTTTTTATGCTTTATAATATTCTGGTCTCTAGAAATGGTTTGGGTCCATTTTGTCTGTGGGATTTTTCATTCGGTTTTATCATCCAACAGGAGCACATCACAAACAACAGCAGTTATTAATCTTAGTTAATGTAATTTCATCCATTTTTAAAAGCATAAGTGGTATTTGTTAAAGTACTCTGAACTAACATTGTATTCTTATTAAAAAAAACACAGATTAATAACTGGAATAGAGTAAGTGACAGTAAGATTTATTCATTTTGGCTGCATTTATTTGATAACTATACTTTTCTATTGTAATATATTTTTAAAATAGAAGTTATTATCATGATCAAAGCTGAATTTACAGCATCATTACTCCAGTCTTCAGTGTCACATCATCCTTTAGAAATCACTCTACACTGTACAAAATTATGTATTTTTTTTATCTAATAAAAAAATTGTGGCAACAGTATTACAAGCAATATTATTAATTCAATTTAACAAATAAGAATTGAGTAATAATTAATCAAATTAGTTCCTTAAAAAATTAACCATTTAAAACTTACACCAACAACTAAAAAAAACATACATTTGAGTCACCATCATGGTGATCATCCTTCAGTGATTTCCATGTTATCAACAGGTGTCTTCAATGTTGGCAATATAAAATAAAGAGTTCTTGATGTCTTGTCTGTTATTCAGATATTTTTGTTAAAATTTTTGGTGTAAGTTTTACTCATTTTAAATGGTTAACTTTTAAGGAATAATTAGATTAATTAATACTCAATTCTAATTTGTTAAATTTAATTAATAATATTGCTTGTAATATGTTGCCACAATTCTATTGATTAGATAAAGCATATTCATTTTTACAGTAATATGCTGATTACAGTATAATAATTCTTATGAAATCCCTCCATTGACAGCAACACAACTACCACTTACAAGCCCCAGGAGGGTAGTAAAAACATCATTAAAATATCCATGTGACTCCAGTGGTCTAATCTCAGTTTTATGAAGCCAAGAAAGTCCTTTGTTTGCACAAAAAAAACTGAAAGCTCTCAGATTTATTCAAAAACATCTTAATGTGTGTTCTGAAGATGAACAAGTCATAGAGATTTTAAACGACACGAGGGTGAGTAATTAATGACAGACTTTTTCTTTTTTGGTGAACTATCCTTTTAAATGTCATTAATTATTGCACGCCTAGCAATGTTTTTGAATGTTTTAAAATGAACAAGCACATTTTGGTTCACTAATTTCTTAAAAATCTGGCATTAAATAAACAAATCTGACTTGGCACTGAATCCCAGTGTGCAGTGGGAGGAAGGGTCACCTTGACCGGTTCATGAGATAGTGGAGTTCACATGATCTTCAACGCGTGTGTGTCCGAGAGTTTGATCGAGGCTCGGCTGGATATCTACGGTCACACTACAGCAGTGTGGAGAGGAGATCACTGGATGCTCGTTTTGGCTCTGTATCGTAGAGGAAGACAGATTTCCTCTGAGCTGCTGTGAGTTCAAGGCCAGATCGTGTTTCGCAGCCCACAGATCTGCTACAGGCGAAGCCAGTTTCACACAGATGAATGACCAGCAACCCACAGCTTTCTCTCAACTACTGAACTGTCGAATTACACACAAACACACAACAACGGCACGAGGAACACGTCAAACACTTTCATTAATGCAGATGGAACAATTCGGGAAACACGGGCAGAATATATTTATTTCTTTTTAACACGGACAGAACTACCAAATTGATTTTTTACAGTATTATTCATACATTTTTGATGAATAAATCAAAAGTAGGGCTGTACACAATCGAATTTCAACATGGACTAGTGTCGAGCTAGCCTGGTCCCACCAGACTCTCGTATATTAAATTTGTACAGAGAGTCTGGCCTTGCTTCACTGACAAGTGTTAAAGGAGTAGTTCACTTTTAAAATTTTTTTGCTGATAATTTACTCACCCCATGTCATCCAAGATGTCCATGTCTCTTTCTTCAGTCGAAAAGAAATTAAGGTTTTTGATGAAAACATTCCAGGATTTTCTCCATATAATGGACTTCAATGGGGTCCAAATGGTTCAAGGTCCAAATGAGAATTTCAGTGCAAACTGTTTAAAGGGCTTTAAACGATTCCAGACGATGAATAAGGGTCTTATCAAGTGAAACGATCGCTCATTTAATAAATAAATAACAAAGTTTAAGTTTTATAAGCACAAATGGTCGCCTTGGTCTTTTCTATGATGCGCGTTCGTGACTCTCCTGTTCGAACTCGTTCATCAAAATGAACAAATCTTTTTTCGAGTCATTTGGTTAATTCAACGAACGAAATGACTCATAAAAAGATTCGTTCGCTAGATAAGACCCTTATTCTTTGTCTGGTGTCGTTTAAAGCACTTTGAAGCGGCACTGAAACTCTCATTTGGACCTTGAACCGTTTGGATCCCATTGAAGTCCATTATATGGAGAAAACCCTGGAATGTTTTCATCAAAAACCTTAATTTCTTTTCGACTGAAGAAAGAAAGACGTGGACATCTTGGATGACATGGGGGTGAGTAAATTATCAGCAAAAGTTTTTTTTTCAAAAGTGAACTAATCCTTGATTAAAATGCTAAATTTGATATTACATTGTACTCTTGGTGCTGGAAACCCAAGGACAATAGAGACACAAGAATAACAATATTCATGATTCTGAAGCTGAAAATACAAAATTATTGTAGATAATATGCTTGATCTCTGTCACTGACTAGATATATTTAAAATAATGTCAGCCACTTTTTACTGGTAACATCTGATATTTGGCATGATAAGGACCCAAAAATATTCCCCAATTGCGTTATTATACACCATAATCAACAATATATAAATTGGTTAATTGTAGTACTGACACTAAAACTCTTTTCAGTGAAAAACACAAAGTTTTTACTCACAGTAATTTTCATTTTGGGGAGACTATTCACGATACGTATTGTTGCATTGCGATATATTGTGGCACAATATATTCTTACACCCCTAGTATTTGGACATAATGACACAAAAAGCTGAGTTTTACTTGCATTGATACCAGAACATTGTTTTAAACGCATAAAGGAAGGAAGCTGGAGCAGATGGAGGAGCAAAGACACGACAGATACAGAGATTAGTGGAAGTCAGTCTGCGGATGGTGTGTGTCCAGCTAAATGTCCAGAGGAGCGCTTTTAACCCATGAGCTACACCCACAGACACAGCATGTTTAAGCTCCTCTAAACACTTGTTTGAAGCCGCTGCTCGTGTCGTCTAGAGATGGAAGTCGACATCGGCGGAGCATCAATCACTCGGACAGCAGCAGCTGCGAGCCGACGGGAACAGCAGGATCATCAAAGACTCAACACACAACTGACACCCGCTGAAGAATGAGGAAACCATACACAAATAACAAGATAGAAAAAGATTTCAAAGGTAACAAAGAGGGAGGGGAAATGGCAAAATACTGTATTCTTTCATCTAATTAAAACCTTCAGCCTGATTAATACATGAATGACCCAGCCGGTGAATATGATTCATTCACACTCCCCCACAATATGAAGCCTTTTTAAAATTTCAATTAGTAATATTCCATCAAATATTAAATAATTCTTAAATATTATGAATTAGGAACAGTTATGGAACAAGGGACTGGACCATTTAGTTTATGTGATTAGAATTTATTCATTTAATAAATGCATGATTTTAAAAAATGGTTCGTTCCCTTGTTCCATTAAAGGAGTAGTTCACTTTAAAAAAAAAAAAGATAATTTTGCTGATAATTTACTCACCCCAATGTTATTCAAGATGTCCATTTCTTTCTTTCTTCAGTCGAAAAGAAATTAAGGTTTTTGATGAAAACATTCCAGGATTTTCTCCATTTAACCAAATGGTTCAAGGTCCAAAAGACAGTTTCAGTGCAGCTTCAAAGGGCTTTAAAACGATTCCAGACGATCGAATAAGGGTCTTATCAATTGAAACGATCGCTTATTTTAAAAAAATATCAAAGTTTAAGTTTTATAAGCTGAAATGGTCGCCTGCTCTGTTCTGTGTGACTGTTCGAACTTTGTGCATCAAAATGAACAAATCCTTTCCAGAGTCAACTTGTTCATTTAGTTTGTTGAATGAACCAAATGAGACGAAAAAAGATTTGTTCATTTTGATGAACGAGTTCGAACAGGAGAGTCACAAACGTTCATCACAGAACAGAGCAAGGCGACTATTTGTGCTTATAAAACTTAAACTTTGATATTTATTATTAAATGAGCGATTGTTTCACTTGATAAGACCCTTATTCATCGTATGGAATCGTTTAAAGCCCTTTAAACAGTTTGCACTGAAACTGTCTTTTGGACCTTGAACCATTTGGTTCCCATTGAAGTCCATTATATGGAGAAAATCCTGGAATGTTGTCATCAAAAAGTTATTTTTGACTGAAGAAAGAAAGACATGGACATCTTGGATGACATGAGGGTTGAGTAAATTATCAGCAAAAGTTACTTTTTAAAAGTGAACTGCTCCTTTAAAAAGACTAAAATTTACATGAAAACAGAGAATATAAAATAAAAACTACTTCAACATGTTCAGTGACATGTTGAAGTAGTTTTTATTTTTATTATCATTATATTTTATTTTAATGATAATAGTATCTCAGTATATATACACTGTAAGTAAACATTGCTTCATATTTAATTACTCAAGTAATTATATAGTCAGTAAGTAATGAAGAACAAAGAAATCAATTACAGTAAAAGCAGGAAGTGGCTTGTCTCTTCGTCTCGTCAATAATTGCTTTATAATTAATATTGACAGCATAAGAGTCAGCGGCATGTTAGCAATACATTATTGAATAGACACTGCATAAACTACAAAAATTGTTCTATTTTGATGGTCCCTTTAGAGTAGACATGTAGATCGTGCAATGGTACTTAATATGTAAAATGGACCAAAATAAAGTGAAACCAAACTGTTATTTGCTCAGAAAATAAGGTACAAAAGCCGTCACTGGGACGGTAACCCTTTACAAAAGGTTTTATTATGCACTAATATGTACACTTTTGATTCCAATATGTACCTTTTCTGCGATTGTTCACATATCAATGATCTTGCTAAACTGATTCTCACTGGCAAATGAAATATGAGCATCACAGTTAAACCACTAGAAAACAGCTCAAACAGCAAGAAGATTCTGAATAATGACACTCAGTGTGTATAAAATGAACACTTTATATTTCTATAAATCTAATTTTCAATCCATTTCAGAAATATTAATGAGTCTCCAGTAAAAACAGCAGGGTTTCTTTGATTATTTAATGAATAAACACAATGTGTTCTTTCCTTCACTAATTAAGCTAAAATTACTGTGCGTTTAAAAAGCCTCACGAGTCATGAATAAATTGTTAATTAAACTCATCTTCAAAGACCATCTCACCAAGTTTCTCTTGCGCTGAATTAAATGGACGTAATTGGCCTTATCTGATGAAAAATTCATCTGAAATAAACAACTTGAAAAGCAGAAATGTTTGATGTAAAGATATATATATATATATATATATATATATATACATATATATATATATATATATATACATCATAACATACATATATATATATATATATATGTATATATAGCATACGTGTGCACATATATATATGTGTATGTGTGTATGTGTATATGTGTGTGTATGTGTATGTGTGTGTGTGTATGCGTGTGTGTGTATATATATATATATATATATATATATATGTATATATATATATATATATATGTGTATATATATGTATATATATATATATATGTATATATATATGGTATATATAATATTGATAGATTTTTTTGTTTTAAAAAAGTTCTTTACTCACGGCTGCAATTTTTTGATAAAAAATACAAAAAATCACAGTAATATTGTGAAATATTATGACAATTTAAAATGACTTTTTTATGTTAATATATTTTAAAATGTAATTTATTCCTCTGAAAAAAGCTGGATTTTTAGCATCATTACTCCAGTCTTCAGTGTCACATGATCCTTCACAAATCACTCTAATATGATGCATTTTATGCTCCAAAAACATGTATGATTATTATCCATGTTGAAAACAGTTTTTTACATTTTTATTTCAGGATTCTTTGATGAATAGAAAGTTCAAAAGAACAGCTTTTATCTGAAATGGAAAGCTTTTGTTACATTAAACACTACCCTTTAAAAAGTTTGGGGTCAGTAAGAATTTGTATTTTATTTTTGGGGGAAATAAATAAGAAATCAATACTTCTATTCATCAAGGATGAGTTACATTGATCAAAAGTTACAGTAAAGACATTTATAGTGATCATATTAGAGTGATTTGTGAAGGATCATGTGACACTGAAGACTGGAGTAATGATGCTAAAAATTCAGCTTTTTTTCAGAGGAATAAATTACATTTTAATATATATTAACATAAAAAAGTCATTTTAAATTGTCATAATATTTCACAATATTACTGTGTTTTTTGTGTATTTTTTATCAAAAATTGCAGCCTTGGTGAGCAGAAGAAACTTCTTTTAAAAACATAAAAAATCTTACTGATCTTAAACTTTTGACCGGTAGTCAAAAGTTTATTATATATATATATATATATATATATATATATATACATACATACACACACACACAGACACATATAATATCACTCTCCATATATGCTGCAAATATGTGCAGCAAATATTTATTGCGCATGGACTGGAGGAACATTTATAAAGTCACTTTATTCAACAGATGCAGTTTCGTGCATCAAACGTCATTATGCTAAACGTCATTGCACATGCGCAGTCCTTTCAGATTCGTTTTTCAGTCCGGTTTATAGTGTTTACATGTCCTCTCGATCGGATTAGAAAAGGAATAAACCACCCCTTTCAATCTGATCAAAATTCCAGTTCGTATCGATTACGGTGTTTACGTGAAGGTTTTTGAACTGCCAATCCAATTAATAAGTGTCAAGGCAAACGCAGGTACTAACAGATTCCCTGAGCATAAAGGTTAAAGGTCACCAGAAGATAGTTCACACTAAATCACACAAAAAAACTGCAAAGTCAGAGACAAAGACCAGTTCCACTCGTGGTGTCTCAGGGCAGTTGTCTCTGTTGAAGCGGAAAGACACACATGACAGCTTCCCCACTCCATCGCCACACTAATTGGCAGATGTACTTCACATCTGTGTGCCTCTCAGGTCAGCAACAGTCTGGCACGCGTGTCAGTCTGCCGTTTGCTGCCTGCTGCGTTTCGCTTCTACACATTTTCCTCCAGATTCAGTGGCGACGGGGTCTTTGCCGTTCGCACTCAACTGGACACAAAATCCAATTTCACACACAGGGCCATCGAAGCGTCCCAGGCCTGAGATGGAAAAGAGGGCCTTTATGTGTGCTGGAACGATTAAAGCCACATTAGATGAAAACCCTGTCATTTGTTTACTCACACTCATGTTGTTTCAAACCAGTTTGCTGCTATTTTTCTTATGTTAAACACAAAATGAGAAACTTTGAAGAGTCGTTGCACAGTTTACAGTGACACGAGTCAAAAAAAAATAAAATACAAAACTGTAGCATAAAACCCACATGACTACAGTAGTCATCTGTATTAAGAACAGAAAATGTAGTGGTTATTTATGGATTTAATCTTTCTCTCAAATCTTATTCTCCAACCTTGAACTTCATATTCCATGTATGTACAGTAAATTTCACATCTAAAAAAAAACAAAACATAAAAATTCTGGCTCTGAAAATTCTGTACAAAAACAAGATCCAAATGGATGAAAAAATGTGTGAATTAAATTTCCACATAAAATGTGTACACTAACTTGAGGTGTATATATATATATATATATATATATATATATATATATATATATATATATATATATATATATATATATATATATATATATATTTTTTTTTTTTTTTATATATATTATATTATATATATATATATATATATATATATATATATATATATATATATATATATATATATATATATATATATATATATATATATATATATATATGAAATTGAACACAGTATATGCCAATGTTGCTTTCAATAAAAAAAAACATTTTCACAAAGCAAGCTGATCCACTTTTACCATGTTATTTGAGAACTGCAATAAAATGAGAAAAAATAAGGGGACAAAAAGAAATCAAGAGACATTTAGAACAGATAAAAATGTGCGATAAATTGCGATTAATCGCAAGTTAACTATGACATTAATATCGATTAATCGCGATTAAATATTTTAATAATTTGACAGCACTAATATAAACAGGTTTATGTAAGCAATGTGCCTGCAACCCCTTCAGCCGTTACTTATTCACGATACAGCACTTGCCTCGAGTACCTTATTGCTTTACAAAACGGTTACAACACAATAAAAATATTAAAGTAAAAAAAATATGTATTAGTGCAACTTTCATAAAGTAAAATCACTAAAAGCCTTCCATCTGCAAAAAAAATTGTCCCCGACCGTGAACAATGTGCAATCTCAGAGACAATTTATATAGAGGCATGCCACTTCCTCAATACAACTATATAGGGAAAACAATGGCGGTTATATGCACATGCCCCGCCCACCCGCTGGAAAGCCAATCGTCTGCTTTTAACAGTCAAGCCGGAAAACATGTAAGTCTTTTGTCTGGTTCCACCGACGCATGCGCACAGTTGAGGTTTGCGACAGCGGAGACGAGAACCCATGCACATGCGTAGTTCACGTATTACCTGTGGGGAAAAGACCTTTTAAACCTTATTTTGGGGCAAAGTCGTCAAAATTTTTCAGTGATTTTTTATCATACTTTATTATTGTTTCTATACAAGCAGTTTTTATGTCCCGGTGACCAGTGAAAGTGCAGTTCTGACTCTCTGCTAGAGTTGGGTATCGAGAATCAAGTATCGATTGGAACCGGGACTAACTTTCTGTTTTTCCTGGAATCGTTCAAATGTTAATTTCGATTCCTAGTTTCGATATTCACAGTCCACCGACCGAAAGAAGAAACCGCTGAACAACACCAACGAAGAAGCGCGTACCGGAAGTGTTGGCATAACCGCGCGAGTCGAACATGAGTAGCTTACGTCGGCGGTCCAAAGTGTGGCTTCACTTTTCTAAAAATAACGAAATCTCGGCAAAATGCAAAATTTGTGACAGGAGTATTTCCTTCAAATAGACCATTGGTTAGCAAGGTTAGCTAAACTTTTTTGACCCTGCCTCTTAAATGAATCAGAATCGAGAATCGTTAGGAACCGTAATCGAAACAAGGAATCGGAATCAGAATCGTTCAAATTCAAACGATACCCAACCCTACTCTCTGCCCATTCATTTAGACAGGAGCCTGGTCTTGTTAGTCTGAAATAGATACATAGTCAAGATGGCGGCTCAAATAACAACATAGGAATTGCGGTGTTGCGCAGTGATGCATAAAACCATTGGGTGAAGCGGTCATAGACATGTTTTATCATGAATAAAGCACAGCTATTAACCAATAACAATCAAGGTTTGGAACCAACCATTTTATAAATTAAATTAAAGCCTCGGATACTTTAAACTGGCGAGTTATAATGTTGGTTAATAGAAAATGCTATTGGTAGACGCGTACATGTGGGCGTTGTTAAGTTTTTTCAGCAATAATGAGGTGAAGGGGAGAGTCTATAGCAGGTCCGCAGAGATCTAATTACAGTTCTGGCATGACTTCATGCTGCCTTATACTCGCCTCCGTCTGAATAATCACATTGACGTATGGAAAGGAGACTGAAGATGGCTAGTCTGTGGAGGTTTCTCGTCTCACACAAAGCTCTCATATAAAGCACAAGAGTCGTAAAAACTACAATGAACTTGGAAAAAAGAGTCTTATTGCGCTTTTCTCAGGAAAAAAAGAGGGTGAGTAAATAATGAAGTACATAAATAAATATCCTTTAATAAGAGCTAAACACCTACATTGGGATTCAAATCAACAAGAAATCTTGTTTGCGTGTCAGTGCAGAGGATCATTTCCATCCCATCACGGTACTTTTGCGTTCTACCATTCATTAATACTTTACCTCTGGTTACAGACGTGGGATTTTAATGAGCGACGGAATGGAAGATGCGTGTAAAATCAGCGAATACACTCTTGTGATGAACAACCTTCTCAAGCCAGTCTGAATTAGTCTAATGAAGTGTCTGCTGGTGGCTGAACATCTCAATTTCAGATGAAAGTACAGTTTGGATCATTTCCATCCGTCGAGAACTAAAACACAAACTTTTATGCCATCTTGCAATACACTCAAAACTCCAATTAAGAAATTATTCTAATACGCGTTCCACTTAGAAACAATGACCATGGTAGGGTTGCCAACTGTCCCGAATTAGCCGGGACTTCACGATTTTTTGGGCCTAATAGAGTGCCGAAGTTACAACGTCACTCTGTAGGCCAAAACGTGGAAGTGAGTTAGCATTTAGCATTACGGTTCCCTCGCTCTAAAGTCTATGGGATTTTTGAACGGGTTTTTGCTAAATAGCCTGAAATAAGGTCTGTGGTGAACAAAGCCTCTAAATATTTTCACGTTTTGATCTATGACATAGAACACACGGTTATAACCTGCTTGTGGTTTTTTAAACTTTATTGTGTCTGCTTGTGTTTTTTTAAAAACTGTATATAGGCTTCAAAATGTATACATTTTGGATTAACTTGTAAAGATTATCTTGATAGACAAAACGTGTAAGGGTCACAACTCTTCGTTAAACACAGATCTTGTTTTTTGCAATTTTCCAAAAGTCTATGGGGAAAATGGCATGTGTAGCTTTTCGAATCGAGGAACCGATGCGCCGCTAGCTTCCGAGTTGTCCTACAAAGTGATGTCATCACTTGGGCACTATTTATTTGACCCGTTCGAACCTTCCTTGTCCCGTTTATTGAGTGCTATGCTGATCTGACGGATACAACCGCAACATGACACTGGTCATCATCCAATCACATGCATCAGACCATACCAATAAACTATCTATTGAGAATTCATTATTCTTTTGGGATAAATAATTTCATTTGCGAACAGAATCCTCTGCTCTCTGGTCGCTCCCAATTTTGGCAAATCAGTTTTAGTGAATTTAAACAATGATTATTGTTCATGAGTTGGTGCCCAAGAAACATGTCTGATTATTAATGTTTTTTTTATTTTTTTATTTATGTTTATTATGTATTATTTGATGAATAGAAGTTTCAAAGGAGATTTAACCGAAATAAAAAAGCTTTAATTTAAAAAAAAATTTAAAATGTAGAGTAAAAACAAAAACTAAAAACAAAAGCTTTCCATTTCAGATAAATGCTATAATATTGAACTATGTTTTGTGTGTAATGTGACGTTTTTTGTGTGACCATAAAAATAGTTAAATTGTATATAAACAGGTTAAGCAAAATAAAACATTTTTATGTCTGAGAGCCTTTTAAACGCATATGAACCTGAAATGCCATATACTGTGTGATACAGTACAAATATTTTGAGTGTCCCTTCACTCTAAAAATGCTGGGTTGTTTTAACCCAACTTTGGGTCAAATAAGGACAAACCCAAACTTTGGGATAAAAATGTAATAAAAAAATGTAACCCAATGGCTGGGTTTGTACATATTTGACCCAAAGTTGGGTTAAAACAACCCGGCAATTTTTACTGTATTTTTTGTGTTTTTTACTGCAAAGAACCACAATTGTCCCGCATTTTTCTTTTCGGAAATTGGCAACCCTATTGGTAACCACCATTTTCACCATGGCAGATGATACAACACATTATAAGGTTGTTTATAAAGCATACACTCTAAAAAATGCTGGGTTGTTTTAACCCAATTTTGGGTCAAATATGGACAAACTCAGCCATTTGGTTACATTTTTTAATTAAATTTTTTACCCAAAGTTTGGGTTTGTCCATATTTGACCCAAAGTTGGGTTAAAACAACCCAGCATTTTTAGAGTGAAGGGACATTTGGACCAGCCATTGGTTTAAATTGATAAATTGCATTTAGATTACCCTTGTGATGCATTATAAATGCATGCTTCATCTGGTGCTATAATGCATTGCACTCTTAAAAGTTATAAATACGTAAATTTTATAATGTAACTGTTCTTAGGATTATTTATCAGACCACAACACATTATAATGTTGATTATAAGGCATTGTGCATCTATTAAAATACATTAAGAATACAGGCTTCATAGACAGTGATACAAAATTTTCCAATTACCCAGCTTTATTTTGGGGTTTCAGTTTCGGGCTAAATGAAAACTTTAATATCTGCATTTCAGTAAAAAAAAAATATATATAAATAAGGTAAGTCACGAATGTCATGTAGTCTAGGCCATTCAAACAGCATTGAAACAAGACAATTAGCCCTTACTTTTGCAATTTGAGACTTTTGTTTACATTGCATCAAACAGCGCTTGTAATTTTATCCTCCATTAAATGATTTGTTAAATCCCCTGAGTGTTTTCTGAATGAAAGAATCCCAATTTGTTCCTTAGCCATCTAATTGACCTCATCAGTGTTGTGCTCCTGTTAACCAACACAGACAACCACGACGGCAATATCTCCCCTCAAATAATACCCATCAACGCTCGCGACCGCTACGAGAGTCAGGAGAGACACCGCCGCAATGCAGCCCGGAGAGAGAGAGAGAGAGAGAGCGAGAGAGAGAGAGAGAGAGAGACAGAGGGAGGGGTGAATGAGAAAAAAGGATTCAGCTTAAAGTTCCTTATGTGATATTACTGAAATTGCTATTGGGTTCAGCTTATTAGTCTGTCGCTTTCAGTTTCTGTCTGACAGACCTACTGGCCGCTCTCCATACATACTTCCTATCAGTCAGTGGGCGGCTTTAACACATCATTGTTATTACTTCTATCTGCACCGACACTGTCACACTCTTACACACTCATACAGCTCACTGAGAGACTCTGGCAAGCCAATTTAGCTATTAATCCCCCAGCGGGACTAGTGAAAATATCAAGCCTACTAGTTAAAAACACTTTCCGCTTGTAAGAATAGAAACTAGTGCAGTCCAGTCATTGCTATAATTTTTCATAACTAGTAAGAATTGCAATTACACACCACTGTAATGGAGCCTTCATGACTAATAAAAAGTGAATTATGGATAATGTGGGCCTGGGACTTTGACCAGTCAAAATTGCATAGATGTGTTCAATGTGAATTATTAAAATCAACATTGCATCACAGATCTCTGAAATTGAAGTTTGCAGGAATATATGCAGAGGGCATTAAAACCTAATTTGACTCACAATCAGTGATATTTTCAGTATCATTGAGACACTATTTAATATGTTCTATTTTAATTTTAACTTTAAAGTTTTAGATGTGCTTGTGATTAGTTTTAGTTTTTTTATTATTATTATTTCTATATAGTATTAAATTCTGCTTTAGTATTTCTGTTTTATTTTAGTACATCCATTAAAACTAAATGAAAATGAGAAATCGAGGACAAGGGGGATTTTAAGATTCAAAACAGTCCATATATATGGATTAGTGATCCACCCCAGGCCTTTAAAAATTAAAAGTTTTAAATTTATTTTTTGGACCTGAATAACGGGTAGTAGTTTTTTAAGCTCTGTGCAGATCCTAAACGAAAAATAAATGAAACACTTTAAGAGAGGCCTGCCTAAATTATTTAATATCAATTGCACAATTTGGTGTGAAAGCAAATCAATCTTAACTCACAGAAGTGAACCACTATTTGCATCTTTATAGGATGAAATCAAGTTAAGCTTTAGTTCTGTAATGTCTCTAAGATCTCCTCAGCTGTGTTGTGTATTGTGTGTTTTCTTTCTGTTTAGATGTGATGAAGTATTGGATCAGGATCTACTACAACAGTTTAATAAACAATAATTTAATTACAACTACAAAATGTTGCAGAATAATGTAAAATATGAATGAATAATAGCCTATAAAGAACCTTTGTGCCAAAAGAGTGCTTTCTTGTCATTATAGAACCTTTTTTAGCATAAATGGTTCTTTGGAGTCGAAGTAAAGAACCCTATGCTTCATATACAGGACCCCTAAACCCTTTATTCTAAGAGTGTCCTAAATAGTATGTACTATAAAAAAGACACATCTTACAAAAATGGCATGTTTGACTTGTGTTTCCAGCACACGAGTCAAACCTTAAGTCTCATGTTGACACTTGAAATCCAACACAAAGAAAATGTTTGCTGACCTGAGGTTAGCTTTAGATTTCTTTTCATAATGTTTTTAAAATAACTGGCGATTGAAATTCATTTTTATAAACTATTTAGTTGAAATTACTTTCTCACATGGCAGCCAATAAAATAGCATGCATTTCTCAGCATGTAATCTTCCTCATTCTCACACACACACACACACACACACACACACACAACCACAGGATGTTTTTATCTTCGAGATGTAGTAGTTCTTACTGTTCTATAAATGGTTCACATAACTTCATATTCCACCCACTCTTGTCACGGAGTTACACACTGCTGCTGGTTGTTCATGATAGAAAAAGATGCTCCATATTTTTTTTTCCATGAAATGCACTTGAACTTTTTCTGCACAAAAGTTTGTATTTCACTTTTAATATATATATATATATATATATATATATATATATATATATATATATATATATATATATATATATATATATATATATATATATATATATATATATTCAACATTATAACTTTAAATAATTCTTTATATATTATTATTCAGTAAGTAAGTAATTTTAATTTATCAAGCACATTTAACAAACAGCACAAAACTGACCAAAGTATAACTAAAAAAATTACAAATAAAAAAATATTTAAAAAAAAAACAGAATAATAATAATAATAAATGAATAAAACGAAAACCTTCAATATCAGGGCACATAATTAGTGCTGTCAAATCAATTAATATCAACATAAAAATGTGTGTTTACATAATACATGTGTATATATATATTATTTATATATAGATTATATATATATACATTATTAAATTTATATGTATTATACATGTTTGTGTATGTGTGCTGAGTGTGTATATACGAGTGTGTGTATGTATATATATGAAGAGTTCAGATGCAAAAGCCTCTAAGTGCCATTTGACATTTTCTTTTAAAATGATCATTTTTATCAAGCTTGTATATTTAAGTTTCAGTAATTTCACTTAAATGACAATTAATAAGTAATCTTCATATCCATTTTAGTGAAATTACTAAACTTTAATATACAAGCTTGATAAAAATGATCATTTTAGAAGAAAATTTCAAATGGCACTTTATATATATATATATATATATATATATATATATGTGTGTGTATATACATGCATATATACACACATACATATATACACACACACAAACATTTCAGTAATTCAAATTAAAAGGTGAAACTAATATATTTAGTATGATTATACTTTTCAGAGGGCTGACATTTTTGCATTTAAAATCCTTTTTTTGTTCATTTAATATTCAAATTTTATGAGATTTTGAATTTTGAATTCAAAATGTAACTTTTGCAAGATATTTAAATGTTTCGAACTTCACCTGTAATTATCTTTGAAAACATAATCCAAAGAGTCTGAGAATAAGCTGACGGTGACAGCAAGTAAAATTTAAATCTGTGTTACTTTCTATTTAAAAGTCAGAAAATTTATATTTAAAAGTAGCACAATTTTGTAATATGTAACTAAACAACTGAATCCAGACAAACACACTACAGACTGAAGCACAATCCAGTGCAGACCGGACGGAAACAGGCGAGTTCCTTCGTCCGCGGCACAAATCTGGCAACCGAACAGCCGCAGACACGTAATGAAAAGTCGAACATGCCCGCGGGTCTTCTGACACATCACATTCGACAGAACTGATTGATCATTCATTTACATCCTCTGCCACCAGTCGAAAACTGTTCCCTGTGATTTATTTCTCCTACACTTCAAGATATTCCAGAAGTTTGTGCCAAGAAACAAGGCAAGAACAAAACTTCACACACAGGTTAATCTGCTCCTCCATTAGCCCTGCCCGGATCAGTGCTTCGATATGCAGGTTGGCGTGAGGAAATGGGAAAACAGTGGTTGGAAGAACCGCTCAGGGAATGATTACGGACAGTGAGAGAAGTGTTGTCCCCATGTTTACGGATTCCCCTCAAACCATCATTAAATGAAATGGGATGCATTCTCAGAGGGCAGACTATCAACGCTCTTTAAAATCCCAGCACGACTCACAATGGTCACACACACTGCATGGGCTAACTTCAAACCTCAGATGATCCGTCACAGAGACATTTCTGCGATGCTGGAAAAGGTTCAAGATCAACAGCGACATGAGCCAAGTTCCTCGTTACACACCTCTCGCCTGACTGGGAGGTGAGAGTCTTTTAAGAGCTGGTGTTAATGAACTGCATTGAGTTCTTCTCTTGTAGCTTAGCCACATCATAAACTTACAAGAGAAGATCTCCTGGTCCTGCACATCTTGGGCTGGATTACATCTGTTCTAAGTTAAGCCAACAACGTATTTGAACGTTATCTTTAAAATCTCTAACGTAACGTTAAGCTCTAACATTAGAAAAAGTTAACGTTAGCTTCTAGCCGAGTTGTACATCATGTCACTTAGCTTTATTAACGTATCTGTAAGAACCAGAGATAAAAAATGTTACCAATGTTGTGCTGAATGATTATAGTGATTATATTGCTGATGATGCATGATACGCCACTTTTTGCCATGTGATACGCACAAACTCACCACCCCCTCAACCTACCGAGGGTTTTTTCATGCGTAGCACATCACAAAAAAAAACAAAAACATTTTTTGGCGTATAAATGAAAAATGGCATTCGATGTTATAGATGCGCATTTTCATGGACTGTGTTGGGTTTATCATGTTTACACTGTGACCTGGACATTTTTGCCAAAACTTTTCTTCGAACTTCTCTGACATGCGGTCATAAAATTTAACATTGTTATTTTCAAAACAGATATCTACAAAATCTGCAAAGCTACGTGTAATTTAATGTAACAAATTATGTAATAATGTATCCTCTTTTATTGGAAAATTCCACTACATTTAATATTTTAACCCCTTCACTGTCATCCCCTTTTTAAGAATAGGAGTTATAAACTGCAATGATTGTAATTAAATGACTGCAATATATACCCAAGTTTGGTCTTGTTTTAAAGGAAACACTTAGCAGATTATTGATGAAGTGAACACTTCAAAAATTCTAAGTATGAAAAAGTTATGGAAGTTTAAATTTACAGTAAAACAATTATAATTAACTATATATTTTTCTTTTATATAAAATATAAATTTTACAAAATATTTTTCTCTAAAATTACTATAAAATCAAAGCCATATATCTAACCAAGTTGTGTTCCAAATTTGAAGTTGATATCACAAAAATGTATATTGTTTAGGCGTAATACCAAAAATAGCCACCGGGTGACTTACATTCCATTGAATTATATTGTACGCATTCTGCCTTAACAAATTAATACATTTCTGTCCAAATATCAACTTCTTATCAACGACTTAGGCCTTTCTGACAATATGCAGCGCAGTCTCATCCCAATTCGTCATATAACTGACGTTTTGGGACGTCTTTTGACCATTCGTCAATATACTACTCTTTAGGGCCCCCTTAAACGTCGGTAGATGACGTTATGGGAATCCTAACTCTACCCCAGACCTAAACCTAACCCTAAACCCAACTCGTCACCTAACTGACGTTAAAGGTAAAGCGTCAGTTGTATGAACGACCCAGGATCGTCATCTACCGACGTTTTGAGGGGGCCCTAGAAAGTCGTATATTGACGAATGGTCAAAAGACTTCCCAAAACGTCAGTTATATGACGATTTGGGATGAGACTGTGTTACAATATGTGTTTTGTCAAGATTAGAAAAAGTTTTGATCATTAATATGATACCCAAACAACATTCAAACTACATTTAAAAATAAAAATAAAAAAATAATCACCTGTCGTATTACATCAGCATAAGAGGGTCAAATTGAACTTGTTGTTTTTATTCTCTCTTATGAAGAAAATCTTTAAAATGCAGATGCTGTTATAAAATAAAAGTGAAAAATCACTGTTTAAAACAGTTATTCCATCATCTTGGCAGATTTTGACAATGCACCAATTTAATTAATCATTACAATAAACTCGTTCTGAGAATGCAGTCGAAGGACAGCAGCAAAAACAGATTTGCATTGACTGTTTCATGCAATCCTACTGTAAAATCCTCCACATCTACACAAATTGCTAATGCAAACACATCAGGTTGTGTGTAAAATCATATTGCTTAAACATTCTTAGACCGGAAAACAGATGCTAACAGGGCGAATTCACTGATCCGTTAGATGTTGACGGTGTGGTTGGCCTTAAAATACAGTCTTGGGAGATTGAAAACAGAGCCGTTTGCGATGGCTGATGTGCTCTCCATCATAAAAGCAATGGTCCAGGTTACTGTCATTCATCACAGATCAAGACAGAGGCTTGCCTTTCAGACTCCAATTACTTTTTCCTCAAAGTTTTGAACATTTTAGTCAGCTCAAGTCCTCAGAATCTGTGACAGTAAGCTCTTTTTCTTCCATTCAGACACGTCACCAATAAATGTCACATTCTTCTCTTCCCCTGAATTATGCAGTTCCAGCAGCAGTTCTGATAAAAGAAAAAAATGAGTGTGAAGCTAATCGCCGAGCTAACTGAAAGAAGCCTTTGAAAGCATGAAGAAAGGGAAATCTCTCTGAATGCATGGCTCTTCGTCCTTCTTCAAGATGGAGTCCTAAATAAATCCTTCTTTTTCCCCTAATAAGGCCATCTGCTGAGATCGGGTCCTCGGCTAACAGACACGCTCCCAGAGGAAGGAAATTCTCTTCCTTTCTGCTTCCTTCAGCTATGATGAAGATATATTACTGGTCACTCACTCTAAATCAGTGTATGAGTGACTGATATAAGAGCCTTTCATGCTCAAACAGTGATTGTGCTTTCATTGCATTTCATTTATCTGCATATGAATCGCGTCGTCTTAAAAGACGCTGGGAAGTACTGGTAAGAGATTTAACTGGTTTACTCTTTGGCCACAACATGTATCCATAATTGACTGTGCAATTGTGTAAAATAACACATTATTCGGTGAGTTGCCTGAGTCAATTTGTTGACGAAATAACAAACTTAAGCTTATATAATCGCCCTCACGTGACCCCGATTGGACGCACTTTTGCAATGCAATGACGCAGAATGTAAAGAACGAAGCATCTCAAGTGAAATAAAAATGAGAATTGACCCGTCGCTAAGCCACGCCCGAAAACCGCCACTGGCCAATCGTGTCTTAGCAGCTTTCGAAGCGAGGGAAACATGTTGAAGCATTGTCCGTATGCACTCTCAGAAAAGTACTAATATGTACATTGTAGGTGCTAATATGTACATTGTAGGTGCTAATGTGTACATTTAGGTGCTAATGTGTACATTTTAGGTGCTAATGTGTACATTGTTGGTGCTAATATGTACATTTTAGGTGCTAATGTGTACATTTTAGATGCTAATGTGTACATTTTAGGTGCTAATGTGTACATTTTGGTGCTAATAGGTGCTAATATGTACATTGTAGGTGCTAATGTGTATATTGTAGGTGCTAATATGTACATTTTAGGTGCTAATGTGTACATTTTAGATGCTAATGTGTGCATTGTAGGTGCTAATATGTACATTTTAGGTGCTAATGTGTATATTTAGGTGCTAATATGTACATTTTAGGTGCTAATGTGTACATTGTAGGTGCTAATGTGTACATTTTAGGTGCTAATGTGTACATTTAGGTGCTATTATGTACATTTAGGTGCTAATATGTACATGTTAGGTGCTAATATATATCACTAAGGTACCAATATGCACCCTTTAGGTACAAAAATGTACCTTTTGAAAGGTACAGCCCCAGTGACAGCTTTTGGACCTTTTTTTTCTGAGAGTGTGGATTGTACAAATCTGACACCAGTGGAATTGTTTTCCTTCCGAAAATCTAAAAGCAGCGGGAGAAATGATGGGTGTGTTTAAGCAGTGGGAGATCCATTCACAACTAAATGAAGACATGATTACCAAAAAACACCTATTGCTTGGAAATATTGATGGTTCTTTGGTCATAATGCATATATTTTAACGTAAAATGAGACGATTAAAGACAATACGGAGGCTCAATGACATACTTTTAGCATATTTCAGCATTTTGTTAATCAACGGCCTACTGACTCCTAAGTAACTTCCCAATCCGAATCGCGGCATTCCTGGTATTAGTGTTATTCCACAAGATTTATGGAAAAGCTGTTTGATTTATAATTATTAGAATTATTTTCACATATTTTGGCTGTGGACAAGCAAAGATGTTTCTCAATTTGTGTTTCCCATTTGAATGGTTAGTATATGAGGCGCTTGCGCGGGGACTATAACGTTAGGCTTTAGCTTCAATTTAAGAAATTATTCTCTAATCGGTTGCATATTATGTCTATATCTGTATTATGGATATATCCAATGGAATCGAATGGAATACTGCAGTCCCCTTTGTCTTGCTCTCTCAGAAATTGTACATGTTCGCCAAAAAATACAAATGATCTCATTGGGAATGTCATTGGTGCATCCACACTGTAATAGATGTGCCATCCGCGAAAGCAGGCGTAGCTAGGGAGGGCGGAGCTTAGCAAAGGGTCAATTCCACTCGAAACACATATATTAGATTACAATATAAACAAGGGTGTACATCTGTGCAGAAGCAGTGATTATTAGACCCATAGTCAGAGCCTCAATGAAAACACAGCTATTATTACAGAGTATTATGACCTGGAAGGGCAATGCCTTAAGTCACTATTACATATTGTGCACAAATAACTTCTGCACATGAGGGCGTGCATTTATGCAGTTATTGGGTGATTTATTTTATTGCCTGTGTTTTTTTATTCATGAGTAGCGTGATATTTATGCAAATCATGTGTGCAGAGTGCATGCACTGTTGGAGGCTCGTGAAGTGTTTTCAATTAGATCCTTAAAAGAAAAATAGCTTAGACTTAAATATTCAATTACAGTGTTTATTTTAAGCACACCCATCTCTCTCTCTCTCTCTCTCTCAAATCAACTGGATCAGAGCGATCAGAGCAATCAGTTCTCACGTTCAACTGACTCAATGGTCCAGTTCTCAAAATTAAAAGCTCACCAAATTAAATTTTAAAAATCTGTTCTTCACAAAAATCTGAAAATATTTTGCAACTGGTGAAAACTACACCACTGACCGAAAAAAGGTTGCATCATACCATACGTTGCATTTTATTTTACAATTCAGAACAGAAGGAGAAACAAAACAAATGCATGATAATGAGTATGTCAATTGTTTTGGACTGTAAGTCACAAGATCTCCTGAAGGACAAAATACAGCATGTTTAGGGCCCTATAATTTCTGCGATCACGGAAATAAAAAGCACACTCTTTTTACAACTAAAATAACAGTAAAGGGTAAAAAAATGAATTCCCAAAAATTAAAACGGAAAAAAAATGGAATTTGCAAAAATTAAAATGGAAAAAACGGAATTTGGGAAAAAATAAAATGGAATTTGGGAAAGAATAAAACGGATTTTATAGGGCCCTACATGTTCTATTCCAGAAAATACTATTTCCTTTTTGAAGCATTAGAGATGTACGGTAGCTTCTACGAACCAGAAAAGATCCTCGGTTTGTTTTCATCCAGATTTGGAGTGACGTGAGCGCGAGTAAATAATGGCAGAGTTTTAGGTCTACTCCTCTACTCCCAAAGCCATTACACACAACAGATAGTACATGAAAGATTTGATGGCGAGTTCAAGAGTTGTGCTGTGATTCCTCTGCTCTAATCGTCCTGTGGCACGAGGAGATGGAAGAGGAAAGCAATTACCAGGCCTCGCTGAAACTCCCTCACTCCTGATCACAGCAGAAATGAATCAGACTCTACAGCAAGAGAGGCTTCAGAAGCGATTACGGGCGCGCTGGTGAAGGAGGGTGTGGTGTTCTGGCCGTGGTGGAGGCGTGTGAACCTCTCATCTTTAATCTACCGCTAGACCACAAAACAGGCCGGTGATGGATGGGTTCGGGCACCTTGAGATGCTTTCTGCTGGAGCACCACCTCACTGGAGGACCTAGTGGCTCCAAATCAAACTCAAATCATCAGGACGAGCTAAAGGCAAAAGCAAGGGACATAAAAAGGCCTCTGCTCTGAGCAAAGGGTGGATTGGCTAGTTAGCTTCAAACCAACAAACATTATGAAAGACAAAAGCATCTATAGTTAAAAAATTAACTAGGAAGGTTGTGCATGTTACATAATATATTTATATTTAGGGTTGGGTATCGAGAATCAAGTATCGATTGGAACCGGGACTAACTTTTAGTTTTCGCGGAATCGTTCAAAAGTCAAAAATTCGATTCCTAGTTTCGATATTCACAGTCCGCCGACCGGAAGAAGAAACCGCTGAACCACACCAACGAAGAAGCGTCTACCGGAAGTGTTGGCATAACCGCGCAAGTCGAACATGAGTAGCTGACGTCGGCGGTCCAAAGTGTGGCTTCACTTTTATAAAAATAACGAAATCTCGGCAAAATGCTAAATTTGTGACAAAAGAAGTATTTGTGATAGAAGGACTATTTCCTTCAGAAAGACCATTGGTTAGCAAGGTTAGCTAAACTTTTTTGACCCTGCCTCTTAAAAGAATCAGAATCGAGAATCGTTAGGAACCGGAATCGAAAACAAGGAATCGAAATCAGAATCGTTCAAATTCAACGATACCCAACCCTATTTATATTGAGCTTACCTATAATAATTGTGTTTTTTGACTTGAAGTGTTTTTTTCTATTAAGGTCTATGTAATTATATCTCGAACGTTAACAGTAACAAAATCCTACACGTTGTGGCTAAACACAAACCATTTATGTTGAGATAAAAAAGTCTTACATCCAGAGGGTGGCAGTAGAGAGTGCAAGCCATTTTGCCCAAACTTAATTTGATTGTGTTCAATCTGCTTAAATATATGAACAATTTAAGTTTACTGAATCCGTTTGTGTTGGATTACATGATTGATTAGTGTTGCATTAACTGAAACTGGGCGATGCTTGTTAGTTCCCAGCATGCTCTGCATAAGGATGAATTAAGAGAGAATAAATGTTAAAATTAAGTGTATATATGGAAGAGTTAAGATGCAAAAGCCTCTAAATGCCATTTGAAATTTTCTTCTAAAATGACCATTTTTATCAAGCTTGTATATTTTTAGTTCAGTAATTTCACTTAAATGACAATTAATAGGTAATCTTCATTGCCATTTAAGTGAAATTACTGAACTAAAATGATCATTTTAGAAGAAAATTTCAAATGGCACTTAGAGGCTTTTGCATCTAACTCTTCACATATATATATATATATATATATATATATATATATATATATATATATATATATATATATATTTATTTTTGAGAAATTTATTTAAAAAATACCTGAATCATGTCAGGAACCCATACAATTCACGTTGAGACTACTTATATCGGGTCACTTAAAATGAGTTAATTTCATGATGTTGAAGTAACATAAATTATGTCTGTAAGTAATTATGTCTGTAATAACGTAACCCAGTTATGTGGAACCTGTTGAGGAAAAAAATTAAGCCAACATTTTTTTTTTGTGTGTGTAAGAACAGTAAATTATGCATAATTACATGCAACTAACCTTTAACTCACATCTAATCCTGCCCTAACCCTATAGTAAGTATGTTAAGTATTCTTACTCAGTACTTAACATTTAGAATGGCACAGTAACAATGACACATTAAAATAAAGAGTAACCAAACTTTATTGTAGAGCTAATTTAAGCAAGTAATATATTTCCCGTCTGCTGCTTTTGACGTCACACAATGGTAGTGGATAGTTTGTTTCAGAATTGTAATTTTCTATAGATAATTTATGTACCGTTTATATTGCAAACGATTCTGTTAATAAATTTGCATTTGGACCATCTTTTCATGGGCAACACATAGACTCGTGTCTTGTGAACATGCTGACAAATGCAGCGTGAATGCTGTAACCATATGGGCACCAAAATAATGTGTGAATGTATATATATATATATGAAAATGAGGTTCAGATAGGGAAAAAATCAAAAGAACATTTCTCAAAAAAATAAAAACTGTGTGCATATTTTTATGTTCATGACAATTAAGCCAAATTAATCTAAACTTTTATGCAACTATGCAATGCAATATGCAAATCTATAAAGTTATTTTTACAGACTTAATTATATTACACACACGCACTGCACACACACACACACACTTTTATACATAATTCTGTAAAAAATTGTGATGTAATTATACATAATAGAAGACGTACTGTATCGTGGTACTGCATTTCATTTATTCTTATTTTATCACTGTATTACCATATAAATAATCTAATGAGAATCATTCATTAATGCTTGAATGTATTAAAGTATTTCAGGTTTTCCCCAAACAGGGGTTCACAAATACATAATTACATAATTAAAATAAAAACAAATAAAAACATTAAAAAAAAGATTTGAATCTATTTTATTTGTTTACCTGCATATGAAGTAAAAATAAACAGGCATCGGAGAACTGTGAACATCCATGTGTTGTTAAATTATTAAAATATTTAAAAACTTGAAAAACTTGAGGAATGAAAAACGTACAATCTCAGGGGGTACTTCAAGAAAATATATCAGATGAAAGGGTTCGGCCGTGCAAAAAATAGCATTACTGAAGAACGTGAGGGTATTAATATCACATATTCAGACCTTTGACTAAACGGCATAAAGTACAGTCTTTATAACAGCTTACTCTGGCCAATAACCGCACACTAGAGAGGAAGAAATAGTTCGAATTGTTGCGAATGATATTTATAATGGCTAACAGTATGTGGTCTCAGACTAGTGTTAAATGTGCTTAATTGTCATGAAAATAAGGTCCTTCTGTAGAATAAAGAATTAAAAAAAACCTTAATGGTCCTTGGCTAAAATACTGCTTCATTGTTTTTTATTCAATTTTCTGTGAGATTAGCCTAATTGGGTGTTCTCTCTGTCATTAATGCCTGTGTTGGTTTGATGGCCTATTGTCCTCAGTTTAATCTCTCTGTCTTCTTGGGTCAAAGCTCAGATTAAAAGTTTTGCTCTAATGGGTTTGCGACTGTATCCTCGAACGTAGACTTTGCACCTTAAATGAGAACTAATTAGATCTGAACACACACATACACAAGATTGACACATGTTGCTTCCCTGCTTCCTAGTGTTGGAGCACTGCACATTCATGAATGCAGAAGAAAAATCAAAAATCAAATAAAAATGATGTACTTACCGGTCAAAAGTTTAAGATCAGTAAGATTTTTATGTTTTTAAAAGAAGTCTCTTCTGCTCACCAAGGCTGCAATTTTTTGATAAAAAAACACAAAAAACACAGTAATATTGTGAAATATTATGACAATTTAAAATGACTTTTTTATGTTAATATATTTTGTAATTTATTCCTCTGAAAAAAAGCTGAATTTTCAGCATCATTACTCCAGTCTTCAGTGTCACATGATCCTTCACAAATCACTCTAATATGATGATTTTATGCTCCAAAAACATGTCATGATTATTATCCATGTTGAAAACAGTTTTTTACATTCTTTATTTCAGGATTCTTTGATGAATAGAAAGTTCAAAGAACAATATATATATATATATATATATATATATATATATATATATATATATACATACAACTCATTTAATATTCATAAATTAGAGCCGAAGGAATTGCACATCACTGCCATCTCTTCCTACAGCACCCTGCGTATGCATGCTAGACATACATAAGGTTAATGTTTACTGTGTTATGGACTTCTACAAAAAGGTCCCTCCATATAATAGCACTTATTTAGTAACAGCAAGCAGAAAACATGTTTTTAGCATGCTGTGATGTAAATTAACCTGGCTATAAAAAAAACTGTTTCAATAGCAAATATCTCAACAGGGAAAATTGTTTTAGTCAAATCATTCTCAACACCGCACAGCAGCTGTACAAATCTATTGAATCAATTCTGCAAACAAAGACAAAATGCACCGCATTACAGCTTAAAGGGGTAGTTTGTATTTAGCATTAAGCTTTGTATTAGTAGAAAACCTGTAGTATTTTTGAATTAACATGCTTTCCACCCTCATATCCCCTTGAGACAAGAGATTTATGTATTTTTTTGTCTGAAAAAAAGTCCTCTGATGGTACAAAAATCGTCATTTTGCGTCACTGGAGGATTTTTTTCGTCCCGCTCGGCCACAGTAAACATGATGAATGGCGACTGTTGACAACGCAACCGCCGAATCCAGAACATTTTGGGCGATCTTAAACACATTTTCTGAGCAGACTCATCACGGAGACTCACTGAGTAGCCTAGACTTGTTGTTTAACTAATGCGCTCTTGTTACCATGTAGGCGTGGCCTCCTAGGGAAGTGAAGCAAGTGCATTCTGGGAGTTGTTGTCTTTCATCCACAGAAGCCAAAAATACATTTTCAGAGTTTTCTCAGTCTAGAGAGCTTCCAAATTCAAAAATACATTTCACATTTCTTCTACATAAATGACCCATTTTAAATACACACTCATCTTTCCAGAGGTGAAGTATCCCTTTAATGCGCAGCGTAAGCTGCGTCTGAATGCATCACATAACCATAAGCTATCGTCCCTAACTTATAAGTGCGTTCTCCACCCAGAGCCATCTTTGACCATGTCAACAAATAAATGTCTAGAATCAGGAGCGAAGAGAATTGAGCGTGCATCATCTAATTCCATAAGATAGGACTTCTTTAATGTGTCCATTGAGGCCTTGGGTTTAGTGCTCTCTTAAGTTGTCTTTCCATTCGCAGTAACTCGTGATAATGATGTGCTCTGTGAGCCCCACTGACATTCTGCACTGCAGCCTTAAAAACATCAAACGCAACAACACGGCTTATTCCCACAATGGATTAGCGCAGAGGAAATGTGCAACTGAAAAGCAGAGTGCAAAATCCTTCTGCTCAGAGAAGCTAAGCGTGAACAGCTCAGTTCAGTTACGAAATGGTGGTTAATTATCGTTTTCATTTTGGGGCCATGAAGGAGAAGAGCACTCTTAATGAAGGGCGTTCTCATGTGTCTGAGGCTTTCAGAGACAACTTGACGAAGCGAAGATGAGGCCGGAAACACACTCTACACAAGAGCGTGAATGCAAACGCTTCTACCCTACCTAAGCTCAATTTAAAGTGATGCCTCATTAGTAAATGTGTCAGACTGCAATTCATGCACATGGAAATAAATAAGTGTCGCATTCTCATCATTCCCATTAGGGGCTCTATAGACTTCAGGGATGCACAATATATCAACCACCATATCGGTACCGGCCGATATGTTCATTTTTTATGTCATCTGTCCTACACAGCAAAATCCCCAGTGTTAAATTAACACTTTAAAGTGTGAATTATATAAACTCTGAGGAGAGTGTTAAATGAACACTGAAGCAGTGTTAAAGTTAATGAGATAATTAAGTGAATAATTGAGAGATGATTGAGCATTATGATTGAAAGACACCTGATGTTAACAAGCAGAATCATGAGAAAACATATATTTTTAAGTCACCATTATGGTGATTAGTGTTTGCTTTAGTTGGGCTCTTGACCCTCAATTCATTATCTTTCAATTTTGCAAATCCGTCATATCGGCTACATAAAATTATAATGAGAACATCATCATAATGTGTGCTTGATATATGGTTTCTAATGGTGAGACTTTTTTGTAATCACACTCTCAAAAATTCTATAAAATTTAGGTTTAGATTTATATAGGCAATATATTGGTTATCTGCTTTCAAATATAAAGATTTATCGAGTTATCGGTATTCGGCCATAATTTTTATATCGGTGCATGCCTACTTCTACGATCAGTTTTCTTGTCATGGAAGAGCAACAGATTAAAATTATATTTTAATCAACAACAAAACATAACTGACTAATAAAAATGTCAATAACAAATTGCATACCTGATCAAAATGCCGCACAGTATTATCTATAATGGTTTAATACGAGCAAAATCAGGTATCTTTTGCACCAAAACAAAACTGTATAAAGCAAGTCTTTTTGCATGGAAACAGGGCACATATAGACCTCTTTATCAATGCCATTTTTCAAGACTCTAGTATGTAGTCAATATATTCAAAAGAGTAACTGAACAAGCAAAATATTGCACCATATCAAATGAATACCCTTGATATTTTCCACCTTCTTCCAACTTTAGGGGCAAATTATGAAAATATTTGCACCCTGTGGAGACTCAGAAACACTTGGACTGGAAGAGAACAAGCCTGTCTATACATCTACTGTACCAATTCCTGTGATGTAATCATAATTCTTCAGATATCATACCCTAAAACATGGCTTCTCAGAATAGTATGACGCTAACCAATGACCAAGATCTCAGGGCAGATCTCGAGAAAGCATTTTATCTTCAAACAAATTAGCATCAACTCAACAGTTCATACTTACATCACACGCTGCTTATTTCCTGAGAATCATGCTCTCCCTTATCTCTTCAGCCATCAAATCTTTTCCTGATTATGCTAGTTTTGAGCCACGCTAAAGCCCTGAGCTATTACAGTTAATCCAAAAATAATATTTGAAAATCACTATATGCATCACAACAGTTTGCAATTATTCTTTACCTCAGAGATCAGAATGAAATATGAACTGTGCATATGAAAGTATCTTGTGCTCAAGCTTACATATGTCACGTTCTGGCACTTTGGTTAAATAATTTAACCCTGATGTGCTATATTGTGGGAGTGGGAAGGGGAATACATGATTCTCTTCATTTCTAATGGCTTTTGCTTCTCCAAAGGCATGCTTTTATGCTTTTATGAGCTTGTTTTAACAATATACCAACTATGTCATGCCAATCAAAGAATGAAAAACGTTGTCTGGGGAAAAAAAATCCCCCAATCGGCCAATCAAACAACAGTCGCATCCCAAATGACTCTAAATTTACTCTTAGTACATTATCTAAATTATATAGCTTTTATATGAATAAGTATACTAATGAGACTCAAATTCAGGATGACTGAACGCTCTTTTCATATGGCCTGTCCCAATCGACACACTTGTGCTTATTGCAATAACCACAACCCCAATAGCCAGCCCTGTCCCATTTGTCATTTTAGTTTCAGAAGGGTGTTCATGAGAGCCTCCTTTGCAGCCACTATGTGTCCTTGGTTGAGTTCATGAAGACTTGCATCAACGGTTTATGGAGCATTGCATCAGTTAAAGTGTTTACTTGTAGGACTTAAATGGTTTAGTGTGCCAATTGGGGCAGAGCCTTTAGAACTTACAAAACATAGTGTCATAAATGACAGTAAATATTATTAAAGTGGACATAATTATCTGTCATTCTAGACTTGTACTGATATCACCTCAGGCAATGTTAAGCTATACCAAAAAGCCATGCAAACAGCTTGACTGAGTTCTGAATTAATAAATACGACCTATACAGGTTTACATTCTAGATTAGTAACTTCTTAAAAAGTCAATTGCTTAATGCTGCTTATTCAGAGCTACTTATTAATACTTTGTTCCCTGGAGTAAAGCACTTCTAAACAACACTGCGATCCTAGCCATTTTCAATTAACTCTTGAACCAATGAACTTTACATGACTTTAAATCACCATTCTGGATAACCATCACAATGCATTCTGGGATTGCCTTCTGTGAAAGACACATGCTATCACCTTAGAATGAGGCATCTCATCAGACAGTAGTACTTTGTTGTCTTTGCATTGAGAGATCACAAATGATACTTAAAAACTGTATTTGACCAGTCACAACTACACTTAAGAGTAAGACACATGCATCCTCAGATAGGGGAATTAAATGCATTTCTGAATATTCAAATTCGGGTCAAATATGGACAAACCCAAATGTTGGGTTAAAAAATGTCATTTGTTAGAGTGAAGGTAAAACCAAACGTTCCCTCTCTCTTTGTGCGTGTACTTCAGAATTAACTAGTGTTGTGCAACGGAAACATGACATCTATAATCCATACAAATAAAAGGCATCAGTGCTTTTTGCAGAAAAACATATTTAAAGGTAGATGATGATGATGAGGGATATTGAAGTAAATCAAGAAGTATAACTTTTATTGAATATTAAATGCGGGAAACAATAGATAATCTATGCTGGTGTTTTCCATAATGGAATTAAAATGGGATCCTGTTTTCTACAAATTAAATGATCAACCACATATTTGATCTGTGATTTATGGAAAATACATTGTACACTCTAAAAAATGCTGGGTTGTTTTAACCCAATTTTAGGTCAAATATAGACAAACTCCAACACTGGGTAAAAAAAAAATAATAATTAAAAAAATTTAACCAAATGGCTGGTTTTGTCCATATTTGACCCAAAATTAGGTTAAAACAACCCAGCATTTTTTAGAGTGCAGGTTAAGAAAAAATCCCAAACCTCACTCTAAGTCCCAACTGAATGACAGATTAATTTAGGCTAAATCTAATCTAAAAAATGTTTTGGGAGATGATAAAAATGTGATTTATTTTATTTAAAGAAATAAATCAGGCCATTAAACAGTTTTAATCTCCTCCAAATTTGGTCGCAAAAATTTTAAACCATTTTAAAACAAACCGCAATTAAGAGACTAAATGAGCGGTTCTGAGTGTTACATTCAGCCTAAATCCTAGCGCAATAAGTCATCAGATTGCTATTAGCACTCATTAGTCTGTGTAAAACATCTCACTGACTTTCCAGAAATGCATTTGTCGACATTTCGGAAACTGCGTTCGCCTCCGAAGACAACATGAATCTACAAGTACATTTTTTACACTCACAGCTAATTACCAAGATAGAACGTCATTAGAACGTATAGGAAGTGTATTTTGTTTCCAGGAAGGCACTAATTAGGGACATCTTGCAGTGTCCTCAACGAAAACAAATGCCATGTCTCAGAAACATTGATATTTTGTTAGTTGACTCCTGAACTGTTGACCCTCTCAGACAGACACACACATAAACAAACAGGTCTATATCCAGTCATATATTGGGTTATTATCTTGAAGGAGTCCAAATGTTAATCTTATTAGAACCTTAAACAAATTAAAACAAAAGCCAATATTAACATCAACGAGAACAAACATGCTGTGTCAGTGTGATTACTGTTTGAGTGAATTGAGAAAGTGCGATTATTTAATTTTCCATCTCTATACACAAGTGATGCAGTAATTGCATGCCTGTTATTCCCGCATGTTCTCCAATGGACAAAAAAGCACTAAAACAAATGTAATAAATATAGCCCTGTTTCAGTCTGACTTTGACAAGGATTGCTGAATTAATTGCGGAAGTTAAAACCGCTGGCTAGTAAGATGGCAGAAAAGTTTCAGAACTCTCTTATCTTGGCATCTCATGGTTTGCTCAGCAGTAAAAATAATGCTATAGATGCCAAGCTCATTGGTTTACTGATTCATGATTGTATTAACAGATGCATTAAAAAGAGCTGCTTCATAAGACTCAGACAATCGCAAAACCACTCATGTGTTGTATACTCTCTAAAAAATGCTTTTAAACCCAAATTTGGGTCAAATATGGACAAACCCAATTGTTGGCGTTAAAAATGTAATTTTAAAAAAAATTACCGTTGAAAGTGAAAGTAGAAGTTAAAATTTTAAATGACATTTTTAACCCAACATTTGGGTTTGTCCATATTTGACCCAAATTTGGGTTAAAACAACCCAGCATCATTATCTTTCGTTTTATTTTAAAACAGTCTTTCTCTGTCACATTTAATTACACTCAATTAATTATTTTCATTGGGTCAAAACACTAGTTGGATTAGGTCATATTAATTAGCTTTGTTAAACTAAAAGTTCTTAAATATATCCAATAATTTAAACATGTCTCAATTTTCTTAGATTGGTCCAACGTATATTGTTCTAATTAATTTACTAAGGGTTAATTAATTTTCTTATCTTGGTCTAATTTAAATTAGGTACTCATACTGCAAACCTGTAAATCTTCTACTAAAAAAGATTACAAAAAAGTTGCATGATTGCAACACTTTAAATAATACAAAAAAAAATCACAGCAACAACAACATTTCTAACCCAATGACATCATTGGTGTTTTTTTGTTTGTTTGTTTTTTTAGACACAAACAATAAAATACAACCTGACGAAATGTTTATCGTAATTTGCAGCTATTGCATCTCCTTTTGAAGATAAAATGATCCCGGTTGCATACGGCTTGAGATTTGTTTCCAGCAGAGTTTCCCAGGTTTGTGAATTTCAAGTATACCTCATGCTGAGAAGACATAAGTCACAAAACACCCGCGAATCATACGCATGCTCCACTTATCCGAGCGAGATCTTCAGTCTTCCTCATAGTTAATAGCTCTACAGCAGAAAACATCATTTCAAATAAATGTACAGCCTGATTCAATTTCAGGTCAAGATGCAATATATATTATGTTGATTTCATGAGATAAAGGGCAGCAAGATATTGCTTGATTGCAGCAATTTTCAATTTCTAATAATGCCGGTGTATTTTGTGACGTGACGGGGAATAACCTCATTTCCAACACTGCAATGCACAGCCAGTAAACTCAGAATAAAGGAAAAGCGGGACTCTCGGTTCAGTGTCGGCCCACCCGTCTCTCTGACCTCTTCCCCAAGACTTGCAGATACCGTGACCCCTATTTCCAATCTAATGGAGAGCGGCCAGCGCGTGGAGACGGCCACGGATTCAGAGAGAGGCTGTGCATGCAATTCAATTCTCAGCCAGTTGGTTATTAGTCTCAAAGGCACTACCAGATGTGAACACACAACTACATCTGCATTCTGTAGAAATAACCACAACAGATACAAATATGGCCAAAAATTTGCATCCTTACTCACCAGTGATGCTAAAAGTGGGCCAATTAAAATCAATCAGTTAGATCTAACCCTTTCTTGCTGTTATGGTTACCTAAAACATTAAAAAAATATTTTCTGTTGGGTGAAATGATGTGTAAACATCAAATAAATATTAAATAAAAAAAATCTTAGAAAATTAGAGATGTTACCTTGTCAACTAACAAATAAACATTTATAATTTAGTGTATGCATGCAGGGCCCATTGATCTGATTAATCAGATTGCTGCTCTGCAAGTTAAAATTGGAAATAAATGTGTTTTGTTAATATGTAAAATAAGTGTGAAAATATATATACATATTATATATGTAAATAAAGTCTGGATGATAAATCAAAAGCAAGCAATGCAATAAAGTCCGTGTCACGCGCCATATTTTAACAATCTGAAACGCAAGTATCAAGTATCTTTGTGGTTCTTGGGTGCGGTCGCTATTTTACCGGCGGGATAAATGACTCTTGCGCCATACGCAAGTTTAAAAGGGGTTGGTCTGAAATAGCTTCATAATTCATAGGGGTGGTTTGAGCGTAACATGAAATAAACCAATCAGAGCGAACCAACCGAGAACCCCTTAAGAACAAGCGTGCATGTTGCATGGCGGATTGTTATAGTATTATGCCGCATTTAGCAGCGTTCACAGTCGATGAGACTGACGTTCTTGTCAGGCCAGTGAAAGACAGAGAAGTGACGTTGTATGGGGATGGCATGCAGGGCCCTATAATTTCTGCGATCACTGAATAAAAAGCACACCCTTTTTACAACTAAAATAACAGTAAAGGGTAAAAAAATTAATTCCCAAAAATTAAAACGGAAAAAACGAAATTTGCAAAAATTGAAAATGGAAAAAAAGGGAATTTGGGAAAAAATAAAATGGAATTTGGGAAAAAATAAAATGGATTTTATAGGGCCCTAGGATGGGAGAAACCCACCCAAATCAGCGTCAGTTAAACATTATATACATGTGTCTCACCACTATTGGGCAAACAGGTCTGATCCGTCACTACTACAATTAGCCTGAAAATTTTGGTAAATGTGTAAGCTAGATTTAGGTCTACATTTTTTTACATCTTCATGGACACCACAACGATTTCCCTCATGCGTTAATATGTTTCCTTTTTATAATGCATGATTTGCAAAAATAAAAACTGCTGCATCTGTGTTGATGAGAGTGCGTGTTGTGCACCCGCTACATTACGGCCAAGCATGCACGCTTAAAATAGCATTATGAACAACGTGCAACCAGGTTTTTTCTTGTCAGTAGTGCAATTTTTTTTAACTGCAGAATAGCATCAGGAAACGTTTGCGTCGACCCGCCCAGGAAACGCAAGTTAATTTCCTAGTTTACCGACATACGTCTATGGAGGGAAAAGCCTGCATTGGCGGAGTGCAAAATAGGAATGATACATGCATCAGTGTACAAAGTCATGTGCGCCGGGTGCAAGATTTTAAATATTTAGTAAAATTGCTAAATTACCAATTAGTCAAATTACTCGGCATCACCCTGCACACATGAATACATCCAGACCTGAATTCTCCACGTGCACTCAACATATCCAGAAGTCAGGAATAGTACATAATCCATCCTGAAATTGTGTGGATGGCTGGTTGAATAATATCTCCGATTGCTCTGGTACCCGGTGAAGCACCTGCCAGGAGAGAGCTGAGGTGGATTGACAGGTGCAGCACAAACGCTCACTGATCTTATTTCAGATACATGCTGGAGCCAACACTACTGAAGACCGACTCGCGTTCTCTACCAGAGACACATGCGAATGTTATAACATTGACTACGCGGGGAAGAAGAAGAAAGTGGGATTCAGATAAAATGGAGACAAATGCAATAACTTTTGCCTGATATTAAATTTAGTGTTGGACTATTAGGATGAATGTGTTCATGTAAAATGTTACATGTATTATGATTATTCTACAGATCCCTCCCATTTATGAACATGTTGATGTGGTTAACCGAGTAAAGGCTTTCTACTAGGGTGTAACGATATTCTCGTTTATACTGAACTCACAATACGCTATTCTTGCGATACTTCAAGACATGGTAAAAGGTTAACAAAACTGTACTGATTAAAATGGTAAATTTTATATTACATTGTGGGTTTTGGACTTGGTGCTTGTAACCCAAGGACAATGGTGACACCAGAATAAAAATATTCATGATTCTGAAGTTGGAAATACAGAATAATTTCAGACGAATATGCATTCTGTCACTGATATTTAAAATAAATGTCAGGCAACATAAGACATATGGCATTATTAGGACCCACAAACATTCCCCTATTGCATTATTAAACGGTGTACTTTTTTTTGGAAATAGGCTCAATTTACCATCTCCCAGAGTTAAACAGTTGGGTTTTACCATTTTCGATTATATTCAGCTGATTTTTTGATATTTAGAAGAATATCGAGTAACCAGACAGTTTCTGGGCTCATTGACTTCCATAGTATATTTTTTTCCTACTATGGAAGTCAATGGGACCAGAACTGTCTGGTTACTGATATTCTTCTAAATATCAGAAAATCGTTCTGAATGGATTCGAAAACGGTAAAACTCCAACTGTTTAATTCTGGGAAGTTATAGAGGCCCTGTCCCAAATGGCACACTCCGGACTTGTGGACTTCCTCAGAGTCCACACTTCGGTTACGTCATGAAGCGCAGACCTATAGTGCCCTTAGCGCGAGTCTTCGAGGGCGCATTGAGAGGTATTTTTGGAGACTCGATCGTCACGCCGGAAACAGGAAGACCGTCTGGTTGTTGCATAGACACTATAAGAAGAACAAAAACAGGATTTATTTTATTTTCTCAAATCTTATGTCCATGTGAAATACGCAGCCTGCTTTTAAAGTTCTATAATTGTATATGCCACCTGGGCATTACAATAGATGTCATGGTTATGTAAATTATAAAAAAAGTTGTACATAATAATACATAATGTTCAATTTTAATACAAAATGAAAATGAGTTTAAGAAAAATGTATAGGTTTCAATATTCATAATACGTTTATGAATGTAGAACCAATACATTTGGTTCTATTTATGTAATGAATCATATAATGCGATCGTATTATTTAACACTCTTTAATTATGTTTGACATATCAACCACTGGTCTCTAAAGGTCGAATAGACTGTACAACTGGTCAAATGTACGCCTATGTCATAACCATAATGATACTTACACCTTTAATATTCTATCTTTACAATCCGTGAGTGAAATCTCCTCCCATCTGTTGTCTGATTGGCCTTTCGCAAGGATTCCTGGGTAGTTAAAGTGCGTGGAGCCTGCATCTATGCGGGCTTTGCGGAAGACCGCTTCAAGGGTACAAAGGGGGCGCTGCTGAGCACACTTCAGAGCGTTAAAATGCTCACGTGAGACTCCGGAACTCGTGAGACTCGGCGAGCACGCGCAATTTAAGTCCACAAGACCGCGTGAAGTGCGCGATTTGGGACAGGGCCAAAATGAGCCTATTCCCAAAAAAAAGTGGAGTATCCCTTTAAACATTTTAAACAACATTTCATTGTTCATCATTTTACATGAGTTATATTTTCATCTTTCGATGCAATTTGAATTGCATTTGTCTGAAAGGTGCTGTATATAAATAAAGTTTGACTGATTGATTGATATGCACGGGCCTCAATCCCCAGATTATGAAGAAAGTGAAGACGGCGAGGTCTGAAGGCAACATCGAGTGCCGTCCATCGCTCTGTTTTAGCATTGCAGGCTGTTTTTCCACAGCTCCTCCAACCGGTGTGGAAGATTAATAAACATCCATAAACACACAACCTTTCTGTACAGACAGAGAGAAATCCCTGACACTTTCTATAACAGAGCACAATCACTTTCATTTCTTCCCCCGGCTGACGATGAGACCTTGAGATATGACACAACAATCTTTAATAAAAAGCGAAATCTCGTGGCTGACAGCTTGCAGACAGATCCCCCTCCCAGGCTGATGAACCGCTGATGGCATGTGAAGGAGACTCTCTCTATCTCTCTCTCTGACAACCTCCCAATTAATGCTCTCCCAGCGTCTTCCTCTGTCATTCCCACAGCATGCTGGGAATGACAGGACCCTCTGAAACACAATGCATGTGCGATGCACGAAGGTGGCTTCAAACAAAAACAGGAAATGACATTTTAATGCATTCTGGCTCATCTGAAAAGATTAACAGAGTCTGAACATTGATTGGGTGGTGCGTGTGAGTTATACTGATGGATGGTAAACAATATCTCATTTGCATAATACAAAAAAAGTTTATGATAATGCTATGCAAAAGGTATCCTTACCTAATTAGATTTTCTGAGTTGTTTTACATAATCTGGCATAATGTCAATTTTGTTTGTTTTTGTATCTAGAGTGCAATAGTGCCGCCCACTTTTTAGCAACGCTTTTTCCCATTCCTTTCTCCCATGGGGTTTTGTTAAAGTCTTGTAAGCCATGAACCAACCAGCTATGAGGAGAATCACACAATTACAAACTTTGATTTGAAAATCTGACGAAAATACAAAAGGTACAAAACTGTGTACTTAACGGCTTTAAAGACAATCCCATGAGGCACTGGATGGAGAAACGAATGGAGAAATATAAAACTATGCATATGATATATTTTATGTTTATATATTTATATAAACAATATATTTTATGTTTAAGTAAAATATGCATAGATATTGAAATGTTTAAATATTTTGAGAGTATAGCAGAGCCGACTCGATTAACATTCACAGTGCTTCTGGGAGTGGGCGGAGCTAAAGAAATCTTCTGGTGTGTTTTGTTTGTTTCGACTCTCTGATTGGTGGGATTTTCTGTACAGCATCATGGGTAATGTAGTTTTTCACATTGAATTCGGCTGTTAAACAATTATTTTAAAACTACGTAGAAATAATGTAGGCTAACGGCTTCAACAGAAGCAAATACTATCGATTAAGAACCCTGTGGCCCACAGTAAGGATGTCTTTATAAGGTTTATCGTCAAAAATCGTTTTCCCTATAGAGAGTTTTTACTTCTGAAACCCAACTGTTGGCCTCTACTATCTTTAAAGCTTATTTTCCCTTCCACAAACAATTCTGATGTTTTTTTTGTTGTTTAGACATTAAATAACTGATACGGTTTTAAAAATGTTTTTTTTTTCTCAAATTGACCCTTTTAATTAATTGTTTCAATGATTAATTAGCATCATGTCCATAGAACTCACCACTTCAATATGTAAATATTGCTGAATATTACCATATTTATAAATAAAATAATAATTAAATATAGGCTTATTAGAGAATAATAACAAAAATAAGAATTAAACATTGAACAAAGTGCACAAAGAATTAAACAAAGTGCATTAAACATTTTGAATCTACAGTATTTGGCAACAATTAGGCTGCAATTATTGAAAACAAAAAAAAATGTTGACAGGGGGTTAGTGGTTTTGCACGTACAACAGAGTAGATTTGTAAATCAATCACACAATGACATTTCCTGTCAGGAGGTTTTCCTTCTCTAACCTGTCAGTTTCACGGAAGTGCTCATGTGTCATTGGACGGTTGAAGAAGAAAGAACATTCATCCCACTTAACAACGGCGTCTGACATGTTAACGCAACTTTACACTTCTGCAGATAAGAGATTATCTAATTTCGCAGCTCTTACAGCTGACTTGCATCATCTCATCCTCTTACGGTGTTTCTCAATTGTTTAAAACAAATCATTTAAAAGGCTTTTCAGGTCTTAGCACAGAAATCAATACGAAAACCCTTTACCATCAATGAATACAACAAACAATACAATCACAGCACACAAGACTTCTGGGTTATATTGCCAATCGAAGTATGAGATTATTCTGTGCAACGATAGAAAATGTCAAACGGCACAGATTTTTGCAATACCGTTTACAGCAGAAGATACACTACATGGTTAAAAGTAGCCATTATATTTACTGAATTTCAAGCAAAAACATCAGATGTTTTATAAGATAAGATACCATTACTCATGTGATGTATGGTTTTGGTCAAAACGCCCAAACCATTCCCAACCGTTGTACATGCTGCAGGCCAATGCTATTACAGCATGTCAAAACTCTATTATTGGTGCTGAATACAACACAGTAAAAATGCCTGTACTGGAATAAAGCTGGTGTGTAAAATCCTCTGCTGAGATAGCATCTACTGCGTGAGATTACCCACCCAAAGACAACATCCAGTAGGAAAAACTACAATACGAGGGTCCTGATGTGATTTAACCCAGTGTAACACCGACATCTCTCATGTAATTTAGTCAGAGTTTGGTTAGGTAACATCTTATTCACACTTAAGTAGATAATGGAAACAGACGGTAATGTTGTCTCCTGAAATTGGAATCAGCTTGAAATCATTTCTGACAGCCTGGCTTTTGTTGTGGAAAAAAGTTACCCAAATTACCCTTCACTTTAGGCCATCAGCATCCAGCAGGGCCGTGATTCACGGCTGCCGCTGAAAGAGCCGTTTATGCACATGGGCTGAGGAAAATAGGCACACCGTTTTGTCACTCAGCCGTGCAGATGTGCTGTTTTAACGTGAATCTGAGGCAAACCGCAGCTGCTTATTAAAAACAAAAGCCTCTATTGATCTACGGCGCACACCTGAAAGATTCAAACTAAATGAAAGCCCAAGTAAATGCTGTGACAAGGCTCTTTGAACCAGCAGAAACGCACAAACAAACACACACCATCCAACTAAACCACAGAACAATAATTGTTGTTCAGCAGAATGATCAAGAACAGCAGATCTGATGCATGTAATGATCTTTTTGAATGCTCAAAGTTATAAAAAGACGACTGCAGGCATCGTTAGTGGTGTTTGATGAGCCAAACATTGTAACAATTGATCACAACTACTGTAGCGTTTGCACTAAGGGGTAGAAAATACAGTATTATATGAGATTGCCAATAGTAGCGCATCAGTGTATTTTGTTTTAAACAAAGTGAGATGCAGCTGACGTTTAAATGACGGAAATGCTTATTCAAATGGATAAAACACATCTGTAAAGTTTGACAAGCATCGACCATCAAATCAAGAATTTAGTCAGAATATTAGGTGTAATTGCATATTGAGCTTGACATATTTACATAACCTACAATTACATTCAAGACAATGTTTTGAATTATAATGTGAAGAGATTTGCATAGTCATTTTTTGTGTTTTATGGATGTTTGCAGTGGCTTGTTTACATGTAAACAGTATGTAAGTTAGTAAACTGATATAGCTCGATCAGAAAGAAAACGTTCATAAACGGCCCAATTGAGAAATCCAGTTGTGCTCTAATGAAATCCAGTTAAAAGGTGGGAAACAGAGGTTAAATAAACCATACAGAATAATGAAAGCTAAATTCACTATACATAAAGTACAGCTACACTACACACTCATCCATATGGCAGGTGGGATGCATGATGATGATAATAATATGGTTGCTCATGATTTAATTTCAGGGTACAGCTCATAATTCCTGTCTTTTGTTTAATTGCCAACATGATATTTAAATATATTTATATATGAAATTCTAGGATACCATGCTAAATAACTTTTATTACATTCACTTTTCCTACATAGCTGCTTTATCTGACCGGCAAACTGTTCTAGCTACTACTTAAATAACATTGTACATAATCAGTGTAGGCTATATAACGTTAATTAAAGAATACCAACACAATACACAATAGACCCATAACTTGTAACGTTATAGGTAGCCTATATCACAACTTATCTTTCAAGCAACAACAGGTTCCCAATATAATAGCTTAAAGACCAAATTGCTAATATAGTAAAGAGTAAATCTGGGTGTTTAAGCTAGACATACACAAAGTAAACAATTCAACTTACCTTTATTAAAGTAGAAGCCGTCGCGTGTGAACATTGATCCTCATTCAGTTGAACTCCATTCAATTGAACTCCATTCAGTAGAACTCCATTCAGTTGAACTCCATTCAGTAGAACTCCATTCAGTTGAACTCCATTCAGTTGAACTCCATTCAGTTGGGCATTATTTTAAGAATATCTGAATTGTCCAAACTGATTAAAACCGTGTGGTTTTTCAATTAAACGAATAGCTAATAATCACTGAAGCTGTTCACTGGATGCCGCGCTCTGTAACGCGGTTAAAAAATAATATTTACCGTGTTTACGTCGTGTTGGTTTTAATAACGCTAAAAGCTGCTATTCACGACAATGCGTATATTGCGTAACTCTACGAGGCCTCAAGCTCGACTAAACTCTGGTCATTTCGCTTTCTTGGACACCTAAAGTAAAGAAACCTTTTTGGGTGTCGGGTAAATCTTCAGAGCTCATTTTCAAGTTTTAGCGCGAACAGAAGTGAAACAAACAACAACAGAAAATCAGGCGATTTGACTGGACAACCTCAAGCTCAGCGCAAAAATATATAATTAAAAACCTTACGTTAGAGATACATTTTTTTATTTTTTTAATAATTACAATTAATTTTAATTATTTTTATGATTGAGTATGCAGCTCTAGACCTAAACAAAAAAATTGCAACTGGGTGATGCTGATGGCCAGAAAGTAGGCCTAAAATAAAATTTTGATACTGTAGCTGTAATGTCAATTATTTTTATTCAGACAAATTATCTGAAATTCATAAATTTCAGCAGCCACCTTATATCATAGTGTAATGGAAAACACTGATGATTGGGAGCCTAATGTCACATTTGATAGTATCATGTTTATGAAACGTTAATGCATAATCAAGTAACCTAATTTCGATCCAGTATGTTCATCTTGAAATATTTTACATGTAATACTTAATAACAAAAATCATTAAAGGTTTTACAGCAAAAAGACTAGACCTGAAACTGGATGTTTTTACAATTAGGCTACACAAGTGCACACTAAACATGTACAATCTATCAGACAACAACAGGCATGTTGACTTGACTTAACTTGATTGTGTGCCACTTTCCAGCATCAAGTTTTGATAATTCTGGTATTTTAAAGGCCTTCATGTGGATTTCTTAGAGAAATTTGTGTATCAGATATAGGCATTATAGGGTTAAAAATGGCTCACTTCTCTTCCTAAAGCAAAATATCTGGTCTCAGAGGGCTGGTTGTTAGCTATCTGAAAACCCACAGTAGCAATCAAAGGGGATGGTTTTGCTTAATGCCATACTTAATGATGTGAGCGATAAGCAGTTCTCCTCATCTCTCACACAGGCACCGTGACGTCTCTGAGTTTAGAAACCAGTGTCCCCCGGAGAGACATATGTGGAACAGCGTCACTTAACGGCCTGCTGTGGCTCTCCCGTAAGAATATCCAAGTTCTGCGTGGCACAAAAAGTGTCACACTATCAGTTATCTTAATGAGAAGCAACCAAACTGGTTTCAATTCACACTGCAGGCCAACCTCATTCATCCTACGTTTATTTGCATAAGGAATAGAGAACAGGGAGAAATTAGTGCACATGTGCTGAGTCAAATCCTCATGCTGTCACCCTCACCAGTAATGCTTTCACAAGCTCCCTATGCTCTCAGAAATACTGTGTAAGTGTGATGGGTGAGATGGAGGTCGCATTCCTGAATCGGATGGTTTATCTCCAGGGAATTTGTGCATCTTAGGTGCTGTTTATATCAGCTTTCAAATACAAGTGCTTTGTTGTGTGCTGACAGATGTGAGCACTCCTGAGGCTATCCTCTGAGACCTGTGAACTTTTCAGTTCTTCCAGGGTTAAAGCATGGCTCGTTAATATTCATGCTGTCATGTTGGACACTCAGGGAATAACATCAGCATGGCACACTTAATATTAATGAGCTTATAAATGAGTTGCATCCTGCTTTTGTTCTTCTGCTTCCACTCAGCCAATCAGACGGGCTTGGGCTGATATGCTGCTCTCTGATTGGCTGTTTTGACCATTTTGATCGTGACTATAATCCATAAAGTCCTAGCAAAATTTCAGCTTCTGGAATTACTGAGATGGAGCTGTAAATGTGATGATGAAGTTATCTGTCATATAGGGAACTTAAAATTCAGAAAAATGCAGCTATTCTAGACATTTATTGAAGAATGAATTTAAGATTAAACACTAAATCATTTCAGCCAAACTGGGAAATGTGCCCATGATTGAGTGAAACTAGTATTGTGTTCATTGCTTATTCTTTATTCAGATATTTAAATATTTGCCACATGATCAGTTATAGATGTGTGGTGACATTATTTGCAGGATATTGAAATGCAGTGGTGAATGTGAGATAGGAGCACAGGCAGGGTGACCGGCAGTCTCCGGGACTGAAGACCATACGAGACTCAGGGAAAGAGTTTGGTGTCTGAGGGGAAACAGTGTCCCGAGGGTGAAACACGGGAAGCGTTTCCTTGGAAACAGGAGTTTTCCAAGGGTTTAGGAAGCCATTGTGTTGGCCATTGTGTGGTGGACTTGAGATTGGTGGTCACATCTTCACAAAATTTAGGGCTAAACTTGAGATTTGAAATGCATATCAAATTTGCATCCACTTGGTTTGCACAGTTTTAACATAAAACAGTAAACTAAGGTGATGCATATTTGTTAGTCATGCATAAATGAAATAGATAATAGTAGAAATAAATATGTTTTGCATTATGTATATATAATCAATAAATCCAATTTTGTTCTCTCATATATTTTAAGTAATTGAATATTGGTGGTTTCACAGCTATAGACAGCTACTTCGCCTCTGGATGTGTTTTAAAAAAAAGATGTGAAATTATTTTTTAATTTGGAGCTAGATTGAGAAAAGCCAGAAAATGTATTTTTGACTTATGTGGATGAAAGACAATAACAATAACGACGATAACAGAGCGTAACTGACTGTATAGTCTTTAGCCTCTGGACAAAAAATCAGGATTTTTTTCCAGACATAAAATACATAAATCTCTCGTCTCAGGGGATGAGGGTGGAAAGCATGGTGATTCGAAAATACTACAGGTTTTCTACTAATACAAAATGACTAATTTTCTACTTCCTTTAAATAAAGCCAGTTAATAAACTATGCATGATTTTTCTATTTCTTACGTTTCATTTCAAATGCGTGCATTACTGACAAATATCAAATATGCATCACGTTTAGTTCATGTTAAAACTGTGCGATCCAAATGCATGTAAATTTTACATGTATATAAATCTTTAATTTGTGCATGAAACTATGATGAACATGTGCTCACGATTCTCAACGCAAATTAGTTGCACGGCTCGCCAACCACATCCTAAAAATGGATTGATTGCTGTCCATGGGAGACCTCTTAAGAGAGGGAAAGCTGACAAGCGCGTGTAGAAAAATACAGTTATCGGATTTTTTGTGTTATAATTAAATGATTAAAAGCAGTCTGTGGGCCTGGCTGCTGTAAAAAGGGCCCCTGACAGTGTGTTCTGTGAAACGTGTGATGTTTATCTCTGGAGGGAGGCAGTGAACGGGTTTGATTGTGCCATCACACTGTGCTGAAGAATACAGAGCTCTGTGTGGGTGAGACGGGCCCTGATCTTACACACTTTTCCCCCGTGATTTTCTCAATCGTAGGAAGAGCGCGAGAAGCAAAAGGTTTTTCCAGCTGTCTGTTCCATTTGCTACTGCGCTCCTGTCTCTCATACCCCACAATCCACCCACCTTTCCCGGCGTCTCCTGTCACTCATCGCTGACAGATCAGCCGTGACCTGCGAGTCTGAATGCAGAGCAAAATGACAAGCTCAAATTCACATGTAGCCGGTAATTGTTATCCAGCTCGCTGGTTCCTTTTTGGCACAACCAAATTTGCTTTTCCATTCGGGGAGACATTATGAATGGATGACTTCAATTGTTTTATATCTGGATCGGTTAAACACGTTGGACCCCATCTGCAGGTTCGTGGAAGAGTCATTATGTCATCTCTTAGCTTTAGCGTACATTAGAATAAGTGTGACTGCCTGTTGCGTGAGAGATAATGGAGTTGACGCAAAGAGACAGAGCAGAGCTGGAGGAAGACTGCTTTTCTGTGTTTCGCCACAGTCGTTCGCTTATCGAGCGCGTTATCCGAATGTCTGCACCCGGTGAGCGCCAATCTCAGTCAGCAATGAAAGAGGCAAATCTCTATATAGTTCTTTGAGTTGCTCCCGCTAGGTAACCATTTTCATTTCTGCAACAGCTGGAAGAGCAGATTTCTGCCGGAGCCCCTCTCTAACTCGGCTATACACTTGAAAAAATGCTGGGTTGTTTCAACCCAAATTTGGGTCAAATATGGACAAACCCAAATGTTGGGTTAAAAATGTTATTAAAAATGTTAACTGGGTTGTTTCAACACAAATTTGGGTAAAATATGGACAAACCCAAATGTTGAGTTAAAAATGTCATTAAAACATGTTAACTGGGTTGTTTCAACCCAAATTTGGGTCAAATATGGACAAACCCAAATGTTGGGTTAAAAACGTCATTAAAAAATGTTAACTGGGTTGTTTCAACCCAAATTTGGGTCAAATATGGACAAACCCAAATGTTGGGTTAAAAATTTCATTAAAAATGTTAACTGGGTTGTTTCAACCTAAATTTGGGTCAAATATGGACAAACCCAAATGTTGGGTTAAAAATGTTAACTGGGTTGTATCAACCCAAATTAAGGTCAAATATGGACAAACCCAAATGTTGGGTTAAAAATATCAATAAAAATGTCAACCCAACTTCAACTTTCACCTTCAATGGTACATTTTTAATGACATTTTTAACCCAACATTTGGGTTTTTGGGTCAAATATGGACAAACCCAAATGTTGGGTTAAAAATATTATTATGTTAACCCAACTTCAAATTTCACCTTCAACTGTACATTTTTAACCCAACATTTGGGTTTGTCCATTTTGGACCCAAATTTGGGTTGAAACAACCCAGCATTTTTTAGAGTGTATGAATTTATTCTTGGCCGGTTGGATCATTGGGTGAGTTGCATTGATGTACCATTTTTGTAAACAAATAATGAAACTCTAAAACTTTTTATGAGATGTTAACCATTGAATGATTGAGATGTTAATGACCATGGATTTAGAAGAGAACAATGTATTTTTTTAAATGATAATTTTTTTAAACTTCCGGTTTGAAAAGTTGAAGCATCACAGTCCTCACACAAAGCTATGGCTTGGAACCTTTCTGGTGCTTTTACGCAAGAACATTCATATAAATATATCATAAAGGTTTGGAACAAAACGAGGGTGAATAAAAATGACCAATTTAACATTTTGAAGAGATCAATTGCTTTTAATCAAAATCAGGACCCAGGCAGTCAACTCATCCGCCCAATGATCCAACCGGCCAACCCAAGTTTAGGTCAAAAATGGACAAACCCAAGTGTTGAAGTTGGGTTAACATTTTGAAGACCCAACATTTGGGTGACAAATTTGACCCAAATTTGGGTTGAAACAATCCAGCCTTTTAGAGTGCAAATGAGCACCAAGCAGCAGAGAACAGAATATTTTATTGCACTGTGTGCAGCAGATTTCCGGTATACAGGTTGGCTTGATGAATAATTGACTAAATGAAGTCTCGGTACATGTGAGAAGGTGAAAAATGCATGCACAAGACCTAAAGAGAGCTGGCTAAACAGGATGTTAAACATGATAGCTGACACAAGCCTCAGAGCTGACACATGTGACACATGCAGAAAATGTGTCCTTGATCTAAGAATTGTTCAGAGAATTCTATCAGTGTTTACTCACCTTCATGTCGTTCCAAATCCATTTTCAAAAGTAATTTCCAAAGTAATGAAAAGCTCTAAGAACAGAGAATTAAGATTAAAAACAAACAAAAAAACACATTGACCTCTCATATATCTATGTAAGACTGTAACTGTGTGTGACCTTACGCTAATCATGTCTTTTGTGGTTTGTTTTTCATCTGCATATTTTCTTAACAGTGTAGGAGGCCTTCAAGGTCTGCATATGCGGCACATTACTGTTCCTGATACATCCGCTTGATTTGCATTTAAAGCAGTTCTTTTCACATGCTTCTCTTGAACGGGCCCAGAATGTTTAAAGTACGTCCTAATATCAGAAATATGAGGACATGCATTGTTAACTAAAAGCTCACTGAGTAGGACACAAGCCCAAAGCTCTTAACCGTCCTCAATATCCAATGAAGAAACGGGTCTATTACTTTCTTTCCAGTAGTGACATTTACTATGTATCAAATGTCGAGCCCTCATTCACTGCCTCCCCTACAGAGCAAATCCATTTCCTCCTATGATTAATTTCATTGTTGCCGGAAGATATCATTATTCTCCTATTCTGCTCAGCCTGGGTCCAGGGATTGGCCTTGATTTGTAATTCTGCTTGGGTTTCGCTGTTGTTAGGAAGCACACGCTCGCCTGAGCTATACGGTAATAAGATTCCGGGCACTTTTTCTCCGTCAGAACCCAAAACATCATTCCAGAGCCGGGTTATTATGGCAACACAATGCCCCACCGGATAGCGGGTCACAGTGGATTAATGCACAATAATGACGGAGGAAAATTAGAACATATCAAACCGGAACATTGCGGTCCAAGGCACACAGGTAATCATCATTTACAGCAATTAAGATTGAGTCTATGAGTTTGATTCACTTATGGGTGAACACCCTTGGATTTACATAATAGTCTCATCAAAAGGGTTATGCCATAATTATTGTTATATTTGATGATTACCTTGTAAAATAATTGTGTTGATTTCACGTACTTTGGTGTTTTTAAAATTGCCAACCAATACTTTACTTTGTTGCTCCTCATGCAGCTTCCATTCACCAAACATGGCCTGTTCCTTCAAACTATTCAAACTAAACATCCAGGCAAAGACAACAATCATTTTAGTAAAACATTCTTCTTTTAAAGTGCCCTATTATGGTTTTTCTAATATCCCCATTCATGTAATGTGTAATAGAGCTGTTTGTGAATGTAAAGTTTAATCTCAAAGTGCAGATAAATGGAGTTATTGTCTCTTAAAAGAAAGAATTGATTCTAAACTGCCTGAAACGAGTCAGTAATTCCAGCCTACATAGATTTGGAACTAATTTGCATAATGCTCTTCATTGGCTGAACAGCGTCTATTAGCCCCGCCCTCAATCACTGTAGCGTTTCTGAGACTGGAAGAGTTTGGTTCGCTTTAATGAGACTGATACTGTAAAACACACACCATTACTGTTTATATCACTGTGATCATGAGCTGTGATTCAGATATGATAATGAGCGTTTGGTTTCTGACCACAACAGACTGGGTTATCCTACCAATCAGAGCAGAGCAGCTCTCAGAGAGGCGGAGTTTAGACAAACCGAAGTTTTAGACAGTTTTTTTAAGTAAAAATTATAGGAGACATTCAAAACAAAACTAGGAGCCTTATAAAGGGTCATGAACCTCCTTTTTAAATTGTATTATATTGTTGTCTGTTGTCGACTTATGACGTTCGCTTGGTTTTTGCATTCAAAAACATCAAAATGAATACGTAATCGGCTATTTTCTACCCTAGTTTTGAGCCTAGCTCAGAAACGCTGGGTTTTTATGGGCGTCTTGCACTGAAGACTTGGAAGTAAACGCCCACTGCTGTGATTGGATAACAGTTTTGCATATTATAATGAGTTTCGACACACCTGTCGGTGCACTTGGGGGAAATTTCAAGTTTTGAAAATGTCCAATGTTGTAAAATGGCGACCGGAATGATTGGCCCGTACATGTTCGACCCAGAGTCCGTGTGTTGCACCATTCCTGTCAGATCCAATATAGACGGCACAACAACGTTCTTTACTCTTAATCCGTCTGCAAATCCAGTCTTGTTTACAAAACAAGAAAGTTTATCCATGCAGTCCTATTGGAGTCCGGAGGAAGCATATGTAGCGACTGTCTTGTTCCACAACCAGGCGCTGCACAATATTCTGTATTGCTCGGTATTCTCGAATCCGGTTTGTCATCACAAGGTAGGCATCTATGTTATTTAGCTATGCATGTAATGCTCGAAATCGGTGGGCGGGGCTAAACCGGCCGTGTTGAAGTAGGCGTTGATCATCTTCTGCGGGGTGGGGTTTTATCCTCTTTGTCATCATAGTTCCCCACTTTGAAAAACGAGTCGTTTGCTGAGCCCGGTGTCAATAAAAGCTTTTATTGGACTAACAAGGACGTTTTCAGTTCTAAAACTTACAGGATATTCGGATAATATGATGACCTCTTAGATGTCAAAAGCTCAAGGAAAATTTGATTTCTCAGTTCATCATCCCTTTAAAATACCCGAATAGTGGCACCTTTAAAACACAAAGCAGGACATTTTGGAGTTTAAAGAAAATGTCTAAAATATGCTTTACATTCGATTTTGTCGTCCTCCTGCAGAGGTGCAGTAATCATCGGTCCAGTCCAGCTGATGGATGGCTCTTCCTGAAGATTGGACTGATAAGTGCAGTGGCGTCTGGCTGTCATACTGAGGCTGGAGCTTGTTAGGGCTCAGACCTGAGAGGTCTAAACGCTCCCACTTTCAATTTCCTGCTCCAGTGACCCCTGCTTTCTTCTCTGGGGGAGTGTGAGTGCATCAGACCATCCACCATCTGCTTACTGCTACATATAGATTTACTATTTACGGAATAGTGCACACTATACACTGCCTAGTATTTCGTTCTTTTAAATGGTACGTGAAACAGCCGGCAAATATTTCATGATAAATGATCCAAACGGACTTGTTGCGTATGAGTTCTGGGAAATTGAAAACGTATTTTTGTAATGTTATGATGCATAGGGAGGGATGTGCAACTACTTTAATAATGTCAGTGATGTAGACTTTCATTCTGAGTCATTGTTGCTTTTATATAATGTGTTGTTCCTCTCCGTTCAGGCAGATTGTTCTGCAGGTTTTATTTTCCATGAGTGTACTTGAGCCCAGGTGGTTCCTTGACCTTCCCTGACCTCCATGCAGATGTTGCATGGAATATTTCATATAAACAACATGGAGTGATACTCAAGACACTCACATAGGATTACATCACCTTCTGGCCTGATGCGTTTGAAAAAAAAACATACAGTAGGCGAAGTGTAAAACATTCAAAAGTTTTGGGCATTCATTTACACAGCGTTTTGGGGGCCTAAACTACAAAAATGTGAATTTGCGAAAACAGTGACGTCATGCGCATGTACATGTGTGTCTATGCGCTTAGTGTTTCTTTGCGACTATTACGTTCATTTTGACTATTATGTAAAAAACCAAAGGAAAAGCCTTTCCGTTTCTAGTACATCCTTGTCATCATAAACATTAATTTGTACAAATACAATAATACATTTGTATAATAAATAAATTATATTTTATATTATAATATTTATATTTATAAATAATATTAATAATATTATAATAAATAATAATTTTACATAATAAATAAATATACATAAAATTGTCCAAACAACAAAATTACTTATGTAAAGAAATTAAGAAAATTAACATTTAAAAGTTCTGGAAACAGTAAAAATTATCCTAAAATATTTGTATATATATTTTTTATCCCCTTAATTAAGCTCATGTTTCTTTTATCAATTTATATTTATTATCAACACATAATTTTGCATACTGTGCAGGAATACAGATAGACTCCTAAAACACTTTCTAATAAATAAATATCACTGCAGTAATATAATGCTACTGTCTATTAAAATTATGAATTGCTGCCTCAGTAATTCCAAATATGGTTTTCATATTACTCAATTTACTGTAAATCTATGTTAGATGGCGTTTAAGGGGACGAATGAAACTTCTTTAGTTTATCATTTACTGTGTGAATTTCTGCTTAACACAAAATAAGTTGATGGACCCCATTGACTTACAGATTTACATATAATCCCATCCCATAAGGCTGACATAAGGTCGTATCCCACATGACCCAGTGGAGGTGGTTCTGTATGTGCAAGTACACCGATTTAAATGGGTTTCTTGTTCTGAATACTGTCTATACATCATGCATGAGGCATATAGCCTATGCCAGCGAAGCAGAAAGCATTTGCACTTTCAGCGCTTCCTTCATTGCTCATTGTTATCATCCTCAAACATACAGGAACATTAGTTTCAGCACCACTGTTTATTTCTGTATCTCACATTCAAGTGCTTCTGTGGACACTTTTTACCCCTGTCAGCCTGGAAACCCTTTAAACCTAATGACTTTTAAAGACATACTGCAATATTGCAAGATAGTAAAAAAGACTAAGAAGTTTCAAAATGTGAAAATAGGCTAACCATGTACAGTTCATGTTAAGTCTAAATGCCTGGAAATTGTAGCTACTCAGTAACAATAAGTTAAGTCGAAGACTATTAAGCAAATGTAGGCTAACACATATAGCCTACTTGTTTTGACGGTGTTTTTGCTAAAATGCGTCTATTGGGTTGTTTAAATGGCTAATGTGTCAATATGCACCACTATAGGTCAAGTCAAATCTTTTTTATTGTTTTTAAAAAATCTCTGTTTAGTAGCTTTTTAGTCAAGACTTTAAAGTTTACGTACAAACAAGAAACTGGCTTTAAATATTAAGAAATTAGTAAAAGTGTGACAATTAGCACCAGCCACCAACCTTAATAATTGTAATGAAATAATTACTAATATTGTTAATAACATACAGGGTGCATTATTGTTCAATAAAAGTTATATGTACTTACGTGTAATATTGAAAATTGGGTAAACATGACCGAGACCGCCTCAGTGTCCGTTCGCATGCGCGCAGAGAGACACGTGTTCAGTCACCTGATCTGAGGATGTAAACACTGAGCACGTGTGGCTGTTCAATGAGCGCTGGACCTTGATCATTCAGTTAGTTATTAGTTTTGCTAGGTCTAGTCTATCTCCTAAACGGCTGTGTGTGTGTTTGTCCTGCTAGCAAAACCCTGCAGACGTTTTAATGGCCCCGTTAAAGTTTTGTGCCAATATTTCCTGGCTCTTCACGGAGTTGCCGGAGTTCACGCAGAGGATGCGCGCCGCGGCGCGTGCGGGGTTCAGAGCGGTCGAGGCGGCGTGGATTTACGACGCGGACCTGAAAGAGTTAAAAACTGTGAAGGATGAAACTGGACTCGAATTTGCGCTCATAAACACACCCCCGGGTAAGACAGAACACACACAGTGAATGACAGACAGACAGACAGACAGACAGACAGACAGACAGACAGACAGACAGACAGACAGAAAGAGAGAATACAGATGATCGATAGATAGATAGATAGATAGATAGATAGATAGATAGATAGATAGATAGATAGATAGATAGATAGATAGATAGATAGATAGATAGATAGATGGACAGATGTGATAGATAGATAGATGGATAGATTGACAGATGATATATATATATATATATATATATATATATATATATATATATATATATATATATATATATATATATATATATATAGATATATATAGATATAGATAGACAGAAAGAAATACAGATGATAGATAGATAGATAGATAGATACAACAGACAGACAGACAGACAGAAAGAGATAAATGATAGATGATAGATGACAGATGATAGATAGATAGACAGAGAGAGAGAGAGAGAAATACAGATGATAGATGGATAGATAGATAGATAGATAGATAGATAGATAGATAGATAGATAGATAGATAGATAGATACAGATGGGGCAGATATATAGTTTGATAGATAGATAGTTAGAATAGACAGACAGACAGACAGACAGACAGAAAGAGAGAAATACAGATGATAGATAGATAGATAGATAGATAGATAGATAGACAGACAGACAGACAGGACGGACAGACGGAGACAGACGGACGATGACAGACAGGACGGACGAGACAGACAGATAGATAGACAGAAAGAAATACAGATGATAGATAGATAAATACATAGATAAATAGATAGATACAGACAGAAAGAGAGAAATACAGACAGAAAGAGAGAAATACAGATGATAGATGATAGATAGATGGACAGATGGAGATAGATAGATAGATAGATAGATAGATAGATAGATAGATAGATAGATAGATAGATAAATGGACAGATGGGACAGACAGACAGACAGACGGGATAGATAGAATATTCAGTCAGAGAAAGAAAGAACGATAGACGACAGACCGATAGATAGTCAGATAGATATATTCATCCTGAAAGCGACATGTGAAACTGTAATTGCAGTGATATAATGAGTGTTCTCTCACCTGTCAGCTCACAGTTAAAGGTCTCTGAAGGGTGTTTATCAATGACAGGAATAGAATAACTTTCAGTTCATTGGTTACAGAGATAATGGTGCTTCATATGCAGATAAACCTGCTTAATGGATTACATCTGACTTTTTCTCAACTCACGGGGGAAGCGTGACCCCGTTACACTGATCTGATGCAGTTCTGCTCTGATGGAAGACTTGTTGCGCCACACATTAAACACTATTGAAACCCCTCTTCAGTTTCCTAGTTCATCTTTAAAACACTGACCTCATTCAAACTGTGCTGTGGATAGTTTCAGTCTTAGGTGTGTGGTTTTAACTTAAAAGTGCATTTAAGTGACACAAACAAAAAGGGCTATGTGTCCATGAATCAAAATTTACTTGTAAATACAGTCATAAAGGAAACTTCGAAAATGTATACTGGAAAGAGATGCTGCAAACCTTTCTGGATGCTTTATCTCCCTGAAATGTCCAGTTGACTCTTATGTGTTGTTTGGTGTGTCACTTTGTCCTGCAGGAGATTTGAATGCTGGAGATTTGGGATTGTGTGCTGTTCCCGGGAGAGAGCAGGAGTTCAGGCATGGTTTGGATCTGGCGGTGCGGTTCGCTAAAGCACTGGACTGCAGAAGGTACTGGAGCAAGTCTTATACTGGGCTGGTGATTGATATGCATGAGCAGGGGTTTAGTCCAACTAAACCTCATTGCAATACACAAGATCCAGGGGGCGGAGCTGGATCCAGATCTAAGTGATGTAGATGGGTTGGATTAGGGGTGGGGTTAGGGATCTGGGGGTGGAGATGGGTAGGATTAGGGGTGGGGTTAGGGATCAGGGGGCGGAGATGGGTAGGATTAGGGGTGGGGTTAGGGATCAGGGGGCGGAGATGGGTAGGATTAGGGGTGGGGTTAGGGATCTGGGGGCGGAGATGGGTAGGATTAGGGGTGGGGTTAGGGATCAGGGGGCGGAGATGGGTAGGATTAGGGGTGGGGTTAGGGATCTGGGGGTGGAGATGGGTAAGATTAGGGGTGGGGTTAGGGATCTGGGGGCGGAGATGGGTAGGATTAGGGGTGGGGTTAGGGATCAGGGGGCGGAGATGGGTAGGATTAGGGGTGGGGTTAGGGATCTGGGGGCGGAGATGGGTAGGATTAGGGGTGGGGTTAGGGATCAGGGGGCGGAGATGGGTAGGATTAGGGGTGGGGTTAGGGATCTGGGGGTGGAGATGGGTAAGATTAGGGGTGGGGTTAGGGATCTGGGGGCAGAGATGGGTAGGATTAGGGGTGGGGTTAGGGATCAGGGGGCGGAGATGGGTAGGATTAGGGGTGGGGTTAGGGATCAGGGGGCGGAGATGGGTAGGATTAGGGGTGGGGTTAGGGATCAGGGGCGGTGATGGGTAGGATTAGGGATCTGGGGGCGGAGATGGGTAGGATTAGGAGTGGAGTTAGGGATCAGGAGGCGGAGATGGGTAGGATTAGGGGTGGGGTTAGGGATCAGGAGGCGGAGATGGGTAGGATTGGGGGTGGGGTTAGGGATCAGGGGGCGGAGATGGGTAGGATTAGGGGTGGGGTTAGGGATCAGGGGCAGAGATGGGTTGGATAAGGGGTGGGGTTAGGGATCAGGGGCGGAGATGGGTCAGTTTAGGGGTGGAGCTAGGGATCAGGGGCAGAGATGGGTTGGATAAGGGGTGGGGTTAGGGATCAGGGGGCGGAGATGGGTTGGATTAGGGGTGGGCTTAGGGATCAGGGGCGGAGATGGGTCAGTTTAGGGCTGGAGTTAGGGATCAGGGGCAGAGATGGGTTGGATAAGGGGTGGGGTTAGGGATCAGGGGGCGGAGATGGGTTGGATTAGGGGTGGGGTTAGGGATCAGGGGGCGGAGATGGGTAGGATTATCGTGATGAACTTCTGGGTTTGCCTGCAAAACACGTCATCGCTCCAGCACTATATGGCAATATAACCAATACAAACATTGAACGAAATGAAGTGTGGGATTTACACGGAACAAGCTTTTTATTGCTTGTTTCTCGGTGTCTGGTTAGGACACAGATTGCCTAATGTAACTATAGCAGGGATGCATTGTTTCAATGACCTGATTTATATTCACAGTGAAGCGCTTCACATTATGCAAAGTCTCGCTCAGTGCGCACTGAAGCTGAGAGAATGGGAAACAGAACTTAAGTGTCTAGACACAAAGGTTCACTCTAAAATAGATTGAGATCATCTGAAATCATCTCTGTCACAGACCTCCAAACGTCTCATCTAACACATTCACATCCTCCACGGGAACCCTGAGGTTCCAGCCGATCTCGAGCCGTACGCAGGGGGCGATCCGCTTTTACCGAGAGTAACTCGTGCTAATGTGTCTCTCCAGGATCCACCTGATGGCCGGGAGGGTTCCTGCGGGGCCGAGCGATCTGCCGTCTCCATGGAGATGGAGGACACGTTTGTGCAGAACCTGAAACATGCAGCAGGCGTCCTCTCACAGGTGACCTCTGACCCCTTCACTGCATCATGAGTCACATGGTAGAGGACCAGCGTGTGTTTGTATGGAGGAGATTCTCTGTGAAGTTCAGAATGTCAACTTTGGTTTGGCTGTAGTTTTTGGTAGAGTAAAGGGTTAATTCCTTTTGCATGCTCAAGCTGTCAATCATAGTAGCTTGTAAAAGCAAAAAATAGTAAGGGAACAGGGATGCACGATATATCAGCCACCATATCGGTATCGGACAATAATGTTCATTTTTAAAGATATCGGCCCGATATTAAAAGTTGGCCGATAAATAATGGATTATTTCCTTCAGCTGAGACACTGTTCACGATTATGGTTTTGAAATATGATTGGAAACATTTAAAAAAAATTAAAATACAGTAAAGTGCAACATGTGCAACACAAGTCTGTCATATTGGCTACATAAAACTATAATAAGAACATCATAATTGTGTGCTTGGGACATGGAATTTAATGGTAAGACTTTTGTTTTTGTAATCAGACTCTCAAAAATTAAATAAAAATGTGGGTTTTGATTTATCAGCCAATAAATCTGTCATATGTAATATATCTGCCTTTCAAATATACAAAATTATCGGTTATCGGTCATAATTTTAATATTGGTGCATGCCTACTTATTTAATCAGTAATCACTAATAATTTATTCAAATATAACTAAATGAATTGATGCTTATATAAGCAACAATTGCATTTAGTCGTCTGTCTTTATGTTCTAATTCAATCAAATTTTCATTTCTTTCTATTTACATTCTATTCCATAGAAAATGTGCGCCTTTGGGGTTTGTAGTCTTTGTAATTACGTCTTATACCTCAACGGTTTTACATCAAACTGCGACTTTCTAGACTTTAAAATAAATGTTTTAAATTAACAAACATCATGTGTGTAATTCAGGGCACAATTCAAACGAGATCAAAATATTTGTTGTGTCTCGCCATTGAGTACAATACAATAATTTTCTGAAATAAGGTCCCGTGGTGGTCGACCGGAAGGGGAGGGGCTTATGGTGTGTTCACACCGAACGCGAATTTCGTGTCAAATACGCGTCTAGTTAGACGCTTGAATCTGAACGCTCGAGTTCAAATTTTGTGTTCGTGTTCGTGTCAAATGTTCGTTTCAAATGCGTCGCCCAATTTGCTTCATTCGCACGTCTATTTCGTGTCTTTGCATTGACTAATCTACTCGCGCAAATAATTAAATTTCAACGCAAGACGCAATATTTGTCTTTCAGAACAAAAAAAAACGTTTATTCAGCTAGACATCGAATTAATCGAAAGTGACAGTAAAGACATGTATAATGTTACAAAAGATTATATTTGAAATAAATTACCTACATTTGAAAAATATGAAGCTTATATTCAATGTTGAAATACATTGATAATAATATTGATAATACGTTTTCAACATTGATAATAATCACAAATGTTTTTTGAGTATCAAATCCTCATGATTTCTGAAGGATCATGTGACACTGAAGACTGGAGTAATGATGCTGGAAATTCAGCTTCGATCACAGGAATAAATGACATTTTAAGATATATTAAATGAGAAAACATCAGCTATTGTTCTTGACTGTACAGGAAGGCATTCTTGGACTGATTGAGCCAATCAACACCAGGATAACAGACCCACGATACTTCCTCCACTCCCCACACCAGGGTAAGACGTTTCTTTCCGTGGATGATTGTGTATTTTGATTCCAGATTATTTACTCGTGTGTTTTTGTCCCGTAGCCGCAGGGATTCTCCAGAGAGTCGGTCATCCCAGCATCAGGATGCAGATGGTGAGTGAACACACTTTCTGCAAAGCCCCTGAAGTCAAGGGTTTTATTTAATCATTATTCATGCAGCTTTAGCAATCATAAATTATTCGGGGACATCCAATATTTGTACTTTTTTCAGGATTATTGAAAAGGAAAACGACTGAAGGTGATTCTAAATGTTGAAGTGACTTGACAAATAAATATATGTCTTATATATTCATAATTTTAACAAAGATATTTGAAAAAAATTGTATTATGATTTTATGCTTCAACCCCTAGAAAATAAGGAATCTTGTATTCACCACAGAATTACCACCCCCCCCCCGTGCAATTTTTTTTCGTTACTTCTCGCAATTCCGAGATAAGATATAAACTTTTAATTGTTAGATTCAGGGTACATTTACACAACAGCGATGTACTAAAAACTGAAACTTTTTTCGTGAATAGATGACAACATTGCCGAAACGACTAAAAACGCTGTTTTCTGCTGCCAGGCCAGTAGATGGCGATGTCCATGTGTAAAGAAACGCCTATAGACTGAACAGAGAGTCCCCTCCGCTTCCGGCTCAGTCAATGGCGAGAGACAATTTCTCTTTTATTTCGTCTGAACTGTGCAATTACACATATGATGATTGTCAATTTAAAAGATAATTATAAGAAGTCAAGAAAGTCGCAGTTGGTCATAAAACAGAAGAGTAATATTTGAAAATCGCTCAATGAACTACATCTGCCGGGAAGCGAAACAACGAGCAAGATCTGCTGCTCGTGTGTGTGCAGTCTGGTATAACACACTCGTAATGTTACGATTATAACGTAAGACTATAGAAACAATGAAAAACGTTAGCTTCAGTAAAGTTAGTTTCATTTATTGATAGAAAATGCGCGCTTTTTGGGGTTTGTAGTCTTTGTAATTATGTATTTTCACCTCTAACGGTTTTACATCAAACTGCGACTTTCTTGACTTTAAAATGTATCTTTTGAATGGACAAACATCAGGGCACAGTTCAAACGAGATCAAAATATTTGTTGTCTCTCTGCCATTGACAACCATACAATATTTTTCTGAATAGGGTCCGTGGTGATCGAACCGGAAGGGGAGGGGCTTATGGTGTGTTCACACCAAACGCGAATACAGCGTCAAATACGCTGTCTAGTTAGACGTTTGAATTTAACGCTGAGAGTTAAAATTTTTCAACTTGTGTGGAAGATGTTTGCGTCAAATGCATCGCCCAATTTGCTTAATTTGCGCCACCCGGCGTGAATGATGCGTCTATTTGCATCTTTGCATTGACTAATCTACTTGCGCAAATAATTAAATTCGCGTTCGGTGTGAACACACCATTAGGCTCTGTCTATACACGTGTATGACGTCACTGTTTTCACAAATTCGCCAATTCGTATTTTCATTTTTGGCGTGCTAAAATAAAACGCATAATCAACACGCATAATCGCTTTTTAGCGTGTTCATCAACGTCGTTGACTTAACGTTATTGCTTTATATATAAATATATGACCTACCTCAACCCCATCCCTAAACTTACCCGTCACTGGGATTGATAGCATTTATAAGCCTTAACCTAAAATCCTAGAGAAAAAAATATCGCTCCCAGACGTAGATCTACATTTTGCTTTCGTTTCGCTCGGACATTTAACGGCGTGCACGCGGAATCCCTTGGAAATTAATGGCGTACACATACATGCATACACGTGGATAACTCAAAATGCGTATATATACACGCCACTTGACTTGAAAGTAGCGTGCATGTTTACGCAAAAGTCATGATGTCATGTTCCGATAACGCTATCTCTTCAAAAACGTGCACTTTGGAACCGTTTTCAAAAGTTTGCGTTTTCAGGTTCCTAAAACACCGTAGTTAATTAATATTATTCAGTACTTGAGTACAATGTAACTACGTCACCTTAAAATAAAGTTTAAGTTGTGCAACAGGACCCTTAAACATGCAATTGCGAGAAATAAAGTAATATTTGTGAGATAAATCTTTACCTTTTTTATGCCGTGGTGAAAACAAGCTTCCGTAAGAAACCGCGCTGCAATCCACTTTAAAAACCCCATAAAAACCTCAGAAAGCACACAGTGGAAACACTTGAATCCGATTATTTGCTCTTTTATCCGCTTGTGTTCGCGTTTAAAGTTAATTCGTGTCATGTTTGTAGCAGCGGTGAGAAACGAGCGTCATGTGTAGTCGTTGTCACTGAGCGGCTGCCCTGCGCACCCGTCCTTCCCGGATAATACAGTCACTTTCAGCGCTCTTTGAATAAATCATTAAAGGGGAGTTGTGGAGGGACGCCGGTGCATTAGGCAGACGCTGAGCTTGTTTCCAGACGGAGGAGGAGTGTGTAAGAAAACACACAGTGAACATGATCAACCACAGAACACAAGATGTGTGACTTCAGACTCTCTCTCCTTTTGCAGGACCTCTACCACTGGCAGATCATGGATGGAAACTTAACGCAAAATATACGCAAATACTTACCAATGACAGGTAAATGTGGGACTCTTCAAGTCAGCAGGAAATTAAACTTATCTTGCACTCTTGAACCAAAATGAAAACTGTCATTACTCTCCCTCATGTTGTTCAACCCCATTAGACTTTCATTAATCTGCGGAACACAAATTAAAATATTTCTGATTAAATCTGAGTGCTGGATCACTCCTCCATAGGCTTCTTAAAGGAGTAGTTCACTTAAAAAAAAACGTTTGCTGATAATTTACTCACCCACATGTCATCCAAGATGTCCATGTCTTTCTTTCTTCAGTCGAAAAGAAATTAAGGTTTTTGATGAAAACATTCCAGGATTTTTCTCCATATAATGGACTTCAATGGGGTCCAAACGGTTCAAGGTCCAAAAGACAGTTTCAGTGCAAACTGCAGACTGTTCAAAGGGCTTTAAATGACTTCAGATGATGAATAAGGGTCTTATCAAGAGAAACGATCGCTCATTTAATAAATAAATAACAAAGTTTAAGTTGTATAAGTCAAATGCTCGCCTTGCTCTGTCTGTGACGCACGTTCTGACTCTCCTGTTGACCGTTCATCAAAGATGAACAAATCTTTTTTCGTGTCATTCGGTTCATTCAACGAACGAAATGAACGAGTTGGCTTTGGAAAAGATTTGTTCATTTTGAATAATTATTTTACCCAACACTGCGTATTAACACACTAATCCCACAAAACGTGTCTGTAAGCGCAGTGTGAACGGGCTTTTAAAAATAAATGTTCTTTATTAGCATTTATGGTTCCATGAAGAACCTGTAACATCCATGGAACATATTCAATGCACAAAAGGATCTTTTATAGTGGAAAAATATTCTTTATATATAAAGAGGGTCTTTGGGGATATAAAGGTTTTTTGGGGAACCAAACATGATCTGCTCTGCACTGATGCAAACCCCGTTTTGGAAACTTTATTCCTGGTTTTAATGTGAATGATTCTTTAGCACCTATTTTTCTACAGAAAGTAAGAGAAATCGTGCAGTCTAATAAAATCATACTAACAGCGTTACCACTGTGTGTCAGTCATTTCTACATCAGTATTATTTTAGTGTCATTAATACTATTATATTTTTGGTAAATACAAAATACGTTTTATATTATATTTTGTTTGTCATTTTAAGCTTGGAGAAGGTTTTTGCAAATTTGTTGAGCGTGTTAGTCATTTTTAGGTTTTAGTCTATTTCAAGAAATGTAGTTGTGTAATAATTTCAGAGCTTTAGTTAACGATAAGAACCCTGCTGTTTCTGTCGCAGGTCACATTCAGATCGCTCAAGTTCCCGACCGCCACGAGCCGGACAGCGACGGAGAGGTCAACTTCTCGTTCCTCTTTAAACTGCTGGAGGAGCTGGACTATCAGGAGTACATCGGCTGCGAATATAAACCTTGGGGTGAGTGAAGGAAAGTGCTTTATGAGCTTTAAAATGTGTCTTGTTTTTATTATTAATGTTGAAAGATGAAAATAATGTTGCACAAAAAGAGCTTTTCTTTTACTGTACATGATAACTAAAAAGGCTAATTTGCATTCATATGCAAGACACTGGGATTCAAAACTTTAAGTTGCGAAGAGTATAGAGTAAAATAATAATTCATATTTGTAAATGTGATTCTCCAGGTTCCACTGAAGCGGGTCTGGACTGGGTCAAAAGATACTGGAACGAACACAACTGAGGACCAATTTAACTTCTTAAATTCGTGCATTTTCTAAAAGGCCACCAAGTATTAAAATGCCAAGACTGTAATTTTCTGTAGTTTTATTAATATTTCACTTGTGCATGGCTGTCTATGAAACGGGAAATAAAGAACACGTATTAATTTAAGATTTATTGTCAAGCGTTTTTTTTTTTTACAAACCAGCCTCTATTTACATAATGTACAAATTTCAGTTTCAGACATTTGAATTGCTAATTAACATTCTAGCGTTTTAATAAATCTTCCAGTGTCGTTCAAGAAAACACATTATTCTTCAGTTTTTGTCACGGTGGGAGTTACATTTGGTGTTCGAGTCAAAGGTTCCCATGATCTAGTGTCGTCTGGTTAGTAGGAATACCCGTCGCGCCGCCCCTTGAGGATGAATGTACAGGAAGAGCATGCAACCATTTCGAGAGATGCTTCTTGAGAGGTGAATAAATACACAAGCACCCATCAACTTCATAAGTTAAAACAAAGGCTTAAAGGCACTTTTGGGATGATGAAATGGCAGTAAAGACAACGAAGTTGCAGAAAGTGATGCATTATGGGGCACAAAACTATCCAACCTGCAGCAACAGGTGTTTCCCGAGAAGCCGAATCTAATGCGACACGAGCTTCAGAGACATCATCAGCACAAATGAACACTCAGACTACAGGAGGACAGTATGGCTTTGGCAAACCAGTGCAGTCTCACACACCACTACATCCCTCCCAGTTAACCGCACGCAAATCAACAGGGCCCATGTGCAAAATTTAATTGCTTAAACGGATGCAACCTGTCCGACGCAGCACGCATACACACACGAGATGCATTGAGTGTGTCTCAAGAAAGAACACAGGCTCACAGCAGGCCCGTCCAGAGGTTGAAGCAGGCGGTGTTGATGACCGACTCCAGATGGTGGTACATGGAGACCAGCTGTGGTGGAGGACTGCTGCTCGGCTGACTCTGAGCGGGCAGCGGCTCTCTGAACACCACCTTCAGACTCTACAGACGACGACAGGGTCACACGCTGGGGTCAGGTTTGACACGTCACATTTCGCCCCCTCCTCCCATTCACAAAACATACTGCAGCTCATTTGAAGGATCATTTTGGCATGACATTTAATTCAGGGTTTCCGCGGGTCTTAAAAAGTCTAAAATTTCAAAATCACAATTTAAAAAGTCTTAAATTTGCTGAAGTATTGTGCTTAAATCTTTTTAAACGGGTCTTAATTTTCCTATGTAAATCTCATTAAAATTATCCCACAGCACTTTGGAATGTTTTAAATGTATTTATATTACGTAGTTGTAGTTCTTAATTCGCTGTATTACAACTACAAAATAGAGCAACATGCTACAGCCAATCAGTTTTGAGGTTTTGTGGTATTGGTGGGTATCTCAGATACCACAGACGATGTTTTCGTCTGTTTCAAAACGATGTTTCCTTCAGGTGCGGGAAAGATGAAACGGCCTACATTACGCGCTTTGGAAAAGGGGATTTTATAAAAACAGAAATGGAACAAATTTCCGAAATCACGGGACCGTTTGTACTGATTTTCGCTGAATGTTCAGTTCTGAATAAATTAAATTACTTTGCGAATAATTTTAGACTTGTTACGCGTTTCCTTTTTTTGTACGTTTTTTTTTGGGTCATAATATAGGCCTTGAATTTTAGGCCTTGTGAAACCTGCAGAAACCCTGTAATTTACTTTCATGCTAATTAAAGCACACTATAATGGAAAAATAAACAAACAAATTTTATAAATAAAGTTGTTGTTTTTTTAGCATGGAACCTATAATGCGTGCATCATAATAGTATTTGTTGAATTGCTTTTAGATTATTTAATATTTAAATAATTATTACAAATAAATATAATACTTCATTGTAATATTGTCAAGACTCTTACTGTATCGCAATATTGAGAATCATCATTAAAAATGAATGATAATTACAAAAAACAATGCATTATGGTAATGATATTGTAATTTTAGGAGAAAAAGATTGTTTACATTTTTATTTTTTTTATTTTCTCTACTGATATATATATATATATATATATATATATATATATATATATATATATATATATATATATATATATATATATATATATATATATAATTGTATATTCAGTAGAGGATATATATATTTATTTAGGCTGTCAAACAATTAATCGCGATTAATCACATCCAATATAGCCCTTGTATATAAAATATTTATATATAATCTAAATTATATAAAAACTATATATAGTATATACATGAAAATATTTCTTAAATACATACAAGCATGAGTGTGTATTTATATATATACAAAATAATTATACACAGTGCACCCACATATATTATTTAAACACAAACTTTTATTTTGGATGCGATTTGATCGCGATTAATCGTTTGACAGCCCTAATATATATATATATATATATATATATATATAAATATTTTTTTTTTTTGTTGAAATGTTACCTGAATCTATTTTTTTTTAATTCAAGGAGAGGGTAAGAATAAACGAATTATTACATTACGCATAACATAACATATAATACATAAAAAATAAAACAAAACTCACAGTTTTTCCTGCCTGTGTGTCCAGAAAAGACGAGCACGAAGCAGTCAGTGAACTTCTGGTTGAGGACGGCCTGGAAGAGAGAGTTTAGATGAGACGTTTCTTTTCATTTTTAAATTAAACCTTGACCTTCACAATCCATTTAACTTGGATTGGTGTTCAGCATTAGGAAACAGTGTTAACATGGTTTCTGTTTGTATGGAGGGTGAAATGATCATCAGTTCAAGAAATCTACATACACCCACATCATCTCTGATTACAGAATGAAGCATGAAGTGTGTGTGATGAGTGTTCGCTCACAGGCACTGGAGGTCTCATAATGTACCACAGTTTAACACGCGCTTCATTGGCTTTGAGGAACTGAGTTCAATGCCCGTAATGATTTAACAGCACTTCATGACATGTCCAACATGACCTCTGCTAACATCTCACACAGACACATGACCCCACTGTACAGCCGCAGCGTCAGGTTCATGTGCTGAACACTAACACTGATGATCTGGACGGTACATATGAAAAAAGACTTGTTTCTGAAAATCTTGCTCTTATATTCATACACAGAATAAAAAATAAAAAATCAGTTTCCATAAAAATAATTAAGTATTTTGTGTATATTGTGCTATTTATTTAATGTAGGATGTTTATTTTATTTATTTTTTTAATTATTTTGTATTTATTTTATTATGTATATTTTGTATGTTACTCTTTGTGGCATCACTAATTGCCCCTCGGGGCCAAATTAAGTGTTTTGAACTTAAAAATGTGAAGCAGCACAACAATTTTCAACTTTGATAATAATCATAAATATTTCTTGAGGAGCAAATCATCATATTAGAATGATTTCTGAAGGATCATGTGACACTGAAGACTGGAGTAATGATGCTGGAAATTCACTTTATGAAGAATCACAGGAATAAATGATATTTTACGATATATTACCATAGAACACGGCTATGTTTAATTGTAACAATATTTTACAATATCACAGTAATTTTGTTCAAATAAATGCAGCCTTATTGTGATTATAAGACTTGGGCCAGATTTACTAACAGCTCACTAACCCTCTTTAGTCGTTAAACTACTGTCAGGATTTATTAAAGACACGCAGTTAAAATACAGTCAGGGTTATTTTTGCGGCTGACCTTCTTGCATATGCATTTATAGAAGTTTCACTTTCAAATACAATATTTATTGGAGGATAGCGTTTAAATGAATCATGCAAGGTTAAAAGTTTGCACTCGTCAATTTACTGGCATTTCCTCCATTATTTAGCAAAAGCGTGTTTTAACCAGATGCTAATATGGTAGATTATGTTGGTCATTATGGAAATGATCCACTGCGTCTGTTCTTTCATTTGTGTGTCATCAGTAGATCACACACACTGAACTTTACACTCCCATCTGCGCTTTTACGGGATTGTGCTCTCTGGATAATTTGCCCTGTTTAGTAAATCTGGCCCTAAATGTCTCGCCCCCAGGTAAGTGTGTGTATCTCTTACCAGGTACTGAATGCCACTGTCGTCTTTAAAGTGTCTGCAGTTTTGTGAGAAGCGTGACAGCAGAACTTTGATGAGACTCTGGTACCAGGCGGGACTCATGTTCAGGAAACAGTCCTAAAAAACACAATCACAAGAAACTTTTTAGAACAACATGAGGGTAAGAAAATTATTGTATTATATTAATTTCTTCTTTTTTACCTAGCAAACAGACCACTTTTCAAAATGGTAAAATTAATGTTTTTATGAATGTGTTCTAAATGTATACGTATATGTTTGATAGGTGATTTGATATATATATTAGGGCTGTCAAACGATTAATTGCGATTAATCACATCTAAAATAAAAGTTTGTGTTTACATAATATATGTGGGTGCACTGTGTATAATTATTTATATATATATATATATATATATATATATATATATATATATATATATATATATATAAATACACACACATGCTTGTATATATTTAAGAAATATTTTCATGTATATACTGTAGATAGATTTATATATAATTTATATTATATATAAATATTCTATATATAAATTATATGTTTTTCTTAAATAAATAAATAATATATATATATATATATATATATATATATATATATATATATATATATATATATATATATATATATATATATATATATATATATATACACACATATACATACATACATACATAACCGGTCAAAAGTTTAAGATCAGTAAGATTCTTTATGTTTTTTTTTTGTTTTTTTTTAAGTCTCTTCTGCTCACCAAGGCTGCAATTTTTTGATAAAAAATACACAAAAAACAAAGTAATATTGTGAAATATTATGACAATTTAAAATGACTTTTTTATGTTAATATATATTAAAATGTAATTTATTCCTCTGAAAAAAAGCTGAATTTTCAGCATCATTACTCCAGTCTTCAGTGTCACATGATCCTTCACAAATCACTCTAATATGATGATTTTATGCTCCAAAAACATGTCTGATTATTATCCATGTTGAAAACAGTTTTTTACATTTTTATTTCAGGATTCTTTAATGAATAGAAAGTTCAAAAGAACAGCTTTTATCTGAAATGGAAAGCTTTTGTTACATTAAACACTACCCTTTAAAAAGTTTGGGGTCAGTAAGAATTTGTATTTTATTTTTGGGGGAAATAAATAAGAAATCAATACTTCTTTTCATCAAGGATGAGTTACATTGATCAAAAGTTACAGTAAAGACATTTATAATGTTAGAAAAGATTCTAATTAAATAAATGCTGTTCTTTTGAACTTTCTATTTCTCTTTCTGTTTTGTGTTATACGCATAAATATGCATATCACCGTTTCATTTATGTTGCATAATAAAATTGATGTGTACATTTTAAAATTAAAATAAAAAGTTGTGAAAAAAAGATGCCTGTTTGAAAAGCCTGTGGGGTCCTGAGAAGACCGGACCAGAATATTAGACGAGTCTGTGGATATGCGTCACATTCATTCGACTTCATACAGGATCTGACTGAGAAAGCTGCAAATGCTTCAAGTTAGTAAAACCACAGGAAGGCAGTTTTCACACTCTGGTTGTGGGCGGCAGTACATTTTTAAAAAGACGTAATTTGCAGTAACTTTCTCCCGGTCTGAAATCACAGTGGGAGTACATCTCTACTTCCTTTGTGAGCCTGTATCGGTTTGACAGCGGTATACATCATCCGAGCGCTACGATTAGCATTAGCAGTCGTGGCACAGGAGCCGCTCGGCTCAGTAACATTGACTAAGCGGTTCTGCTCTCGTGAAGGGAATAGAGAAGTGAATACATGAGCAATCAAACAGCATTGATATGCAGGATTGGGGAAACTGAGGCTACGGCGAGTCTTCACATCACAGCGAGTGTCACGTGTGGAGGAAACATCTCATTCTCAGAGTTCAGATATATGTGGATGTGTGAGGTACAGACGTGAGGAGGCCAATCAAACTATAGAAAACACAGGAGGGAGGTGAAGAATTCAGAAAATGGAAAAAAACGTCAATATGGTCAATATGGGAGTTGAGAACCCGTTCCTATTCAGAACTTGTAATATTGTCTAAGAGTGTGTTCACACTTGGCATGTTTGGTTGGATTGAAATGAACTCTGGTGCGATTGCTCTGTTATTGCGGTTATTTGAATGTGAATGGCGCCATCTGAACCAAACTAGTGGACTGACAAGATGGGTTTTGATTCGTTTAAAACGTCTCTGGTCCATGTTTTGCGTTCATATTTCAGTTGAACCGCACCAGAGTTTGATCGAGAACTTTCTGGCAGCGTTAACACTCATACAAATGAACCGCGCTATCCGAACACTGGTGATTTGACTACTAACGAGTGTTGTTCTTTGCTCGGTTTTACGAAAAGGAAACGTTCAAATCGCTTAAAACAGACGCGATAGCTGATTCGAATGAGTGATGTTCGACGGCGGCCTCCATCTTTGTAATGTAGGCTACAAAATATGCTTCAAAATCCCAGCGCTGTCGTCATCGTGTAAAGCCCGCCTAAACGTTTCTGATTAGTGCCACGATTTCGACGGATTGGAAATGGGTTTGAATGAGCTCTTCGCCAGACTAACTTTCAGAGCAAATCTACATTTGCCGGAAGTTGTCCGGGTTTTCCCAGGCTAGAACCAGGACTAATTATCTCATTTTCCCAACTACAAGTGTGAACACACCCTAAAAGACACTGAAACCAAAACGATTTGAAACTGAAACTGAAATAAAATACTGCATGAATCGGTCTAAAGGGGTCAATTTACCACTCCCTTATTTTGGAAGAAGAAATTTCAGTTAAAAAATAAATAAATTCAGAAATAAATGTATATAATTTAGTATTATTAATAATGCATAATTCATTTATGTATAATTTATTCTGTGCCATATACACATTTATTTACTTACACTTTTGTTTAAAAGTTTCGGATCAATAATTGGGATCATTTGTTGGCGTTGGTGAAAGAAATTAATACTTTTATTAAGCAAGGATGCATTAAAGGCGCATTGCGCAAGTCTCTGAGTTTTTGCAGAACTACGCCCCCTCTGGCGACAAGCGAAACTGCAACCAGAGGTGTGCACACTCATGGACCACACACACACGCTTGCAAAAGCTGTTCATAACCAAAGGAGCATCAGCCGCACAAATCTTTTGTTACAGTCATAATGTCTTCAGACGTAAAAAAGTTATAAATCTGCAAGTCATTTTAAATATATGAAAGGCATTTGAGTAAATTACACACTTATGTGTGTGTGAGGGGAAAACGGCAGTACTTTGTTTCCATCTATATCCATGTTGAACTGTATTATGTGTTTACTGTATCCACTTATGATTGTATTATTATGGAAACACGTTCATGAACAATATAAGTTATTACTTTGACCCGTTTGAGCCGTAGAGCCGACCGGAGATCTCTCCATTTGTTGAAAGCGACTCTCGTCTTATTCCGACGCCTGGCTCTAGACAAAAGTTTTATTTTCTTTGTCTTACGTGGAGTTTGCGTCGGGGTTTGGAATGAACTACAAGCTGGTCTCTTCTGAATCCATCTTCTACTTTTGTGGAAAGTTGACTAAAGTTGTGTCGCTCGAGTTGTCTTCGCTGATACGGAGAATGGCGGCGAATACACAATCCTGCCAGACATCGCCAGGTGAGTATGAACACGCATGACGTCTCGCCCAGTCTCAAATCTGTCCCGAATCCCTCTCATTTATTTAACTGTACAGGATTATAGAGGCGATCGCAGTGATCAGAGAAGGGCTCATTCTGCCTATCAGGCGATTGTTTAAGCAATTGCCTTTTTTAACATGAAATGTTGCGCAATGCACCTTTAAATGAATTAAAGTGACAGTGAAGACATTTATTATGTATAAACATTACATTTCGAATAAATGCTGTTCTTTCTATTCATCAAAGAATCTTGAAAAAAAGGTTTAAAAAATAATTTGAATGGTAGTGCATCATCACTAAGTGTTAAATTGATGCATTATATTTTACAATTCCAGTTCTCGATATATGTCATCCTCTATATCTGAAGCCAAATACAGGCGAACACAGTGCAGTCTGGCATGATCGACACATTTACAGTACAGCATCTACTGCTGTGTAATCTCATCACGAACGAGCACCCTGTTGGCAAACGAAGTGGAGTGTGAATCTGTGCGCATGTTGGTCCAGGAGGGATAATTTATGCTGTAAATAAGGAACGGAGTGTAATATTAAAGGGCTGATTTCTTGTGCTAATTAGCTGATGTTTATTGTGATGAGTAGAGCGCGTGTTTTCCCCATGGAGCGGCGCATTTGCATGTTTGATGTCAGACACCTATCAGACGAACTGAACAGAGCCACTCGCTGATCCCGAATACACTGTGGAATGAAGGAAAAACATGCAATTTTCTGGTACTGATAAAGGATATAATATAATATACCCACAAACAGGGTTTACGGTACAGTGGGGCCAAAAAGTATTTAGTCAGCCACTGATTGTGCAAGTTCTCTTACTTAGAATGATTGAGAGAGGTCATAGGTACACTTCAACTATGAGAGACAAAATGAAAAAAAAAAAAAACAAATCCAGGAATTCACATTGTAGGATTTTTAAAGAATTTATTTGTAAATTATGGTGGAAAATGCGTATTTGGTCAGTAACAAAAGTTCAACTCCATACTTTGTAACATAACCTTTCTTAGCAATGACAGAGGTCAAACGTTTCCTGTAAGTCTTCACCAGGTTTGCACACACTGGTATTTTGTTTCTTCACCAAAAAGTCTTCACCAGGTTTGCACACACTGGTATTTTGTTTCTTCACCAAAAAGTCTTCACCAGGTTTGCACACACTGGTATTTTGTTTCTTCACCAAAAAGTCTTCACCAGGTTTGCACACACTGGTATTTTGTCCCATTCCTCCATGCAAATCTCCTCTACGAACCGATATCGATTCTTAAATTCAAGAATTCGATTAGTCATCCTGTTTCATTTGAATGAATGGAACATTGTATTGCGGCTGCGTGCATCCAAAAAAAAAAAAAAAAAATTAAAAAAAAAAAAAAAAAAAAAAAAAAAAAATCGCAATAATCGTTGTCCTTTGTTACTATTGATATGAAACAAAGTCTCAATTTTCAAATTACGTCCATTTTCTTCAGAAATTCAAAAACATAAATAACGTTTTGGCGCTGTGGCGTGAGATCGCTCTGGCGCAGCTCAAGAGAAGCAGCAGCGCTGATCTCTCTTCCGGCTTAATAATACCAATCACAGCGCAAAATAAACATGAATGAGCATCTGAAAGTGTGTTAAAAGATAGAGTACAACTTCTGGAAATCCGTATCATGTCACACTGATTCGCTCAATCAGCGTTTCAACCGTGGAAAGACATCAGTTAAACAGCTTTTAATCAATATCATGTATCGTCATATATTTACCTCAGAAAACCCACATAAACTCGTTAGTCAGCAAGAAAAAATAACTCTAGGAGGAGCATTTTGCTAAATATATACACCATATTACATATGCATTATAATCTTAATGTTCTTCAATATTTAATGCATATTTGAATAAATCTGGCAAGTTTTTATGACAGCCACCATTTAAATGTTTATATTTCATATAATCTTCTTATTATAAAAATAAATAAAAGTGTAATTTAAGTGTTTGTTATAGCTACAAAACAGTTAATTATTACCTTCATATTAGGCTAATGAAGCCTAGTAGGCTACAACTAGACTCCCATAGTTTACAGCATTAGTTAAGAGATTTGATTCCCTTGAGAAAAATTCCCATTTATTGTAACTGTTATCCAAAATAATCAATATTGAATCGAATTGAATCGATAATTCGAAATCAAATTGAATTGCAAGCTTGTGAATCGAAATCAAATCGAATTGTGAAATTTGTCTCAATACCCAGCCCTGAATTTTCAGTAACCAGTATCCGAAACTAAACAGCGTCTACAGTAGCCTATATGTGCATTGAAAGACTCAGAGCGCATATTGTTGCAACAACGGACTTTGAACGAGTCTTTGAACCGCTCATTCAACGAACACGTTTAAAAAAGCTGATTCATTAAAAGAGATGTAATGAAACAAGATGTTAATTATTTTTAACTTTGAGGTTCAACTTCTCAAGGCTCAGCTGAGCAGCAATGCGTCGCATGGGTAACGCTGAAGCTGATGCGTCACTTATTAGAGACCAACAGCATTGATTCAATTCACGACTCACTGATTTTATTTCCCCGCGGCTTCCTTGTGCTGTGGGATGCTGACCAGCGCTGCTGCTGACGCGCATTTATGGGAAAATACCCGTGAAAAGAACGTTAAAATGATGATGCAACAAATATTTCGCTTCCCTTTGATATCAACAAGCTTTCACGACTTCAAAGACAGGCGCAGGTAATGCATTAATTCTGCACGATCTCTCTCATTCACTGTCTGTGTGAAGTCTCTGTAGGCTACACATCACCTTAAACAGGGGACACGCCTAGTATGCAGTATTAGAGTCCCTCTGTGTAGTGTGTTACTTACTGGTAGCCTTTGTTACTCTGGTCCCAGCTCTTTGCAGGTCATTCATCAGGTCCCTCCGTGTAGTTCTGGGATTTTTGCTCACCGTTCTCATGATCATTTTGACCCCATGGGATGAGATCTTGCGTGGAGCCCCAGATCGAGGGAGATCATCAGTGGTCTTATATGTCTTCCATTTTCTTACAATTGCTCCCACAGTTGATTTTTGTCACATCAAGCTGCTTGTCTATTGCAGATTCACTCTTCCCAGCCTGGTGCAGGTCTTTGATCTTTGCCTTTGACTGCTCTTTGGTCTTGGCCATGGTTGAGCTTGGAGTGTGACTGTTTGAGGCTTGTCTTTTATACAGATAACGGGTTCAATCAGGTGCCAATTATACAGGTAACGAGTGAATGACAGAAGAGCTTCTTAAAAGAAGTTACAGGTCTGTGAGAGCCAGAGATCTTGCTGGTTTGTGGGTGACCAAATACATATTTTCCACCATAATTTACAAATAAATTCTTTAAAAATCCTAAAATGTGATTTCCAGGATTTTTTCCCTCTCATAATTGAAGTGTACCTATGATGAAAATTACAGACCTCTCTCATTATTCTAAGTAGGAGAACTTGCACAATCAGTGGCTGACTAAATACTTTTTGGCCCCACTGTATAATATAACCTGTTCAAATATGTTAGTTTGATTGAGCATTGGTTGAATGTACCCTATTCAGACCATATTTGTAGCTATTAGTGGAAAGCGCCTGCTAGAGAACGAATAGAGAGGAACATGAAATGTGAGATAAATGGGTGTGAAAGACACTCTCAGAGGTGAAGGACAGTGTGTTTTCATACCAGCTGTGGGTCGATCTCAGCGACAGATCTGCTTTGCACAGCGTCCAGTAGCTCCTCCAGTTCACCGAAGGCCAGTTTGCTGAGTTTGAGTTTATCCAGGGCCAAGTGCTCTCCGTGAAAGAGCCTCCTCCAGAGGTTATCCCTCCGGCAGTGACCGCATGGCCTGCTCCACGCTGCTCTGAATCTGCGCGCGCAGACATCACCTCAGAGTTGAGCAGGGGAAGAGAGGAGACATGAAGAAAGGCCCCTGAGGGTCGTCTGTGTCTCCGAGTCCGGCCTGACCCGCGTGCAGGAGGTTCTCCATGTGCTCTGACTCAGGGCTGGCTGCGGGGCTGATGGGGGTGCTGGTCTCCTCCCACAGGTCCAGGTCAGGTTCCCGGGTCTCCATCCGCTCCGCACGGCCACTGAGGTCACCGGGGTCACGGTGGATCTGAGGAAGCTTTTTAAATCGACGCATGTCTGCAGTCAAACGTGGGAACAGCTCTCTTTGACTGGTCATAATCACGTAGAAACGGAGCCTGAAAACATTCAAAGCGGAAAAAGCGTTTTTTTTTTAGTGAACATTACATTATTCCAAAGCTTTCTCTTATAATCTGTAATGAAAACTTTCTCCACCTCTAAATCAACTTTTCTTTTCTGTTGGTGAAGACTATTCACATTATAATATTACCTGAAATAAATAAATTATTATGATCTAGAATATTTTTTAATAATAATAAAACTATTATTTATTTTATTTATTACTAAATAGTATTGATATGAATGTATAAAAATATGATTCATTAATATGTATTATTTATATCTATAATCTGTAATGAAAACTTTCTCCACCTCTAAATCAACTTTTCTGCTGGGGAAGACTATTCACATTATAATATTACCTGAAATAAATAAATTAATATGATCTAGATAGAATATTTGTAATAATAATAAAAAGATTATTTATTATTTTATTTATTACTAATTAGTATTGATAATATGTATTCTTACTTACTATCTATAGATAATATTTTATATATTACTAATAACAGTATTATTTACTAATAATTCATATTTATACCAATTATTTGAATTATTACTTTTATTATTATTATTATTATTCACAATAAATATTATAATGACTACTTTTTATTGTAATGTTAAGATAATATTTATTATTAATATATTTTACTATAATATTTATTGTTTCTACTCATTTATTATTATTTAAATTTATTTGTAGATAACATTTATGATCATTATTGATACTTTTTTTAATGTTTACTATAAAAAATTATGGATAATACTATAATATTATTTATTTACTATTTTAAATGACAAATATGGGTGGATAAACATGCCTATATTTTTTTGCTCTGATTATTCTGTTTCACACATAGAATACTTTCCAGAATTCCAAAAGTTAAATACGTTGCAAATGTTGTTTCGACTGCACGTGTAACCCAGTATTCCTCGTATGCTTCAGCGGCACACACCTGAGCAGGTGTCGCTCTCCTTCAGACTGCTCCTCAAATGGGGCGGCGTTATGACACACCAACAGCGACACATCAAAGTCATCATGGTGTCGTAATCCCTCCAGGTCTTTAAATGAGCCAGAGCTTAAAGAGAACGACATTATTATTAGAATATACAAATATAAATTATAACATCACCGGTCCCACTTTATGTTAAGTGGCTTTAATTGCCATGTACTTACATTGAAAAGTAAGTACAATATACTTATTGTGTTGATGTTGTATTGTAAAACACTTTTGCTGCTATTGTGACACGGGTTAGGGACAGGTGTGTGAGGTATGGGTCGGTTTAAGGGTGGGTTAAGGTGTATATGCACATAAATGAATTACAGCTGTAATTACATGCTGGTATTTTTCAAATATAAGTACAATGTAAAAACATATATGTACACAATAAGTCTATTGTATCAAATTATTAATTTCAATGTAAGTATATAGTACTTAAAGCCACTTAATATAAAGTGGGACCACATCACCTGCTGCAATAAGTCAGAACATTTCACAAAGTACAAAATATAATATTGATTGCATTGGGATATGTGAATATAGGGCGAGGGATGTTTGGTGCATAATATAAAAGTTTGGTTGGTGTTAAAAATTATGGTGTGTTTGTTATCTTGCTATGAATACAAAATGATATATACACATATACTGGAACTATTTAGAGTTGTATAAGGGGTTGTAAAAATAACATGCTTCTGCTTCATCCCGCTCCTTTTCGAACATATTGTTATAATTTATAGATCTTTTTTCGGTATGTGGCAACATATTTATTTTCAGTTTTTTTTGTTGTTGTTCGAAATAAAAATGAAGAAAGAAAATAAAGAAATACCTGTTCCACAGAGCGATCAGCGCATACTCATGCAGGTCTGTGCTCGGCGCCCCCTTTTTGTTATCAGTTGTAACTGCAGCCTTAGACATGCGCAAGGGCTTCATCCCGTAAGTCCCGGCGTGATCCGTGATGTAATTATACAGCTGATATGCGGTTATCATCCCCGTTGATATGGAGAAACTCCCTAGTTAACATAAGAAAAGCACATTATGCATGACTGGCTAAAACAGGAAAAACACAAAAATGAACATGCCATCAACTATGTGTTATAGCTGACTCTTATGTGCTTATGCACTCACCCTGGAAGACGTGGTTGCGTCCAAATTTGGGTATGTCAGGGTGATGGGCGATGAAGTCCTCCAGAAAGCTAGTGAGCTGGTATCCCTGATGAAGGGTCATGTGACAACCCACGAGGTACTCGATGCACCACACGCAGGTGGAAGTCGTAGCTGAACGAGTGAACGTGCATCAAATCCCGGACCTTATCGCACTCCTCGGTGAACAGCATGGACAGCTGGGAGCAAAAACACACATGCATGCCGTTACTCACACTGGTGCAGGATCTCAACACAACCCAAGAGAAACCGTTTGGATCAAAGGCATCCGATTCCCCACAGGAAGACCGCAAGCAGTAGCAGAAACATCATCCCATAACCTCTAAATCCTGATAGCGGTACTAACTCAAAACCTAATGACTCTGTGCTTTAAAGAGCTTCTCCTACAGATGTTTAAATGAAGCCAGCCTCACTGCAAAGTCAACATCAAAGGAAGAAAAACATTAATCCTGGCTTAGGACCATTCATCAGATAATCAATCCAAGTTATAATATTACTAATGAGATTCTCATTTCTTTAGTAATGATGATTTGTTTATATCAGCATAAAGTTAAACACAAAAATACTACTGTAATGTATATGGAAGCTTGTTTCCTCCACTGAATTAAAAAAATAAAATAATAATAATTGCAACTTTTTATCTCACAATTGCGAGATATGAAGTCAGAATTGTGAGAAATTAAGTCGCAATTGTGAGAAATAAAGTCGCAATTCTGAAAAATAGTCGCAATTGTGAGAAATAAAGTCGCAATTCTGAAAAATAGTCGCAATTGTGAGAAAATAAAGTCGCAATTGTAAGAAATAATGTCGCAATTCTGAGAAATAAAGTGGCAATTGTGAGAAATAAAGTCACAATTGTGAGAAATAAAGTCGCAATTGTAAGAAATAAAGTCGCAATTCTGAAAAATAAAGTGGCAATTGTGAGAAATAAAGTCACAATTCTGAGAAATAAAGTCACAATTCTGAGAAATAGTCGAATTGTGAGAAATAAAGTTGCAATTGAAGAAATAATGTCGCAATTCTGAGAAATAAAGTGGCAATTGTGAGAAATAAAGTCGAATTCTGAAAAATAAAGTGGCAATTGTGAGAAATAAAGTGGCAATTCTGAGAAATAAAGTCGCAATTGCGAGAAATAAAGTTGACGGTGAATCGTGAGAAAATAAAGTCGCAATCGTGAGAAAATAATGTCGCAATTCTGAGAAATAAAGTGGCAATTGTGAGAAATAAAGTTGCAATTGTGAGAAATAAAGTCGCAACTGTGAGAAATAAAGTCGCAATCGCTGAGAAATAAAGTCACAATCGTGAGAAAATAAAGTCGTAATTCTGAGAAATAAAGTCGCAATTGTGAGAAATAATGTCGCAATTCTCAGAAATAGTTGCAATTGTGAGAAAAAAGACAGAATTAAGACTTAATTTCGCAATTCTGACTTTATATCTCGCAATTCTGACTTTATATGACTATATCACGAAATTCTGACTTTATATCTCGCAATTCAGAATTTATTTCTCGCAATTGTGAGGAAAAAAAACTCAGAATTGTGAGATAAAAAGTCGCAATTAACTTTTTTATTTTTCATTAAGTGGCGCAAACAAGCTTCCATAAATGTATAATTAATTATGAAACAAAAAGCTTGATTATACATTACAGTAGTATTGTTGTGTTTTACTTTATGCTGATTAAAAAATCATCATATAACTGTAATAAAATGCACAAAATCTTAAATATGTTCTATAAATATGTTATGAATGGCTGTGACAGTGTCATACAAATTACTTGTTCTGTCGTTCCTGATTAAGACAGCGTAACTATCATGAAATGAAGACCCAATGCACAAAATCTTAATGGTCCTTGATTTGAGGGTGAAATTGAAAGCAGACAAGTTCTTGATACGCTTCACTCAAGCACACATGAAACCGGAAATTACACGTCTAAAACTCGACATAGTTGACTTGTGAAGAGCAAACCCACCCACCTGACGCCAAACCTCTTTTTAAAATCATCTGATATCAATCAATATTATAATAGTATCCTCTTTAATTAGATCTTGCATCAAAGCCGTGCTTACAAAAGCATTAGTGGCAAATGCAAATGATTTGAGCGGGAGAGGGCGAGAGTAATTACAGAACAATGGGAGCAGAGAGGGTGAGGGAGGTGACGCGCGGCTAAACGCTATTACACTGTCGCTTTCATCCTGACCATTACCCTGGAAACAAATGCAAATAGGTCTTATCAAATCAAAGAGTTGAGGATTAAAAAAAACGTTCATTTTGCACTGTCATGGCCGTTCCATTTGCAGAAAGCAGCGCACCATTAATGCGAGAACCGCTTTTCACGTCAACATTTTGAAATCTGCCAATGGCCCATTTGACTGAAAGTTCTGCCACAGGCTGAGGAGAGATAATATCGTTTATCCATTTTGCTCTCAGTCAGGGTTCTTTTGGAAACATGGCACATGAAAACAGCGCAGTTTGCTATGATTGCAGTGGATAGTCGGTTGTGTTTGTATAATCACACTCCAGGCCCGAGTCATGTGTTAACCAAATCCTTACAATCAGAAAAATAAAGCCGTTTTCAAGACTTGTGTAAACATTTCCCAATGCATCGAACACTATGGTGTCTTCCCAGACGCCACAAGGCAAACAGGTCAAGTTCTGTAATGTTTCACCAGAGACATTATAAGTAGGGGAGATTGACCACGTGAACAAATATGAATGAATGGAGCAGCTGTAGAGCCCTACAGGTACAACAGCCAATATCTGTTCAATGGAGCCAACACAACACTTAAAGGCGTAGTTCACTTTAAGAAAAAAACTTTTGCTGATAATTTACTCACCCCCATGTCATCCAAGATGTCCACGTCTTTCTTTCTTCAGTTGAAAAGAAATTACGTTTTTTGATGAACATTTTTCTCCATATAATGGACATAAATGGGGTCCAAACGGTTCAAGGTCCAAATGAGAGTTTCAGTGCAGCTTCAAAGGGCTTTAAACGACACCAGACGATGAATAAGAGTCTTATCAAGCAAAACGATCACTCATTTAAGAAATAAATAAAAAAGTTAAAGTTTTATAAGCACAAATGCTCGCCTGCTCTTGTTTTAAAATGAACTGAATCTGATTTTAGAGTCATATCGTTCGTTGAATGAACCAAATGACTTGAAAAAAGATTCGTTCATTTTGATGAACGAGTTCGAACAGGAGAGTCACGAACGAAAATCCTGGAATGTTTTCATCAAAAACCTTAATTTCTTTTAGACCGAAGAAAGAAAGACGTGGACATCTCAGATGACGCGGGGTGAGTAAATTATCAGCAAAGGTTTTTTTTTTTAAACTCCTTTAATAAAACAGCTGAATGCCGTATGGTTCATAAAGCCAATCCCCTGTTTGTTTACTCTTGAACATTTGCATTAGCTGGACCATTTCAAGTGATTTTGAGCGTAGGATACCACTATTGTCAGATGTTATTCCTCATTTGGAATATATTGCTTGAACAAAATTTTGACAAGCACTTTTGGAGATTTTAGTGACTCTTCATTCAAGCAAATAAAGCTGTACTTCCATGGTTGGAAACATCTGCTCGAGGCGTTACGGATATGACCGCTGAGTGAACTTGCCTTAAAGGGACTTAGAGAGAGTTTGAGGTGTTCTACTTTCTTACTTTCTCCGTTTGTACTGTAATAGTCCTAAAAGGTCCATAAAGTCAATATAAAAATGTGTACTTTTTAATGAATGTATCTTGTCTTATTGTGTGCACAATTCATTGGTACTTAAAAGATACTCAAAAAAGAGTATCTTTAATCAAAATGCTATAATTGGTATCCCTTATTTTATTTTAAAGGTTACAAGTTAAATGTACTTACTCTTTCAATAACAGTAATTGAATAATTAATTTGAATAGTAACTTAACCAAACCATAACCCTATAGTTAGTATATGTAGCTTAATTAATAATACTCTGCATTTATTTGTGATTACACTGTAAAAATGCTACCTTAAAATAAAGTGTAACCCAACAATTAGCTGAATCTCTTCTTTTCAGCCAATATAATGTATTAATCTTCCATTTCAAACCAACTGGACTAAATTTCACTTTTTTAAAATCCAGTAAATTTCCACTTTTTCCTGACTTTATATCTCGCAATTCTGACTTTATATCTCGTAATTCTGACTTTATACCTCACAATTCTGACTTTATATCTATGCAATTCTGACTTTATATCTCGCAATTCTGACTTTATATCTCGCAATTCTGACTTTATATCTCGCAATTCTGACTTTATATCTCGCAATTCTGACTTTATATCTCGCAATTCTGACTTTATATCTCACAATTCTGACTTTATATCTCAAAATTCTGACTTTATATTTCGCAATTCTGACTTTATATCTAGCAATTCTGACTTTATATCTCAATTCTGACTTTATATCTCGAAATTCTGACTTTATATCTTCGCAATTCTGATCTTTATATCTACACAATTCTGACTTTATATTTCGCAATTCTGACTTTATATCTCACAATTCCTGACTTTATATCTCGAAATTCTGACTTTATACTCTCGCAATTCTGACTTTATATCTATCGCAATTCTGACTTTCATATCTCACAATTCTGACTTTATATCTGCAATTTCTGACTTTATATCACAATTCTGACTCATATTCGATTTGACTTTATATCTTGACAATTTTCTGACTTTATATCTCGCAATTCTGACTTTATATTCTCACAATTCTGACTTTATATATTCACAATTCTGACTTTATATCTCGCAAATTCTTGTACTTTATATTCGCAATTCTGACTTTATATTTTAATTCTGATTTTATATTTTCGCAATTTTGACTTTATATTTCACAATTCTGACTTTTTATATTTCTATCTTGCAATTCTTTGAACTTTTATATTTTCGCAATTCTGACTTTATATCTTTGAATTTGACTTTTATTCACAATTCTGACTTTATATCTCGCAATTCTTGACTTTATATTCAATTCTACATACTTCTTGACTTTTTATATTTTCGCAATTCTGATTCTTTATATCTCGCAATTCTGACTTTATATCTTGACAATTCTGACTTTATATCTCGCAATTCTGACTTTATATTATCTAGCAATTTCTGAACTTTATATCTTCGCAATTCTGACTTTATATCTCGCAATTCTGACTTTATATCTCGCAATTCTGACTTTATATCTCGCAATTCTGACTTTATATCTCGCAATTCTGACTTTATATTTCGCAATTCTGACTTTATATCTCGCAATTCTGACTTTATATCTCGCAATTCTGACTTTATATCTCACAATTCTGACTATAAATCAGACAATTCTAACTTTACATCTCACAATTCTGACTTTATAACATGCAATTGTGTCTTTTTTTAGATCCTTTATACACAGAAACACACCAGATCTTGGAAGTAAAATATGTTGTGTACAGCATTTGTTGACTTAAGATCTATGTAGTGCTAGATAGGAAACACAAGAAATAATGTCAGGCACATTAAGAATAAGCGGAAGCCGCTGTGACAAAGTGGAAACGCTCTACTTGTGATTTCCTCATCTTAAAACAGCGGTGAAAGTCACAGTATATCATATGTTGATTGATAAAGAACAGTCTCCGAATTACTGTTGATGGAGACATAAAGGAGAGAAGCAGATCCAAAAGAACATGCAACAAGAGCAGAGGTAAAATCAGGGATAATCATTGAGCAAAGGAAAGAGATCATTGGCCTATAAGAGCTGCAAGAAGAGTGACCCTGTGACCTCCCAGAAGATGCCACATTCATGAGCATCTGCATTTAAATACAGCCGGGAGACACAACCGCCTGTGCGGCTGAAGACCAACCCCAAGATGCATCGCGGAAGAACAGACAAACACAGGGAAAGGGAAGGAACCCTCTGATTTTCAATGAACGGGCAAGATTGGAAAGGGAGGAGCCAGGCACTACACGGGGGAGGAGTCTGAGGGAAGAACTGAAGCCTGATTGGTTGAAGAGCGAGCCCACCCTGAGGATGCAGAGACATACCGCAGAGTCAGAGACCGTGGGCGTCTCGGGGAACGGCTTGCTGAGGAGGTTTGTTGAGAAGTGAGCCCTGATGGAAAGAAAGAGTGAGATGGGACTGAGCACACACACACACACACCATGTGCAGAACAGTGAGACACACACACAAAAACAAAAGATAACACACACAAACAGAGACACATGAGAAACATGCCACACAGAGAGGTTAGAGGTCAATATACACAAAAATGAACACATGCAAAAGCTGACTGTCACACACTGAACGTATGAGGGTGTGTTACAGGAAGTGACACAGAGATGATCAATAATGATGAGCATGAGCTGTGTGCAGTCCTTTATAGATGATGAGCAGGTGTGACCTTTCACTTTATAATTATCCACTGCTTATGGCTCATGTTACATCATGATCTATGCAGTTCAAATACGGCCCTCTCATCTCATATATAATCTCATTCGGTACGTAAATATTTTTAATTACTTTTTTAACACAATTTAAGTTTATTTTACACGTGGAGGTATGTACAAAGATTTTTTTACATGATCTATTCCTAAATGTTCCCAATTCCTGCAACAAATGTCATAGAAAGGAATTGATAGTATACCTTAAAATAAGTATTAATAATGAATTTATAATGAAACATGCTAGGAAGAAGATAATATTCAGTATATAAATGTTGCTATGTGTGGTCATGATCAGAAAACAGTCCCATTTGTGTGTCACTGACGTACAACTGACAGAATACTGAATTAGTCACATGGGCAACACTTTCCAATCAGATTCAATTTGTTAACAATAGTAAATGTATTAAGTATCATTAACTAATAACGAACAATGCTTGGACAGCATTTACTATTACAGGTAAAGGTAAATGTTAATATATTTATATGTATAATATTTTTATACCACACCAGTATATCCTGTGAAAATTTTTCATTCTTGGTTCATGACTCCTAATGCATAACGAATGTTAAAAAATTAAACTTATTGTTAAGCGAATACAATCACAAAATTTAAATAATTTATCTGTTTAACGTACAGTATAAGGAAGAAGTCATTTTATTCCTTAAAACTCATCTTTGATCACCAAAATTACATATTTAAGTTGTTTTTGTTCCTTTTATTCATGCCTTATATATCTTGAATGTAACTCGACACCCTTGCCTCATTTAGTGTACACGGTTCTATGAATATGCAAATGAGCCCCGCCTCCACTCACTTACAGCAGCTTGTTGACGATCACGTTTTTGGGACTCTTTGGTTCACTGCAGTTTTAATGAGAAAATACTCAGCAATGCTGTCGACTTGGTTTGACTTGAAGCACATTAAAAACACCACATAGACAAACACAATATTAAACCCTTGATTCTCTCCACAGGGGCACTTCAAGCCTGGCTGAATAGTTTAAGAATTGAGCAGAAACAACAACAATATTTGTTGATCACTGGAGAGAGAGCATCATTAAAAGATCCTGCACTAATGTCGATGGCAGAATAGTAGTAGTAGTAGTAATAATAATAGTAGTAATAATAGTAGTAGTAGTAGTAGTAATAATAATAGTAGTAATAGTAGTAGAAGTAATAATAGTAGTAATAGTAGTAGAAGTAATAATAGTAGTAGTAGTAGTAGTAGTAGTAAGTAATAATAGTAGTAATAGTAGTAGAAGTAATAATAGTAGTAATAGTAGTAGAAGTAATAATAGTAGTAGTAGTAGTAGTAGTAGTAGTAAGTAATAATAGTAGTAGTAGTAATAGTAGTAGTAATAGTAGTAGTTGTAATAATAGTAGTAATAGTAGTAGTAGTAACAAATAATAATAATAGTAGTAGTTAGTAATAATAGTAGCAATAGTAGTAGAAGTAATAATAGTAGTAGTAGTAATAATTGTTGTAGTAATAGTAGTAATAATAATAGTAATAGTAGTAGTAGTAGTAATTGTAGTAGTAGTAGTAGAATAGTATTAGTAGTAATAATAATAGTAGAAGTAGTACTAATAGTAGTAATAGTAGTAGTAGTAATAATAGTAGTAATAGTAGTAGAAGTAATAATAGTAGTAATAGTAGTAGTAATAATTGTTGTAGTAATAGTAATAGTAGTAATAATAGTAGTAATAGTAGTAGTAGTAATAATAGTAGTAATAGTAGTAGTTGTAATAATAGTAGTAATAATAATAATAATAATAATAGTAGTAGTAGTAGTAGTAGTAGTAATAGTAGTAGTAATAATAATAGTAATAGTAGTAGTAATTGTAGTAGTAGTAGTAATAGTATTAGTAGTAATAATAATAGTAGAAGTAGTAGTAGTACTAATAGTAGTAATAGTAGTAGTAGTAATAATAGTAGTAATAGTAGTAGAAGTAATAATAGTAGTAATAGTAGTAGTAGCAGTAATAATTGTAGTAGTAGTAATAGTAGTAGTAATAATTGTAGTAGTAGTAGTAGTAGTAGTAATAATAATAATAGTAATAGTAGTAATTGTAGTAGTAGTAGTAGTAATAGTATTAGTAGTAATAATAATAGTAGAAGTAGTAGTAGTAATAATAGTAGTAATAGTAGTAATAATAGTAGTAGTAATACTAGTAGTAATAGTAGTAGAAGTAATAATAGTAGTAATAGTAGTAGTAGTAATAGTAGTAGTAGTAATAATTGTAGTAGTAATAATTGTAGTAGTAGTAGTAAATGTAATAGTAATAATTGTAGTAGTAGTAGTAGTAGAAGAAGAAACAGACCTGTAGTAGTAAATGTAATAGTAATAATAGTTGTAGTAGTAGTAGTAGTAGAAGAAACAGACCTGTAGTAGTAAATGTAATAGTAATAATTGTTGTAGTAGTAGTAGTAGTAGTAGAAACAGACCTACTGTAGTTATTTGGGCCTGAGATTGGAAAACTTCACGAAGGCTTGGCAGTAAAGCTTTTTAAACGCTTATCTAGATAAAATGGCACTGTTTCCTGACCTTTAAATATGGGTGTAACAAGTCAGACTTCCTGATTTTCATGGTGAATTCGACAAGAATATCCTCTCTATCGTTCTACAATAAGTGGATATATTTGGTTCTCCACGAACAAAAACAAGGATTAACACCGCGGAACAATGAACAACTCCACTCGAGTGTTCATTCCTTATGAAAAATAATAACACTGTTTGCCCAACCCAATAGGCAGATGGGAATGTTTGCTGACGCAATCGAAAACTATGGATTCGAATTGAACAAATATAAGTTGATGAATTTTCCTTGTGACATGTATTCCTGTTTGCCCTCAAGCTCAGTTTGAAGAAGCTGCACTTACAAACAACCAAACAAACACGCTAATGACTTAATCGCTGGATATGAGCAGCTGTGATTGGAGACACCTTATGGGCTTCTGGCGCTGGTGAAGAAATCAGAGCCTCCTGCTGAGAAACATCTGGAGACTTACAAATATTTACACTTAATTACTTCTCATTTAGAGCCAACCTGGACCCACTACACATTAAATACGCCATCAGAGACAAATAGACAGATATTTGACCAGTGAATCCTGCTAACAAAGGAGAAGATTGCTACTCTATAGACATACATTACAGGAAGGATGCACAGAAATACAATATGAACTCGATTTACTAACACTTTCTCTTCATGATGCCGTTACCTGAGAATTAACCGTCTGACCCATGGGAATCCTTGAGCACTCTAATGCAAACTGCTTCACACAGAAGTAACAGCCCTGAAAACAGAGTCAGAATGAGAGTGTGTTACTAGAGGAACAGTTCTGCATCACTACAGTGCATTCATCTCTGCTTCGTTCAGCATGTTCAAGAGCGGCCCGTGCAGCAGAGAAATTGTTAAGGCCAAAATAAATCAAATCTGACTCCATTTACTTTCTTAATTCAACCAGGTCACGATTCACCTGTGCACATTTTTACAATGAACAACAACTCCCATTTATCTCTCTCCTATGATCATCTGTCATATAGAAACACTTTTCAAAATTCAATTCATTCTTGATGGATAAACTCAACTGAATGTGTTGTTGAATGCTCAGTTCATTTTACTTTATTCTAACTTTGTAATTTTATCATTGTGATTAATTTGATCATATATTGTTATTAATTAAGTAGTAGTAGTAGTAGAAGTACTACTACTACTACTAGTAGTAGTAGTAATAGTAGTAGTGATAGTAGTAGTGATAGTAGCAGAAGTAGTAGTAGAAGTAGTAGTAGTAGTGATAGCAGTAGTAGTAATAGTAGTGATAGTAATAGTAGTAGTGATAGTAGTAGTAGTAGTAGTTGTGATAGTAATAGTAGTAGTAGTAGTAGTGATAGTAATAGTAGTAGTAGTAGTGATAGTAGTAGTGATAGTAATAGTAGTAGTAGTGATAGTAGTAGTGATAGTAATAGTAGTAGTAGTGATAGTAATAGTAGTAGTAATAGTAGTAGTGGTAGTATTGGTGATAGTAGTAGTAGTAGTAGTAGTGATAGTAATAGTAGCAGTAGTAATAGTAGTAGTAGTAGTGGTAGTGATAGTAATAGTAGTAGTGGTAATAGTGATAAGTAGTAGTAGTAGTTGTAGTAGTATTGGTAATAGAGTAGTAATAGTAGTAGTGATAGTAGTAGTAGTAGTAGTAGTAGTAGTGGTGATAGTAATAGTAGTAGTAATAGTAGTAGTAGTAGTAGTGATAGTAATAGTAGTAGTAATAATAGTAGTAGTAGTAGTAGTAGTAGTAGTAGTAGTAGTAGTAGTAGTAGTGATAGTAGTAGTAGTAGTAGTAGTGATAGTAATAGTGGTGGTAGTAGTAGTAGTAGTCGTAGTAGTAATGGTAATAAGAGTAGTGATATTAGTAGTAGTAGTAGTGGTGATAGTAATATGTAGTAGTAATAGTAGTAGTGATAGTAATAGTAGTAGTAGTAGTAATAGTAGTAGTAATAGTAGTAGTGGTAGTAGTGTAATAGTAATAGTAGTAATAGTAGTAGTAGTAGTAGTAGTAGTAGTAGTAATAGTAGTAGTAGTAGTAGTAGTAGTAGTAGTGATAGTAATAGTAGTAGTAGTAATAGTAGTAGTAGTGATAGTAATAGTAGTAGTAGTAGTGATAGTAATAGTAGTAGTGGTAGTAGTGATAGTAATAGTAGTAGTAGTAATAGTAGTAGTGATAGTGGTAGTAGTAGTCAGTGATAGTAATAGTAGTAATAGTAGTAGTAGTGATAGTAATAGTAGTAGTGATGGTAATAGTGGTAGTATTCATGGTAATAATAGTAGTAGTAGTGATAGTAGTAGTGATAGTACTAGTAGTAGTGGTAGTAGTGATAGTAATAGTAGTAGTAATGATAGTAGTAGTACTGTTACAACTAATAGGGTTTTGGAATTAAGTTCAAATTTATTTACCATAATATCAAACTTAGATATAAAGTATGAACCTTATAACTAAAATTTCTTTATTCTTATTCTTGCTGTTATTATTTTCACTATTAATAATAATCTGAATAAATGCTAATAATAATAACAATAATATTAATAATATTTATTATTATTAGTATTATTGTTGCAAGGTTCATTCTTATTGTACAAATTACATATTACAAACTTCAGCAAACAGGCAAAGCAAATGTAAATCCGCAAACAAAAACAAAGAACAAAGAAAACAAAAATAAAATATAGCTGCGAGCAGCGATTTGCGGGCCCAAGCCGGTGGCACCGCACCCCGGTGCCTAAAGGCACCGGGATGGCGGTACCGCCGGCTTTGGCCCTCCATCGCTGCTCGCAGCTATATTATATATATATATATATATATATATATATATATATATATATATATATATATATATATATATATATAAAGCCGGTGGCACCGCCACCTTGGTGCCTTTAGGGTTATTCTGCACGACGTGCAAAAACGTAACCCCTGCTTTGGAATACATACTAGTATGTATTCCACAATTGGAATACATACTAACATACTAGTCAGAACTGAATAGTTGATATCTGAATGACAGATCACCATAGAAGTCACTGGAAAAAATGTGACTAGTAACAAAAGAATAGTTACTAGTCACCATTGAAATAAGTACTAGTGTCTAATGAATAAGTACTAGTATCTATTTAATAGGTACTAGCATCTAATGAATAAGTACTAGTAACTAATTAATAAGCATTGGTATGTAATGAATAAGGACTAGCATCTAATGAATAAGTACTAGTATCTAATAAATAAGGACTAGTGTCTAATGAATAAGTACTAGTATCTTTAAAAAGGTACTAGTACCTAAAGAATAAACACTAGTATCTAAAGAAAAGGCACTAGTATCTAAAGAATAAGCACTAGTAGCTAATGAATAAGTACTAGTACTTAATGGAATAGATACTAGTATCTAAAAATAAGTACTAGTAGCATGAAAATAGAGACTAGTAGGTTAAAATGATTAAATGTTAAAACGGCTTGCCATACTCTATCTGTCGTTTCGACTAGTCACAATTACGTTACAGATATCTTAAATGATAATACAAACTATCCAAAATGTAATTACGACTAGAAAGACGTTGTTGATATCTACAATGTTAATTACGATAGTCAAACTTAGCTTTTAAATGTTAAAAGGGCTTGCCATACAGAAGTGTAGGCTCAGAGAGACACTCAACATTTTCAAACCAAAATATCTGACTTTCTGTGGGTCCTAGCTCATGAGTGTAAATTAGAAAGTTGTCCGGCTTGAGGAGAATATATGAATATATGAAACGATGAGATCAACATGTGTACTGAGTTTCATATTATTACATGCAAGCGTGTTTGATTTATGGACCAAGTTTTTGGACCCCGTTCCAGGGGGCGCTGTCTAGCCCCCTTGCCACACCCGGGTACCATCTTCCCGGCTCTGATGGCTGTGGGATCTGACCTGTGTGCAAAGTTTCAAGAGTTTTCAAACCCATTAAGGGCCCCAAAAGCCGCTAAGAGACTCAAAATCATCAAAAAAAAGGAATGTTAAAGTTTGATGCGTTGCTATGGCAACATTATCTTAGATATTGAATAATGCTTTCACAGCTCTTCATCTGGCGTGTGTTTACATTATACAGATGAAGTTTGAAGCAAATCGGGTAAAAGTAAGAGTGTGATTTCAAAGCATTTTGAAAGTGAAACACTTTCTGCTTCCAGTTGGTGGCGCTATATATTTGACTCACAATAGTCACATCCATGTGATCGGCCTCTTACAACGAACACACTGCTGAAGTTTCATCAAGATCAGTTAATGTATGCAGAAGTTTTAACACACTTCCTTTTTGATTTATGGACCAAGTTAATTTAATTAATACACTAATTATATAAAACTATTGTCAATGCACTACAATTAAACAGGTTATATGCCTTTACTTATAAAAAAATAAAAATAAAAACTTATTTAAAAAATACCAGGCTTAAGAAATGTATTTACTTTAGCAGGCCAGACACACAGTGAAATGATTAAGCCCCCTCCCCCTACACACACACACACACACACACAGACTGTGTGTCAAGAGACTCAAGAAAGACTCAGGCTCAGAAAGAGCATGATCATATTCAAACTACAATATCTGACTTTCTGTGGGTTTGAGCTTATTATTGTTAATTAGAAAGTTGTTTGGCTTGAATAGAACAATATACACGGCAAGTTTTGTAACTGTCAGTAAAACTAACCAAGTTATAACACACTTTATGTGTCCTTTTTTAGTCAAAAAAATTCGCCACGGCCAAACCGTTCGAGATATCACAAATCCGTCCGGAATTTAGCATCCTCAATGTCTTGACTTCATGCACACCGAGTTTGGTGGTGATTGGTAACAGCATGGGTTGTAATTTGATGTTTTTCTAGGACATTTATCTAAAAAAAAAAAACATAATTCCCGACTTCCGTTTGAACTGTCGTAAAACTTAGAGCACGAAAGTTGTTTGGCCTGATGTGATCTATGAGTGTACCGAGTTTCATATTAATCCATGCACGTGTGTTTGATTTATGGACAAATGTTCGAATCCCTAAAAGAATGCATCCTAAAAGAATGGTAAAGTTTGAATGCGTCGCCACGGCAACAGTTTCAAAGATATCAAGAATCCATTCATAGGTCTTCATCTGCCGTGTATTTACATTATACAGATGAAGTTTGAAGCAAATCGGGTAAAAAATAAGAGGGTGATTTCAAAGCATTTTGAAAGTGACACACTTCCTGCTGCCAGTTGGTGGCGCTATAACTTTGACTCACAATAGTCACATCCATGTGATCGTCCTCTTACAGCGAACGCACTGCTGAAGTTTCATCCAGATCAGTTAATGTATGCTGAAGTTATGACACACTTCCTGTTTCACGTTTCTCGCCATAGTTTCGTTTCCTCGCCACGGCCAAACCGTTCGAGATATCAAAAATCCCCACACAAACTTTCATCCTCAATGTCTTGACTTCACGCTGACCGAGTTTCGTCGAATTTGGATCAGAGCTCTAGGAGGAGTATTTAAAAGTTCATTGCGTGTGTTTTACAAAAAAACCTCAATAGCCGACTTCCTGTTGGGCTGGGGTAAAAGTAAGAACACGAGGTATAGATGAAATTCTGCTATCGACATGTGTACCGAGTTTCATATTATTACATGCAAGTGTGTTTGAGTTATGGACCAGGTGTTCGGACCCCATTCCAGGGGGCGCTGACGAGCCGCCCTGCCACGCCCGGGTACCAGCTTCAGCCCGGCTCTGATGGCCGCGGGTTCTGACCCGTGTGCAAAGTTTCAAGAGTTTTCGAGCATGTTAAGGGCCCCAAAAGTGCCCGAATAGTCGCTAGAAAAAGAAAAAAAAAAAAAAAAAATATAGCTGCGAGTAGCGACGTGCGGGCCCAAGCCGGTGGCACCCAACCCCGGTGCCTAAGGCACCGGGATGGCGGTACCGTCGGCTTTGGCCCTCCATCGCTGCTCGCAGCTATATTTATATATATATATATATATATATATATATATATATATATATAAGCCGGTGGGCACCGCCACCTTGGTGCCTTTAGGGTTATTCTGCACGACGTGCAAAAACGTAACCCCTGCTTTGGAATACATACTAGTATGTATTCCACAATTGGAATACATACTAACATACTAGTCAGAACTGAATAGTTGATATCTGAATGACAGATCACCATAGAAGTCACTGGAAAAAATGTGACTAGTAACAAAAGAATAGTTACTAGTCACCATTGAAATAAGTACTAGTGTCTAATGAATAAGTACTAGTATCTATTTAATAGGTACTAGCATCTAATGAATAAGTACTAGTAACTAATTAATAAGCATTGGTATGTAATGAATAAGGACTAGCATCTAATGAATAAGTACTAGTATCTAATAAATAAGGACTAGTGTCTAATGAATAAGTACTAGTATCTTTAAAAAGGTACTAGTACCTAAAGAATAAACACTAGTATCTAAAGAAAAGGCACTAGTATCTAAAGAATAAGCACTAGTAGCTAATGAATAAGTACTAGTACTTAATGGAATAGATACTAGTATCTAAAAAATAAGTACTAGTAGCATGAAAATAGAGACTAGTAGGTTAAAATGATTAAATGTTAAAACGGCTTGCCATACTCTATCTGTCGTTTCGACTAGTCACAATTACGTTACAGATATCTTAAATGATAATACAAACTATCCAAAATGTAATTACGACTAGAAAGACGTTGTTGATATCTACAATGTTAATTACGAATAGTCAAACTTAGCTTTTAAATGTTAAAAGGGCTTGCCATACAGAAGTGTAGGCTCAGAGAGACACTCAACATTTTCAAACCAAAATATCTGACTTTCTGTGGGTCCTAGCTCATGAGTGTAAATTAGAAAGTTGTCCGGCTTGAGGAGAATATATGAATATATGAAACGATGAGATCAACATGTGTACTGAGTTTCATATTATTACATGCAAGCGTGTTTGATTTATGGACCAAGTTTTTGGACCCCGTTCCAGGGGGCGCTGTCTAGCCCCCTTGCCACACCCGGGTACCATCTTCCCGGCTCTGATGGCTGTGGGATCTGACCTGTGTGCAAAGTTTCAAGAGTTTTCAAACCCATTAAGGGCCCCAAAAGCCGCTAAGAGACTCAAAATCATCAAAAAAAAGGAATGTTAAAGTTTGATGCGTTGCTATGGCAACATTATCTTAGATATTGAATAATGCTTTCACAGCTCTTCATCTGGCGTGTGTTTACATTATACAGATGAAGTTTGAAGCAAATCGGGTAAAAGTAAGAGTGTGATTTCAAAGCATTTTGCAAGTGAAACACTTTCTGCTGCCAGTTGGTGGCGCTATATATTTGACTCACAATAGTCACATCCATGTGATCGGCCTCTTACAACGAACACACTGCTGAAGTTTCATCAAGATCAGTTAATGTATGCAGAAGTTTTAACACACTTCCTTTTTGATTTATGGACCAAGTTAATTTAATTAATACACTAATTATATAAAACTATTGTCAATGCACTACAATTAAACAGGTTATATGTCTTTACTTATAAAAAAATAAAAACAAAAACTTATTTAAAAAATACCAGGCTTAAGAAATGTATTTACTTTAGCAGGCCAGACACACAGTGAAATTATTAAGCCCCCTCCCCCTACACACACACACAGAGACTGTGTGTCAAAAGACTCAATCACACACACACACAGACTGTGTGACAGGCCTAGGCTTGAGAAAGAGCATGATCATATTCAAACTACAATATCTGACTTTCTGTGGGTTTGAGCTTATTATTGTTAATTAGAAAGTTGTTTGGCTTGAATAGAACAATATACACGGCAAGTTTTGTAACTGTCAGTAAAACTAACCAAGTTATAACACACTTTATGTGTCCTTTTTTAGTCAAAAAAATCCGCCACGGCCAAACCGTTCGAGATATCAAAAATCCGTCCGGAATATAGCATCCTCAATGTCTTGACTTCATGCATACCGAGTTTGGTGGTGATTGGTAACAGCATGGGTTGTAATTTGATGTTTTTCTAGGACAATTATTAAAAAAAAAAAAACATAATTCCCGACTTCCGTTCGAACTGTCGTAAAACTTAGAGCACGAAAGTTGTTTGGCCTGATGTGATCTATGAGTGTACCGAGTTTCATATTAATCCATGCACGTGTGTTTGATTTATGGACAAATGTTCGAATCCCTAAAAGAATGCATCCTAAAAGAATGGTAAAGTTTGATGCGTCGCCACGGCAACAGTTTCAAAGATATCAAGAATCCATTCATAGGTCTTCATCTGCCGTGTATGTACATTATACAGATGAAGTTTGAAGCAAATCGGGTAAAAATAAGAGGGTGATTTCAAAGCATTTTGAAAGTGACACACTTCCTGCTGCCAGTTGGTGGCGCTATAACTTTGACTCACAATAGTCACATCCATGTGATCGTCCTCTTACAGCGAACGCACTGCTGAAGTTTCATCCAGATCAGTTAATGTATGCTGAAGTTATGACACACTTCCTGTTTCACGTTTCTCGCCATAGTTTCGTTTCTCCGCCACGGCCAAACCGTTCGAGATATCAAAAATCCCCACACAAACTTTCATCCTCAATGTCTCTGACTTCTAGCTGACCGAGTTTCGTCGAATTTGGATCAGAGCTCTAGGAGGAGTATTTAAAAGTTCATTGCGTGTGTTTTACAAAAAAACCTCAATAGCCGACTTCCTGTTGGGCTGGGGTAAAAGCAAGAACGCGAGGTATAGATGAAATTCTGCTATCGACATGTGTACCGAGTTTCATATTATTACATGCAAGTGTGTTTGAGTTATGGACCAGGTGTTCGGACCCCATTCCAGGGGGCGCTGACGAGCCGCCCTGCCACGCCCGGGTACCAGCTTCAGCCCGGCTCTGATGGCCGCGGGTTCTGACCCGTGTGCAAAGTTTCAAGAGTTTTCGAGCATGTTAAGGGCCCCAAAAGTGCCCGAATAGTCGCTAGAAAAAAAAAAAAAAAAAAAAAAAAAAAAAAAAAAAAATACCCGGAAGGAAGACAATTAGGGCTCTGCGCCCTTTCAGGGCTTGGGCCTGGGATGACTCCCGTCTAAGTCAGTCGTCCTACGTAGTCTCACATGAACATTTCTATGAATGACTCTAGAGTAAACCGAGATTTCAATCAGAATGCATGATCAGTAATTCACACAGAACTGAATAAAAGCATTATAACGGTTTATAATTGCATTAATCGCTTTTGTTAGCACATCAGCTATGACAACTCCAATATAATTTTTTTAATTTTTTTTAAATTGTATTTAAAACAGATATTAGAGAGAAGGACTGAAGATCAAATGATGACGCGCTGTTTATCCTTGCTGTTGATTCAGTGTGTTCAAATATTAATAACCACAAACAGCCCGAGAGCGAGACAGAGTCCATTAAACATCTCTCTCCTTGGCGTCCGCGCTAGACACTCACAGCGTTCCTGTGAAAAGCCCAGCGTATGCTGTCGGCTGATGTGCTAAGAGCCGATTCTGTCCCTGATCTGCACCGAAGGCCTGAGACACACAGACGGATGAAGGTCTTACTTGAAAAGCCAGCTCCATCAGGACGATCCCTCCCGGCAGCGCCTCTGCAGGTGATACGACGTACGAGCTCGATGCACTGCTCTGCTGAGAGAGGCAGACGCGGACACAATCACTGTGGGTGTGTGTGTGTTCACTGATTTTCTATCCCGGTGGGGACATAAACCTGAATGCACACAGACTTATGGGAACTTGTGTCGCTGTGGGGACCTATATTGAGGTCCTCATGGGTAAACACGCTTATAAATCATACAGAATGATTTCTTTTGAAAATGTAAAAATGCAGAATGTTTCCTGTGATGCGTAGGTTAAGGGATAGGGACAGTGTGTGTGTGTGTGTGTGTGTGTGTGTGCGTGCGTGTGTGTGTGTGTGTGTGTGTGTGTGTTGTACGGGTTTGGCTACATTGTTAGAGCCAAATGTTTACACTTATATAGTGAAATATTATGATGACCAACTAGTGAGTAAATTTTACTGCTCATCACTAGTTAAAAATCATTATTAATATTATTATCAACATTATTATCCATGTTGAAAACAGTTTTTTTTACATTTTATTTCAGGATTCTTTGATGAATAGAAAGTTCAAAGAACAGCATTTATTTAATTAGAATCTTTTCTAACATTATAAATGTCTTTACTGTAACTTTTGATCAATGTAACTCATCCTTGATGAATAGAGAGTATTGATTTCTTATTTATTTCCCCCAAAAATAAAATACAAATTCTCTACAGACTTTTTAAAGGGTAGTGTTTAATGTAACAAAAGCTTTCCATTTCAGATAAAAGCTGTTCTTTTGAACTTTCTATTCATTCAAAGAATCCTGAAATAAAAATGTAAAAAACTGTTTTCAACATGGATAATAATCATACATGTATTTTTGAGCATAAAATCATCATATTAGAGTGATTTGTGAAGGATCATGTGACACTGAAGACTGGAGTAATGATGCTGAAAATTCAGCTTTTTTTAGAGGAATGAATTACATTTTAATATATATTAACATAAAAAAGCCATTTTAAATTGTCATAATATTTCACAATATTACTGTGTTTTTTGTGTATTTTTTATCAAAAAACTGCAGCCTTGGTGAGCAGAAGAGACTTCTTCTAAAAACATAAAAAATCTTACCGATCTTAAACTTTTGACCGGTAGTGTATATTGTAAAGTGTAATTTATTCCTATGATCAAAGCTATATTTTCAGCCTCATACTCCAGTCTTCAGTGTCACATGATCCTTCAGAAATCACTCTAAATGATGATTTTATGCTCAATATATCTTCTTATTATTTATCAATGTTGAAAACTGTTTGGTGTGCACAATTGAAGCTTTTTTTAAGACTGTGTCAATGCAAAAAGTGCCAAGTGTGTGTGCGTGCGTGTTTGAACTGTGTTGCACAGAGTTGAAACCTGTGAAGCGTGACTGAATGGTTGAATGTGGATGAGCAGATAATGGTTGTGTACCTTCGGGCTGTCTTCACTCTTCTGCTTATTATATGAGAAAGATGAGAAGGAAGATCTGCCTTCAGTGGATAAAGAACTCAACATGGCGGCTCGGGCTCGAGCGATGCTGGCAGAGAGAGAGAGAGAGAGAGTTGACCCCGTCAGTAATGTGGCCCTCATGCTGGCGGTCAGACTGAATCACACACTCCTGCTGCTTAATACAGTGTGTCGACCATTAGCACCTCACACACTTTACGGAGAACTCTGCAAAGTGCACTTATTGTTGAACATATTGTTGCCAGGTGACTTCATACCATGTTGGACATCACAGTTTGGATAGATGCGCTCTATGCAGGTTATGCTTTGTGACAAAAACTGAAGTAAATAATTTGATTGAAAAACAACTTTTTATACTTAAACGTAATGACAGAAATGCATAGTTCAAAACAACTGGTTTGAATTGCAGAAACATTTGTCAATATTGGGAAGTCTTGTGTGTTCAAATCACTCAGGTCAGAGCAAGATGGCTCAGGGCACTTTCACTCTCGTAATTACTAGGGATGCATCATATATCGGCCACCATATCGGTATCAGCCGATACATGTTCATTTTTAATGTATAGTGGAGGTAAAAGCCTGGATGTCACCTTAATGAAAGCAAAACAGAGATTATAGTTTTTAGAACCATTCAGAAGTTACTAGCTCCCTTTGCTTAAATTTTGGCTATTTGTCACCATGTCTGAAACCGGATCTGGGTTTGATTTTCGATTGTGCTCTAAAATTTGATTAACAGATCAATATGGTAGTCAAATCCAGTTTTTTTTTCTAGCAAAAGTTAAACCATTTCTTTCTTTTAAGGACTTTAAAAGGGTGATTCATGCTTGTATCTCGACGAGACTTGACTACTGTAATTCCCTGTATTTGGGCATGAACCAAACATCTCTTCATCGTCTGTAAATGGTACAGAATGCCGCCTGCTAGGCTCCTCACCAGTGTGTGTAAACGAGAGCACTATACTCCTGTTCATTGGTTGCCAATCCGTTACAGAATTGATTTTTAAGTCTTAATGCTGCTTTTTAAATCTTTGAATAGACTGGCTCCTGAATACATTTCTGATTTACTATCCTGGAAGGTCTCTTAGGTCATCCAACCAGAGACGGCTAAATGTTCCTCTGGTTAGATTGAAAACAAGAGGAGATTGTGCGCATTGTTCGCCATGGTGGTTTTGAATTGCTTGAAATATGATTGGAATCACTGTAAACATGTGCATCACAAATCACTGTAAACATGCGCATCGCAAAACATTATTATAATTGTGTGATTGGGACATGGATTTTAATGGTGAGATTTGTGTTTCATATAAAATGATTAGGGCTGTGCAAAGATTAATTGCATCCAAAATAAAAGTTTGTGTTTACATAATATATTTGTGTGTGCTGTGTATAATTTATTTTGTATATATAAATACACACACATGCATGTATATATTTTCAGAAAATGTGTTATTCATGTATAAAATATTTATATTTATATTAGGGCTGTCAAACGAGTAATCACTAATTACGCATCCAAAATTAAAGTTTGTGTTTACATAATGTATGTGGGTGCACTGTGTATAATTATTTGTATATACATAAATACACACACATGCATGTATATATTTAAGAAATATTTTCATGTATATAGATTTATATATAATTTAAATTATATATAAATATTTTTTATATAAATATTTTTTTTTCTTAAAGATACAAGCATGTGTGTGTATTTATATATGCAAAATAATTATACACAGCACAACCATATATTATGTAAACACAAACTTTTATTTTGGATGCGATTAATCGTGATTAATCTTTGCACATTGAAAATTTGGGTTTAGATTTATCGGCTTTTAAATATTAAAATGTATTGCTCATCAGTCATAATATCCATATCAGTGCATCCCAAGTAATTCTGACTTTGTGGTGGCTTTCACGTGCATTTAACTCTCCAGCATGACTCGTATGGACCCTGATGGTCAAACCGTGTTTTTGTGAGATGGTGCACAGACCTGCGCGTGGCGACTGTGGTCGGACCTGCACCAGGATGAAGCCCATGCTCTGCAGATACTGCACATACTGCTGGAGGAACGTGCTGGAGATCTCCTGCAGCCACGGCTCCTCCTTCAGGCGACTCGGAAGCATGTCAGCAGAATCCGTGCTGTAGCTGCGACTCCTCCCGGATGCCGTGGAGTCGCTGGAGCGATGGCGCTTCTGTAACCAGAGAACGAGAGAATCTTTGAGCTGATGTCACTACAGAGAGAAGATCTTACTACCCATGTAGTCTCACAAAGCCAGACTTTTGACTTTCAGCATAAAGTCTGGTCAATTCTGAGCCAAAAAACATCGCTTCAGGCACAGATATAGCTCACGGCGAAGGTCTTTCGTGCTTCACATAAGGGAAAAAAACATTTGAAATATCTGAGAAGCAGCATACTGTTAGTGAACATCTCAATGAATGTTTTGGTGAATATGTAAATATGTGCTGCGTACTTTCCTCTTAAAGGAGTAGTTCACTTTAAAAAAAACTTTTGCTGATAATCTACTCACCCTATGTCATCCAGATGTCCATGTCTTTCTTTCTTCAGTCGAAAAGAAATTAAGGTTTTTGAATGAAAACATTCCAGGATTTCTCTCCATATAATGGACTTCAATGGGGTCCTAAACGGTTCAAGGTCCAAAAGACAGTTTCAGTACAAACTGTTCAAAGGGCTTTAAACGATTCCAGACGACTGAATAAGGGTCTTATCAAGGGAAACGATCACTCATTTAATAAATAAATAACAAAGTTTAAGTTTTATAAGCTCAAATGCTCGCCTTGCTCTGTTCTGTGATGCGCGTTCGTGACTCTCCTGTTTGAACTCGTTCATCAAAACGAAAAATCTTTTTCCGAGTCATTTGGTTCATTCAACGAACGAAGTCGAACAAATTGACTCAGAAAAAGATTTGTTCATTTCTGATGACGAGTTCGAACAGGAGAGTCACGAACACGCATCACAGAACAGAGCAAGGCGAGCATTTGAGCTTATAAAACTTAAACTTTGTTATTTATTTATTAAATGAGCGATCGTTTCGCTTGATAAGACCCTTATTTATCGTCTGGAATCATTTAAAGCCCTTTGAACCGTTCGGTTCCCATTGAGTCCATTATATGGAGAAAATCCTGGAATGTTTTCATCAAAAACCTTAATTTCTTTTCGAACTGAAGAAAGAAAGACATGGACGTCTTGGATGACATGGGGGTGAGTAAATTATCAGCAAAAGTTTTTTTTAAAAGTGAACTACTCCTTTAAGAGGAAAGCACACAGCACATATTTACATATTCACCTAAAAGCCTTTTCCACGGGCGGCATTGAGATGTTCGCTAGTAGTATGCTACTTATATACAGTAGCACTTTATAACAATAGATTGCTTCAAAGCAAACAGCTTTACAGTGTTAAACATGAATATCAGTATGTTGTTTTCAACAGTATCAGTGTCTCTTTCAATTATAATTACAACTTCAGCTTTCTACTCTAAAGCATCTCTCCAGTGTGTTTACATTCATGGAGGAAATGAACCAGAGAAGATTTAAGGGGTCACACTACACTTTTCATTCCATTCCTTGATCAGCTCAACCAAACGTGGATGTTTTTCCACTAAGAAACGAACAGTGTTACTGTGAAGCTGCTTTGATGCAATCTATATTGTGAAAAGCGGTATATAAATATACTTGACTTGACATTGACTTCCAATCCATGCAAATGTGAGGAACAAATGCAAGCTCATGTGAAACAGTAGAAGATCAATATGTCACGACGCTGATATTGTGGCTGAATTAATAGAATGTTAATTTTGCAGTAAAGTTGGGTAGATTGTATATTTTTTACATTTTCAGTGTATTACCATATGTTATTTGTTGAATTTATGTTTATGTAAAAGACGCAGCAGAGTGTGACGTTATATCCATAGACTGTAAAAAATATGGACAAAGCGTCTGTGACGTCACCCATCGACTCTCTGAAGAACGCGTTTGAGGCTGTTTATGGGGGATGGGCAGCGCCATACTGGAAAATACAAAATACAAAAGTTTCAGAAAGGATACAGGGGTCGTATGATGCGTCGTGTCAGATCATGGCCGAGACGTCAAATTCACTCGTTCTCAGCTGTCAATCAAAGTTAACCGCCCTTATTTACATACATTTTATATCTAAATACATGATCTAAACTAACGAGTTAAAAAAAATTCACCCCTCACAGTTGTCAGGCACGCGGAACATATTGAAGATTACAATAAAAGTCCATGGGACCAAACTGTAAACATATGAATTTATGCTGTGAAAACAGAGATTTTAAAATGACGTCTATGGATATTTGCTCCCTTTTGGGATTGGCCCCCTAGCGGATTTGAGATGTATTGCAGTTTATCGCACTTCCTGGTAGGCTTCATCTTTCAGATTAGAATGTTGCCGCTTGGTTATATCACAACTGCTGCAGAGTCCGAAGAAAAAGGAAAAAAAAGTCTCAGTGCGACCGTGGCTTTACATGTCAAAGTAGGCGGAGCCTCAGAGCCACACAATGCTTTGGTGGACACACGGCCTAAAGCCCCGTTCACACTACACGAGACCAAGTGACGCGATACCATTCATTATCAATGGTGAGCGGGCGATTTCCGGTGACACGCGCGACGGCGACCAGTAGGGCGTGTCCAGCGACGCGACAAAGTTGAGAAAAGTTTCACTTTATGCAAATGAAGGGCGATTTTGTGAGCGACAACCAATAGGAGTGCAGTCAGTGGAGCGCGTCACTCTTTAGGGCCCTATAATTTCTGCGATCACGGAATAAAAAGCACACTCAGTAAAGGGTAAAAAAATGAATTCCCAAAAATTAAAACGGAAAAAATGGAATTTGCAAAAATTAAAACAGAAAAAACGGATTTTGGGAAAAAATAAAACGGATTTTATAGGCCCTAACTCTTCAGTGCTGAGTCTGACCGAGGCAAGTTGAACGAGAAGCTCATTTTAGCAGTCAGAAACTGTCCTATAATGGATGATATATCTCCGTGTACATACAGTGGTGTTCACCGTGCCTTAATGGTTTTGGGAACCCAGATAGACCGGTATTTGCACGCTTGCTGCAGTTAAATAGCAGCAATGACAAAGAGCGCTCACTGTTTCTCGTTCATCTTTAATTTTATGCACTGATTCCATTTATATTTAGACTTCAAAAATATTTGTTTGTAGCGGCAATAAAACGCATTTGTTGTCTAACATAGAGTAACATCCGTGAATGTCACTCACAAACATTACTAGGCAACCGGTAGTGGGGAACGCCCTCCAGCGCAGCCACTGGCGACCTGCAGCGACAAAGTCGTGTGTAGTGTGAACGGGGCTTAAGTCAGGCTTCAAAATGATGGAATTGCTTTTATAAATGGGTTCAGACCCAGCAGAGAGAGACATCAGGAGGAAGAGAGAGAGAGACCTTCATCTGTGGCTGTGGAACCTGTTCCTCTTGAATCTGTTTCCGGAACACGGGGTCGAAGAGCAGCGGAGTGGCACAGTAATGGACCAGTCGAGAGGACTGCTTCAGTGTGTCCAGATCCGCGACCTGTGCTCAGACACACAGCAAGAGGGTTACCAGGTTTAAACCTAGAATTTCTTTATTTGCAGCAATAGCTATTGTTTTCATAAACAAGTTCAATATATAAATACATTCAATCCGAGTTTAACACCCAGAGACAACTATGTGTCACTCATAGGTTGATTTGTCCTGAAAAAAAAAAAATTGGTCAACAATGTGGTTCTGTGGTGCCTTCAAAGCACTGAACTGTTAGTTTGAACATCACGACTAGTTCAACACATCGACTCAACCAATGGTAAATTTATAATCAGGGTATACCGTAGGGATGGGCAATGATTAATCGCATCCAAAATAAAAGTTTGTGTTTACATAATATGTGTGTGTAGTGTGTATAATTAATTTGTATATATAAATACCCACACATGCATGTATATATTTAAGAAAATTGTGTAATTAATATATCAAATATTTATATATAATATTAATTATGTATAAATATATATAAAGTATATACACTACCGGTCAAAAAAAGTTTATGGTCGGTAAGATTTTTTATGTTTTAAAAAGAAGTCTCTTTTGCTCACCAAGGCTGCAATTTTTTTATAAAAAACACATTAATATTGTGAAATATTATGACAATTTAAAATGACTTTTTTATGTTAATATATATTAAAATGTAATTTATTCCTCTGAAAAAAGCTGAATTTTCAGCATCATTACTCCAGTCTTCAGTGTCACATGATCCTTCACAAATCACTCTAATATGATGATTTTATGCTCCAAAAACATGTATGATTATTATCCATGTTGAAAACAGTTTTTTACATTTTTTATTTCAGGATTCTTTGATGAATAGAAAGTTCAAAAGAACAGCTTTTATCTGAAATGGAAAGCTTTTGTTACATTAAACACTACCCTTTAAAAAGTTTGGGGTCAGTAAGAATTTGTATTTTATTTTTGGGGGAAATAAATAAGAAATCAATACTTCTATTCATTCAAGGATGAGTTACATTGATCAAAAGTTACAGTAAAGACATTTATAATGTTAGAAAAGATTCTAATTAAATAAATGCTGTTCTTTGAACTCAAAAGAACAGCATTTATTTGAAACGGAAATATTTTGTAACATTATAAATGTCTTTACTGTCTCTTTTGATCAATGCATACTCTACTGAATAAAAGTATTGTGCTCTCACTCTTATGGACCCCAACTTTTGAAAGGTTGAAGGTGACCTCACCTGCACTACAGAGTGTAAGCAGTGTAATCTAATACTGTGATCTGGACCTCAGCAGTGTGAAACAGTCAAAGGAAGTGAGGATTACAGTGACATCTCACACACTACAGAATCCCTTAATGTCCCCGCCACATCTCATTAAACCCAACTGGGCCGTACATGCGCTCGTACATACCGATCACACACACGATCATCCACATTGTGTGCAAATATCAATGTCTGCATTATGAACTCACAGAGATGGGCATGTTAGATTGAGCTGACCGCTGCTGCCACGTCACAAACAAATTCTCAATCTTCATCTGTCTCTCCAACTCTGGAAAACAAAAGAAACATTTTAGTTGTTTTACTTTAGTTTACTTTTTGTCTGAGGTTCATTATTTTAAGGGGTGGTTGATTATGATTTCACTTTCTAACTTTAGTTAGTGTGTAATGTTGCTGTTTGAGCATAAACCACATCTGCAAAGTTACAACGCTCAAAGTTCAAAGCAAAGGGAGATATTTGATTTTAAAAGAAATCATTTTTTAAGGACTACAACAAACAGCTGGTAAGGACTACACGACATTCCTCCTGGGTCAGTGACATCACTAACCCCTAAAATTTACATAAACCCCACCCCCGGGAACTTGATTTATAGATTATCATGACAGAATATGCTAATCAACGACTAGAGGAATACATAAATGCATCAATGAAGTGACATGCATCATGTCACTTCATGAGTCTCTCCATCATTGTCTGACTCCAGTTTGAACATTAAAGGCTAAAAGCTGCTAAGAACGAGCTGTTGAAGCTCCGCCCCCTGTGCCGGGAAGCAGCAGCTCATTTGCATTTAAAGGGACAGACACAAAAACAGTGCGTTTTTGCTCACCTTCAAAAAGTGACAGTTTTAACATGCTTTATTAAATTATCTGTTGGGTATTTTGAGCTAAGACTTCACATACACACTCTGGGGACAAAGACATTTAAAAAAGGGCATTAGACCACCCCTTTAAATTATGCATGTCTTTAGGTGTGTCCAGCTTCTGTCAGTTTTGGCTGTGTTAATATGTTTGTACCTCTGCGTTCAGCTGCTTTGACCTCCAGAAGATGGGCTCCGTGCGAGCGAGCTATATCCGCTCCGTCCTGATTGGTCAGCGGCCTCCCTGTGTTCACGTCTCTAAGAGCTTCATGGAAAGGGCACGAGCTCTCCGGGGAAGGCCAGAGGAGGAAGAACACGCGCAGAGCTGCCCAACCGGCCCTGATCTTTACTCGCGGCCGGAGGAGCCTGGACTCCTCAGCAGAGCATCCGCCTCGATCGTGGAGACTCAGGAAGGGGTTGGGCTCCTGTAAGGAAGGAGAATCAATCAATAATGAATAAATAAAGAACATATGTACAAATTAACTGAAGAACAACTCAGAAGAGCATCAAAAAAGTATGGAAAAAGGGAATTATAAAGTATTCATAAAAGTATGAATGCCAGTATACATTAAGTCAGAATTAATAATGAATTAAGTCAGGAGATACTGATCTTATGAATGAATTTGAAACTTAATGAAATTTTAGAAAAGGTACAAACAGAAGAATGAAGGGAAGTACAAACAAAAAGTATGAAAAATGAAAAGGAAGAAAGGAAGGAAGGAAGGAAGGAAGGAAGGAGTAAGAGAAGAGAAGGAAGAAAGGAAGGAGGAGAGGAAAGAAGGAAGGAAGGAAGAGGAAGAAGGAAGGAAGGAAGGAAGGAAGGAAGGAAGGGAAAAAGAAGGGAAGAAGAAAGGAAGAATGAAAGGAAGGAAGGAGAAGGAAGGAAGGAAGAGGAAGGAAGGAAAAGAAGAAGAGAAGAAAAGGAAGATAGAAAGGAAGGAAGGACAGGATGCAAGGAAGGAAGGAAGGGAAGGGAAGGGAAGGAAGGAAGGAAGGAAGGAAGGAAGGAAGGAAGGAAGGAAGGAAGGAAGGAGAAGAAAGGAAGAAAGAAGGAAGAAAGGAAGAATATGGAGACAAGGAAGGAAAGAAGGAGTAGGTAGGAAGGAAGGAAGGAAGGAAGGAAGGAAGGAAGGAAGGAAGGAAGGAAGGAAGGAAGGAAGGAAGGAAGGAAGGAAGGAGAGAAAGAAAAAGAGAAGAAAAGAAGGCAGAGAGAAATGAAGGAAGGAAGGAAGGGGAAGGAAGGAAGGATGGAAAGAAAGGAAGAAATAAGAGAGAAAACAAAGGCAGGATAGGAAGGAAGGAAGGAAGGAAGGAAGGAAGGAAGGAAGGAAGGAAGAAGGAAGGAAGGAAGGAAGGAAGGAAGGAAGGAAGGAAGGAAGAAGGAAGGAAGGAAGGAAGGAAGGAAGGAAGGAAGGAAGGAAGGAAGGAAGGAAGGAAGAAGAAGTGAAGAAAAGAAGGAAGGAAAGAAGGAACGGAAGGATGGAAGGAAGGAAGAAGGAAGGAAGGATGAGAAGGAAGAGAAGGAATGAAGGAAGGAAGGAAGGAAGGAAGAAGGAAGAAGAAGAAGAAGGAAGAAGAAGGAAGGAAGAAGGAAGATAGAAATGAAGGAAGGAAGGAAGGAAGAAAGGGAGAAAAAAACAGGAAAAAAGGAAGAAAAAGAAGGAATGGAAGGATGGAAAGAAGGAAGAAAAAGGAAGGAAGGACAGGATGGAAGGAAAGAATGGTAGGAAGGAAGGAAAGAAGGAAGGGAAGGAAGGACTGTAAATGAAGGAAGTTAATTAATTAAAATGAATTAGTGAATTTAAAGCAGAAACAGTGGTGTTTTCTGAAGCGCTCGTCCTGCTGCCGGAGAGTGTGAGACTTCTACACTCGTCCTCTTTCGTCTCAGTGATTTCAAAGCTCAACTCTCATTCCCCTTTAGAAACTCACTCCCAGATTCTGATTTTTGATGTTTCTCGCCTTCAAACGTCCCAGGAACGTGCCGTGTGAGTTCATCATCTCAGTTCATCAGCGTTAAACCCACTGAGCACGAGTGAGGCCTTTCCTTCAGACCAGCCAATTAACACACACTCCTGCGCTGCTGACCTCGGCCACACAGCCACAGGAACATCACTCAAAGTCTTGTGGGAACTTTTGGGTGAGTTAGTGTTTGGAAGACTAGTTAAAGTCCTCTAAGGGCCAGTTGGAGGCTTCTTCTAAAAGAAGCTCGACCAGATGCCTCATGATGGCGGATGCTCATGTAGCCGACGGGCCAGTAAGCCGGACTCAAGTGCCTGAACTCCGACCCCTGGGACTCTGACAGATGATTGGCGGTTAGGGCAAATTTTCTGCTTTGTTGGATCAGCCTTCTGTTAGCACTCATTAAAAGTGTGGAACCACTGACAAGGAAAGAAAAGAGTTCTGTCCTTTTTAGGAAAATTGAGATGTTCTGTGCTTTTGTGCTGAAGTATGTGTGTGTGCGTGTGTGTGTGTGTGTGTGAGAGAGAGAGTGATAGTGTATTTGAGAGAGAGAGAGAGAGTCTTTGAGTGTGTGTGTGTGTGACTAAAATGCATTTATGACCTTGAGAATTTATAATTCCAAAATATTAAATCAGAATATTTAAATTGAATTAAAGAGTGCAATCCTCTCGACTGAGCCCTGCCTCTCTGAGGAAGGCTGCTAGACTCAGTCAAGCGTCCCTTTATCTGAACTAATCATCATTATTACACAAATTGTTGGATATTATTCTTGCATGGAATTAATTGTGACATTGCGATGTATTTTTATTTGCTAAAGGGTTCGATTACACAGATATGTGCTTTCTGAAAGTGACGTGGCGTAAACTGAAGTGTTCTATCTATATTTTAAAAAACCTGCAAAAATATTTTTCTCATGATTATGCTCTTTTAGAATATTATAAGAAATGTATGTATGAGTATTTGTGCAAGCATATAACTGTCATAATGAGTTACAGTACGTTAAAGGTCTTTAGGTTGAAAACAACAGTCTGCTTTCCAAAAATACATCCTAACATTTGGAGAGAGATCTTGACAACAGCGCACAACTGAATCAATAAGAGTGAACAGGAGATTTCTGCTCTGTACTGACTTAACAAACAAACATGTTCTGCTGCATTAACTGCGAACAGCTAAAACACAGCGTGATTCAATTCAGCCTGTTAAAACGAGCACGACTTCGTGCAGGAATAACCGTTTCGTGATGTCCAATTTCAGCAGGACCAGCGGTCTGGATTGTTTCCAGTTGTTTGGTGTTAACAGGTGTGCTAGAGTGATTACCGTCCTGCCCTGAGGATCTGACAGCTGTCCGTCACCGAGTGCGATATGTCAGACCGCCTCGGGGACCGCCCGAAAATGATGAGCTGCTTAAACCAACTCACTAGTGCTGTCTGTATCTTATCCTGTCCAAAAACACTGGTCTAAAAGCTCATCCAAACCAATCTCCAGCAATCCGTGACAGCTTACAGAGACATAGCATACTATCTAGTATGTTTGATAAAGAGAGTAAGGAGGTTCAGAGTCAGTATTTATTAGTTTAAAAAAAATCTTTGCATAACATTGCATTAAATTGATCAAAAGTGACGATAAAGTCATTTACAATGTTACAATTTACATTTCAAATAAATATGGTTATTTTGACTCATGATATCAGTCATGAACTGTAAACATCCCTTGATATTTTTATTCTTAAAATCTGATTAAAAACACAAAATAACCATGTTTATTTACAAGATTAGATAATTGGATGTCACTGCCTGAAATAAACATGCATAATGAGATTGTGTGACAACCACACAGCAAATTACCTTTCGTAACCGTTCGCATGCTGAGTTTTGCATTGAGAACACAGCCAGTGTGTTTACATACTGACCTGTTTCAGATCCTCATGTGCAGGTGTATCAGAGAAGCAGTAATGATGGAAAAGACCCATTTTCTGACTCAGGAGGCAGTTGACCACATGGGCGCGGGCGTTCTGCCAGTGCACCAGTCTGACCAGACCTTGGTTCAGAGAGCCGCCCAGATCCACCGACCAGTTATACGTGTACAGAGTCACCTGTAAACATAAACACACAGAGATATCATATGAAACAGAAAGACTAGACCTCACAAATCCACCTAACCTAAGTGTGATCACACTGAAAATGAAAATGCTGCATGATGTGACACAATCACAGTTGATTATAGCATATTTAATTGTTGATATGGAGCTATGTGGAGGCTTGTCGAAGCTGGTTAAGACAAAAAAAACATTACGCAATGTTGCTTACGCATGTCACTGGTAAATATTCAACAGAACTGACCTTCTTATTGACGATGTGTATATACAGGAAGCGCTGGCGAGGAGCCACGCCCTTCACAGCCTGTCCCGGGCTCAGCCAATCACTATGCTCCAAGGACTCTGAACCGCTGCAGACCCTTATGAGCTTTAATAAAAGACAGAATTATGTGAGCTGGTGTTATTTGGGAAAAGACATTTGGGTAGATAATAGACAAAGAGCAAGAAATAAAGATCTGGTCATAATATCACTGCTGAATCTATTCAGTTTAACTCTAAATAACAGCTATGGGATTATTTTAGGGATCATTACATTAATTTAAAAAACGACATTTATATCATCTATAGAGTGTGTTTGAGGAGAAAGTCAACACAGAACTCACTCTTGAGTATGACATTATCTGCTTAATTAAGCTCTAATATTTTTTTAAATACCAACATCAGAACGCTCATCTAGAAGTTAAAACATCTTCTGTTTCAATGGTACAGTACAAGCAGGGATAAAAATGCATAAATACATAAATTGCATACATGCATAAATGAGTGAACCTTCAATTAGGAGCACTTTTATCTACTTGAAAGCTTGAAAAAGAAAATTCTTTAAATATGCGTAATTTATTTAAAAACATTTAATGTCCTGGAATTAAGATCTGTTCAGACTTTAAAGATTTTGCCAATAAGAGGGCTGGAGGGAGGGAGGGATGGGCGGATGGATGGATTGACTGATGGACAGATGGATGGATGGATGGGCAGATGGATGGATGGGCAGATGGATGGATGGATGGATGGATGGATGGATGGATGGATGGATGAATGGACAGATGGGCAGATGGATGGGATGGATGGATGGGCAGATGGATGGGCAGATGGATGGATGGGCAGATAGATGGATGGGCAGATGGATGGATGCAATGGATGGATGGGCAGATGGATGGATGGATGCAGATGGATGGACAGATGGATGGATGGGCGGATGGATGGATGGGCAGATGGATGGATGGATGGATGGACAGATGGATGGATGGGTAGATGGATGGACAGATGGATGGATGGACAGATGGATGGATGGATGGGTGGACAGATGGATGGATAGATGGATGGGCAGATGGATGGACAGATGGATGGGTAGATGCATAGACGGATGGACAGATGGATGGGTGGACATATGGATGGATGGGTAGATGGATGGATGGATGGACAGATGGATGGATAGATGGATGGATGGACAGATGGATGGGTGGACGGATGGATGGACAGATGGATGGCCGGATGGATGGGCAGATGGATGGATGATGGACAGATGGATGGGCAGATGGATGGATGGGTAGATGGATGGACAGATGGATGGGCAGATGGATGGGTGGACAGATGGATGGGTGGACAGATGGGCAGATGGATGGATGGATGGATGGACAGATGGATGGACGGATGGACAGATGGCCGGATGGATGGGTGGATGAACAGATGGAAGGATGGATAGACAGATGGATGATGGATGGATGGATGGATGGATGGATGAATGGATAGATGGAAGGATGGAGGATGGATGGAACAGATGATGGATGGACGGATGGTTGGATCAAAATTGTTTATGGTTTCGATGTAAAAGTACATTTCTCTAATGTTGAACCAGATTTCTTGGATTTCACAGAATTTCATAAATTCATTATTCTGGGATGTATGGTGATTTTTTGAAAACACGTTTATTCATACATACCACAAGAATGAATGTGATTTTGTTGCCTTGTAAATTTCTTAAAAATGAGAATCTTTCCAGGACAGAAAAGTCCTATTTGAAGAATCACTCAAATCTCCAGTCCCTGTCAGAGTGTGTGTGTGGTGTGATGGAGTGATTTGGAGGAAGGGCCCCTGTCGCATTGAGGGCCACTAGGGGACTTACGTGAGCACCTATTTAGTACTGGACTGTTCTCTTCATCTGAACTGTCTTCTGTGGGCAAACAGAGATGAGCACAAACAGCTTTGCAAAACGAGACAACTATGTTAATGAGGCATTAACACACACGCACACACACACACACAGTTCTGCAAGAGACAACATAAGCGAAAGAATCTATGTTAACAGAAAAGCAAGAAGAATAGTAATCAATCATTAAACACTCATAGGCTAAAAGAGATGAATAAACCCAGCAATACTAAAATAAAATCACAAAAAAAACAGAAAACATTTATTTGCAAGATCAGCCGAACACAAGATAAAAACACAAAAGCGCAGCGATGTTGAAAGAGAGATGTGATGCATCTGAGCCCATGGTGAGAAAGCGGTTCAACTACAAAGAACAAGTGAAGTTAATCACTACAGCTTCGGACACACGTCATCACAGAGAGAGAGCGGTTAGAAGCCAGGTGAACTGTTGACCACAGAATTCAGTCATGACCTTACACTGCCTACAGCCAGTTAAACTGCAGACAAATTAATGGAGTATGATCTTAAAAGTTTCAGTATCATGAAGCCTGAATGTCACAGAGAAATGTCTTGGTCATATATCACCCCAAAATAAAATAAAAAATCATCTTGCTCAAAGACAAAGAAGCCTCTTTTAGGGCCATTTCATGACAAAATTTCATGACAATTGAGCAAACGACCCACTGTACTGAGCATTCTCATTAATGTAAAGTAAAACAATGATTTAATATTATTTGAATTGTAAAGCATAGCTGAAAATTAGTTTGTAAGCATACTGAAAATATAAATATAAATAATTTCAGGACTAAATATTACATATTTGTAGTATTTATTTTTAAATGACAAAATCATTTCTGATAATACTGCAATTTTAAACATTTATATTAAACATTATTATGCATTTACTTTTTTACTGTCACATATGTTTCTTTTCTTTATAGAAACTATTTCCTGACTGTTATTTTTTTAATTTTGGGAGAAATATGACCTGATTAGAAGATAATTTTCATGAGATTTAGCTGAATATATAATGCATTACAAAGGTTAATTTTATGCATTGTAATGCATTCCCAATGCCTTATAATTCACCTTGTAATATTTTTTTTGTTCTCATGAATAAGTGCAACCACAGTTAAATGACATCATCACATAATTCACATCACCTTTTAGAGATTATAATGCACTATATTATATTGGCACTTGTTAATGTTGTTTTACTAAATGTATTGCAACTGTGGTTATAATAAGCCAATTCATGAAAATAAAACAAATCGTAATGCGCTCCTTGGACAGTTTCCTCCAATTCAAGTTCAACCTGTGTGTTAAATAATCTCGGAAGAGAGAGTAACCAAAAGCCCTATTCGGACAGGACTAGAGAAATTAGTGTTACACTTATGTGCATTTATTATAAACAGCCACTTCTATACACCCGTGAAGTTTACTTATAATAAACTAAAATTGTATCAATAAATAATAATATTATATCAATAGTCCTGTACGAATCAGTAAATGTAATCACAGATGTCGAGTGATAAGAATTGTGACTCAAACATCGTTTAGAAAATAGTCCTGTCCGAATAGGGCTTAAGATGACATGATAACTGCTGGCTGAATATAGGAGGTACCTTGTTCTGTACTGCAATGCCATTGGCTGAAGTTGCGACCAATGAGAATGAAGCTCCTGGAGGTGGCAGGTGGTTGGCTGACGTGCTGGATGATTGACAGGGGGACATAGATATCTCCCTGAGGACGGCTGCCGACACACACAGGAAGCAGTTCATCGCTTTAAGCATAAACTGAATCGAATTGCAGAACTATGCAGCAACTAATCACAGCATTTGAAACACATGGACAGTTGGGATGAATAATTCGACCAAGGTCAGGAACGCACCTGGTTCTTTCGAACACTTTGACTATGGTGTCACTGGCCAGAGAGCTCACAAGATTTACAATTTCTGAGAGGATGGAAGGCAGGAGGAAATGATGCGAGACTTCAGTTGAACAATGCTGGATGGACGGACAGCCTGCAAGACAACAAGAGAAAATAATCCTTTCATCAGGGACTGTTTCTGTCGGCTAGAACAGGGTGTTTACAGATATAAACACTTTCTAAGACCTTTTTAATGCTACTTTGAATGAAATTTAAGACCAAACCTGTGATGGAAATACACATTATATTACATAATTTTACGTAATAATAAATGTTAGTAATAATAAATGTTTAAAGTCAATGAAGTAATTTGATATTGACTATTTGCAACAGCATTTGAAATACAGTATCAAATCGCTGTTTATGTAATAAAATCAGAATCATTCTTGCGAATCAAAGCTTCACTGGTTATTTTACGGACATTAGGTCCGTCAGATTGGAGAAATTTTAGCGGTAATGTGACCGTAAATGAAATTAATACCAAGTAAATGATGATTTTATTTTTATTTTAGGGTGAAATATCCCTTTAACGTGATTTAAACAAACAAAAAAAAAGATGCAAAAGCATCACCGAATAATCCCTTTCGAACTCTGTCATCAAAATGAACGAATCTTTTTCAGAGTCAATTCGTTCCGTTTCATTCGTTGAATGAACCAAATGACTCGGGAAAAGATTTGTTAATTTTGATGAACGAGTTCGAACAGGAGTCAGAAACGTGCATCACAGAACAGAGCAAGGTGAGCATTTGAGCTTACAAAACTTAAACTTTGTTATTTATTTATTAACCCTCTGGGGTTATTCGGGTCAATAATGACCCGAAGCGTTAAAAAAAAATGTAAAAAATCGTAGCTTCATCGGAATGATCCGTAAACTTGGTGACTTTATTGGTACTTGGTATATGAACACCCAAAAAATTGGGGACAGGATATGAAATGAATGGGAAATTGGCAAAAATGTAAAAATACTGAGTTTTTTTGTGCATACAATCTACAAATCAGCAACGATCTTGAAAAAAGCACACAACAGTGAAGGGGTGAATCTATAAAACATCAAGAGTACAAAACAGACACACACACACACACACACACACACAAACACACCTTTATACACAAACACACCAAAAAATTCAGATTATACAAAATATGTGTTTTGTATTTTTAAAAAGCTCAGTTTGTCCACGAGATGGCATCCATCTAATTTCAAAAATTGCTTTTATGAGGCCTAGGCTTGACTCCAAAATGAAATACAGCTTTAAAAAAAAAAAAAAAAAATGGGCAGATCATTTTTCTATTATATTCAATGGGGGAATATTTGGTCATAATTATTGCATTAATACTACTTATAAATTGTTTTTATTTTTGAAATTTTCTCAAAACACCAAAAAAGAAAAGAAAAACATATTATAAAAAACAAGTAAAAAAAAAATTATGATTTTCTTTTTTAAATATGAATCCCGCCCTTCGGGTCAATTTTGACCTGAAGGTCCCGAGTGTGGCTGTTAAACAAAGAACCCCAGAGGGTTAAATGAGTGATCGTTTCACTTGATAAGACCCTTATTCATCGTCTGGAATTGTTTAAAGTCCTTTGAACAGTTTGCAGTTTGTACTGAAACTGTCTTTTGGACCTTGAGCCGTTTGGTTCCCATTGAAGTCCATTATAAGGAGAAAATCCTGGAAAGTTTTCATCAAAAACCTTAATTTCTTTTCGACTGAAGAAAGAATGACATGGACATCTTGGATGACATGGGGGTAAGTAAATTATCAGCAAATGTTTTTTCAAAAGTGAACAACTCCTTTAACCTGCATGTGTTTCACCCATATTTGAAATCTGATATAAGTTTCAAATAGTCAAAAGTGCCCCTACATGAAGAATGGACAAGTTTATTACATCATTGTAAATTTGCAGAAAAGCATTACACGGATGTGGTAACTCACCCAGTTTGTTCATGAAGGTGACCCAGGGCAGGTACGTGGTCTGGTAGATGGTTTGAAGAGTGCCAGTATCACCTTCCTCCAGCTGGACTGCGTGTCTCCTACAACACAAAGACATCCAGACATGTCTACAGGCCCACGCAGATGATAATTGCTTTTGTTAGAGGTCATTTCAGCATTTATGTCTCTCAGGTTACGGCCATCTGAATCAGAAATGTCAGTATTCTCCCACCACCCACGACCAAATTATCTATTGTATTCTGACAACACAAAAGAATCAGTGGTAATTTAATTTCCAGCCAAATGGGGATCTCAGAAATTGCCAGGAAGAACTGGCCAAAAATCATTTTGGAAATCTGATTGTTCTGATTTGGCTATTTGGCACAATGGAGGCGTTTCTGAGAACATATGTGACCCGGGCTGACAACATAAGTGGCAATAAGCACATTTTTAAAAATGAGTTACATTCTCTATTAAATACACAACATTTCCTGAAATCAGACGGAAATGACTGAGCTACACCTGCTTGATGTCAATTTTAAGCTACACCAATTTTAAGAAAAATCAGGTCTTCTAAAGGTTGGGTCACCTGATGGAGTTTTAGGATACCATTAGGTCACTTGATGGAGTTTTAGGACACTATTAGGTCACCTGATGGAGTTTTAGGACAACTTTTGGGTCACCTGATGGAGTTTTAGGACACCATTAGGTCACTTGGAGTTTTAGGACACCTTTGGGTCACCTGATGGAGTTTTAGGACACCATTGGGTCACTTGACAGAGTTTTAGGACACCATTAGGTCACTTGATTGATTTTTAGGACACCATTGGGTCACCTGATGGAGTTTCAGGACACCTTAATGTCACTTGATGGAGTTTTCAGGACACCATTGGGTCACCTGATGGAGTTTTAGGACACCATTAGGTCACTTGGAGTTTTAGGACACCTTTGGGTCACCTGATGGAGTTTTAGGACACCTTTATGTCACTTGACAGAGTTTTCAGGACACCATTAGGTCACTTGATGGATTTTTAGGACACCATTGGGTCACCTGATGGAGTTTTCAGGACACCATTGGGTCACCTGATGGAGTTTTAGGACACCTTTATGTCACTTGATGGAGTTTTAGGATACCATTGGGTCACCTGATGGAGTTTTGGGACACCAATGGGTCACCTGATGGAGTTTTCAGGACACCATTAGGTCACTCGAATGGAGTTTTAGGACACCATTGGGTACACCTGATGGAGTTTTAGGACACCATTGGGTCACCTGATGGAGTTTTAGGACACCATTGGGACACCTGATGGAGTTTTCAGGACACCATTGGGTCACTTGATGGAGTTTTAGGACACCATTGGGTCACTTGATGGAGTTTTCAGGACACCATTGGGTCACTTGATGGAGTTTTAGGACACCATTAGGTCACTTGATGGAGTTTTAGGACACCTTTAGTGTCACTTGATGGAGTTTTAGGACACCATTAGGTCACTTGATGGATTTTTAGGACACCATTGGGTACCTGATGGAGTTTTCAGGACACCATTGGGTCACCTGATGGAGTTTTAGGACACCTTTATGTCACTTGATGGAGTTTTCAGGACACCATTAGGTCACTTGATGGAGTTTAAGGACACCATTAGGTCACCTGATGGAGTTTTAGGACACCATTGGGTCACCTGATGGAGTTTTAGGACACCATTAGGTCACCTGATGGAGTTTTGGGACACCATTGGGTCACTTGATGGAGTTTTAGGACACCATTCGGTCACTTGATGGAGTTTTAGGACACCATTGGGTCACTTGATGGAGTTTTAGGACACCATTTGGTCACTTGATGGAGTTTTAGGACACCATTGGGTCACCTGATGGAGTTTTAGGACACCATTGGGTCACTTGATGGAGTTTTCAGGACACCATTAGGTCACTTGATGGAATTTAAGGACATCATTAGGTCACCTGATGGAGTTTTGGGACACCATTAGGTCACTTGATGGAGTTTTCAGGACACCATTGGGTCACCTGATGGAGTTTTCAGGACACCATTGGGTCACCTGATGGAGTTTTAGGACACCATTGGGTCACTTGATGGAGTTTTAGGACACCATTAGGTCACTTGATGGAATTTAAGGACACCATTAGGTCACCTGATGGAGTTTTGGGACACCATTAGGTCACCTGATGGAGTTTTGGGACACCATTAGGTCACTTGATGGAGTTTTAGGACACCATTAGTTCACCTGATGGTGTTTTAGGACACCTTTTGTCACTTGATGGAGTTTTGGGACACCATTAGGTCACTTGATGGAGTTTTAGGACACCATTGGGTGTCAACATAAAAAAGTCATTTTAAATTGTCACAATATTTCACAATATTACTGTGTTTTTTGTGTATTTTTTATGAAAAAATTGCAGCCTTGGTGAGCAGAAGAGACTTCTTTAAAAAACATAAAAAAATCGTACCTATCTTAAACTTTTGACCGGTAGTGTACATTTTTTTTTTTAGCTTTATATCAATTAACAAAATCTTTTTAACTAGTTTCAGTTTTAAATGGACTGTTTTGTGTCTTGAAGCTTGCACAGATGTCATCTGAACAAACATAACCCTAGTATAGGAAACAAAACGTATTTTGTACCTCTGGGCCTGCTCTTGTTCAACCGCTCATGGCTTTCTCTTGGTTCCACTGCTGTTTGACACTCTCCGTCTTGTGTCTCCGTCTGCCCATGCGGCTGTCCTCGGCACGCTCCGGTATGATGTCATCCGTTGTCTTCGGACTGCCGAGTTCAGAAGTTTCTGGTTTACTCTACACACACACCACACACACATCATAAGACAGATAACTGGCACCAGTCCAATCATTTCTCAAGCATTTATGCTTCATTGCACATCATGCTGACCATCAATGCAATTTTGAAGGCGTTGACAGTCGTAATTAATGAGAGCAATTTGCTGTTAATGAAGACAGCACATGCTGAGTGAGCACACGCACCAACATTTCCCAGAAGCTGCGGCGGGTGCTTTTGCCCGTGGGCGTGGTGGACTCGGGTGTGCCGGCTCCGGTGTTTGGGGTGGAGCTGGGGGCAGATATAAGGGTGATGGGAGATGGGCCGGCTCTGAGGCCGTGGGCTCCACTGGGCCGCCGATGACTCTCCTTCACCTCTTTACTGTCGCACTGCAGAAGACTCAAGGGAACTACAGTGACAAAACACTACGGATCAGCAAAACCAGGACAAGTTCACCAACATACGCTGACGTTCAGTACGATTTTGTTTTTGATGGCTCTTCTGTCTCACCAAAACTGCATTTATTCTAATCAAAAATACAAAACAGTGAAATATTAATTGTCATTTAAAATAATTGTTTTCTAAAATATCATTTATTCCTGTGTTTAAAGCTGAATTTTCAGGCATCATTACTCAGTTCATTTGAATATGCTAATTTGAAACATTTCTAATTATTACCAGTGTTCTTTTCTTTTAATGGATAAAAAGTTCGAAAGAACAGCATTAATTTAAATCTTTTGTAACATTATAAATGTTTTTATTGTCACTTTTGATCAAAATCATTTTATCAGTACTGACATTCTTTCAGTCAGTAGTGTATTGAGCAAAACGTGTGACATATAAAAAAAACTGTCAAATAAAAATAAAGAAAATAAGAACAAATAATCAAATTAAAAGCATCAGCACAAATAAATACAATAGAGCATAAAGACAAATTAAATAAATAGTGTTTTTCATTTTTTAAGGTAGGTCTAACATTAGTTTTCAGATACAGAAATTTGAATTGAAAAGAGATTAAATGTAAAACAACATTGCATATAATCCTCACTGTATAAATTAAATAAAGAATTAATCACTATTAAAGTTATAAAAGCTATTCAGTCAAGAGCACTGAGTGATTTCCTTGTCGCTTTTTGTTTAAAAACACAGACAGACAGCAGAAATATTAGGCTTCTGTCACTTTAACCCTAAAACCGTATTCTGGACAAATGTGGGCAAAATAGTTTTGATTTATTCTTTAAAAATACTTCCCTCTGATCTGAGCGGTACAAGACTTGGCTACTTTTCCTAATTCGCCTCCTGAACACACACATTTTATTACTGACTCAATTCTACAATGTTAAGTAGGTGAAAAAAAAACTCCTTAATCTTGTATTTGGGTCAAAAATGGGCACCCATAGAAATTAATGGGAAAAACTGTAATTTAGAGCATTCTAAAATAAGACCAAAATAAGACACCAGGTGACAGCAAAGTCACGTCATCTTTAGGTTTTAGCTCTAAGAACTTATTGGAATGATATTTTAATGTAGTTAAAAAAATAAAACATAAAAATAAGCATAATTTACATAGAAAATATGGTACTTTTTGAAGTAAATAAATTCAAAAATACCCCCAAATTAAAAAAAAAAAAAACACCAAAAATGGATGAGAAAAAACGATATCGAAGACAGTGATACAACATTTATAATAAATAAAAATTAGGATCACACCTGTAGTCCTCTGTGCCCACATTTGTCCACAATTACAGGATTAAGGGCTATAAAGTGGATATGGTTTGAGGGTTAAGAGTAATGCGCACATTCAGTGATTCAATGATACTGATACACATGTTGTCTATATCAAATGTTTACATTCACTTAAGACATACTACTGTGTATATACCACCCGCTAAGATGGGCATATTGAAAATGTTTGTGTGAGTCTTTTGAAAACGTATTTGTACTTTTAATATCTTGTGAACGTCTATTTTAATTTTGGGTATGAACTAGATATTTCTTGTACAGCACTTTGGTCAATCAAGATTGTTTTAAATGTGCTTTATAAATAAACTTCAAACTTTAAACTTCCCGTTAAGCGCAAAACTTCAAAGAGAACTCAATATTTGCGGGCTGTACATGCGCTTCTATGAGTGTGCGTTTCGAATGAGTGCACACACAAATCTTCACAGATCACGAACTCCCAAAATGACAAAAAAAAATAACATGCAACATATCACATGGGCATCAGCTCGTCACCTGTGCTTTCATCCCGTTGGGCGGCGGCAGGCAGACAGAATGTGTCCAGACATCAACGGGTTGGGCAGCACAGCGCATCTCCATGATGACGTCAGCGAGGGCGTGGCGTAGGGCGGCCCTCAGCCTGTCCGTCAGCTGCAGCGGGCTGACATTACCCTGCTCCCACACGTCGAAGCGCACACGCACAGCTGCTCCTGCGCACACACATGCGTTTAAAGTCGGTATAAAACGGAAATTGCACTAGACTTGTCTTGACATTAACTTTTTGGCTAGCCAGCGCACTGTGGCCAGTGGTTTTCTAAAGTTCCTAGCCACTGCATTTTCTCTGGCCACAATTTTGACCATTATGGGGAAAAACTGCCATATAGATATTTTTTATATTATCTCATAATTGGTCAGCAGGTATAATAGGCTGCTGTCACTTTAAGAACTCGACGCATGGATCTATTAGACTATTACGCATCTCTTTTCTTTTCTCAAGTCACTTGAAACATTACTGACTGTGTTTACGTGAATGCTCGCCAATTTTGAGATTATTTTGTGTATCTTTGACTGTTTACGAGCACAAAAGAAGCATTGAGAGAACGGATTTATGTGTGCGTACTTTGTGTGTGAGCACAAAATCTGTGGGAATGAGTAAAATTAGGCTGGTATTGTGTATCTATTCTGCGGAAAATTACAATTGGAAGCATTTCATATATTTTAGTATCAATTGGTTCTCGAAAAAATCAATATTTTTTACAACACTACATTGCACTTAGTTTATAATTTTAGATGCCTTTTTAGAAGACAATTTAAAAATGTATATATTATATTAGGGCAGTCAAACGATTAATCGTGATTAATCGCATCCAAAATTAAAGTTTGTGTTTACATAATATATGTGAGTGCACTGTGTATAATTATTTTGTATATAAAAAAAAACCACACACATGCATGTATATTTAAGAAAAAAATATTAATTATATCTAAAATATTTATATTTACAAATCATTTAAATTATATACAAATCTATATACTGTATATACATGAAAAATATTTCTTAAATATATACAAGCATGTGTGTGTGTATATATATATATATATATATATATATATATATAATTCTACACAGTGCACCCACATATATTATGTAAACACAAACTTTTATTTTGGATGCGATTAATCGCGATTAATCGTTTGACAGCCCGATATTACATATAAAACTCAACCCGCCAAAGTGGCACCGCTAAAATACATCCGCATTTGTCTTCGAGTGTTGACGTCAAGGGAATTGACTGGATGGTTGTGGTTTTCTATTGGTGGATCTCATGTGAGTGACAGGTTATAGCCCCGCCCCCGTCATCACAGAAGAGAAGAGGAAGTTAGTCTGATTCAAGATTACTGAGGGCACATGAATTACTGTTTGTTTGCAAAAGCTTCCCAACCTGAGCTCTGGCTGAGAGAGTCCACCTTGAACAACCGTCGTCAAGGCCTCAAACTGGTCTGGCTGGAGCGAGATGGTGGAGACGTCAGCTCTAAGAGCCGGTCCGCTGCCGTCCTGAGCGGGAACCTGCAGCGCGCAGCCTTTAGCGTCCACGAATGACAGCGCGATGCAGGCGATACCTGGAGAGCAAGAGAACAGGGTTCGAGGAGAAGGTGATGGAGTAACGAGTCTTGACAGAGAACAGATGCAAAAACTGATGCAACTCAAATGAAAGCAATAAATTCATCTAGTGCTGAAAGACAAACGGGGGTTTGCTATAGAGACGCATGCTGATGCAAACAAAGCCACTTTCTGTGCTCAAGGGGCTGATTTTTATTAAAAGGAACAAATCTTGTTATATGAAGGTCACAAGAAATCGGTCTTTAAACTTTTTCACATATCCATCATTTATTATGCTTCTTTTTCATGCCTTTTATGTACAGATCTGATGCATAACATTTCAATATTGAAATATGAAAAAGCTTCATGAAACATCATGATGTTAACAAAAAGGGAAATAAAAAAGACATTTCAATATTTATTTGAAAACGTATTTGTTTGTGTGCATTTCAATAATTGTGTTGTCCCTTAAAAACAACAAATTTGTTTTAATAATGTTAGTTTCTAAAAGTTGTGAACAGCATGTTTTTATTGGGTGTGATTTCAATTCAAGCTGTAATTTAGTCAAATTTTGCAAAAAAGTGTGAAAATATTATTTAATAGTAGAGATGCACAGACAATAAATATCTAAATTTTAACATCTTAACCCTTGTGCATCAATTAAATAAAAGATACACATAGCAGGTACATAGAGGACAAAAATGTCCGTGTCAAAAAACTGTCATAAAAAATGACAGATTCACAGAGAGAGGTAAAACGATATAAATACTGTTTGTTTTTCTCACACAAAACCGCTCGTTTCGTGTCTTAGGCCATCAATGTGTACTTACATTTACGAGTCATTAACTCATGTTTAATTTGGACTTCTCTGTGCATGCTCTTTGAGGTGGTGACCATAGACCTGCATTATGACAGAAGAACGGTTTGACCTAAAAATATCAAAATTGAAACTACTGCGGAAACAAAGACACCTACATTTTGGATTCCCTTGAGGTAAGCTAAAACATATCAAAAATTTATTTTAGAGTGAACTATCCCTTTAAGAAAATGGCGGTGAAATAGTAAAATTCCAATAAAAAAATAGACACCTGTGCCAAATTTTATCCAGTTAGCATTAACACAGGCAAAGTGATAAAACAAAAATGAAAAGGACAAAAATGTCCATAAGTATGCAAAAGGGAGAATAAAAAATAAAATGCGTTAGACTAAACTGGTCACAGCACCTGCATATTATTGCTAGTAAGTCGCTTTGGACAAAATCATCTGCTAAAATTATACGACCCAATCGACTTCTACTTAATAATAAAAAGAGGTTCCCTTCATCTGAATAAGATTTTGTGACTTTTCATCCATTATCTATCTATCTATCTATCTATCTATCTATCTATCTATCTATCTATCTATCTATCTATCTATCTATCTATCTATTCTATCTATCTATCTATCTATCTATTTCTATCTATCTATCTATCTATCTATCTATCTATCTATCTATCTATCTATCTATCTATCTATCTATCTATCTATCTATCTATCTATCTATCTATACACACACACAAAAAACTGGGCATGATTCGGCTGTTTCTGAAGGTATGTAAAAAAAAATGTTTACACTTCTGGTCTTCGAAGTCAATAAGACCCTACATTGAACTGAATGGGAAATGTTAAAAAACAAAATACTGTATATTTTCTTCATGCTGTCAAAAAAAAAAAAAAAAAATCCAGCATACATCTGAAATTTTTACACAGAAATGAAGGCCTAGTTACTAGAGCATACATGCAATGTATCAGAAAAAAAATAATATTTCATATGCAAGCTAATGGTGTAGTTGAGGAATTGTGTGGTATATGGATACAAAAGTAATATATATTATTTGCATGATTAAAAATGTATATTTTTTGTTTAACTTGTTTAATGTAATAATTACTCAATCAATTGTTGGGGTCGGTATAGACTCATAAGCCACAGAAGTGTAAACAGGAAACGAAGACCATTTAAAAGGTAAAAAAAAATAATAACAATAAACTTAAATGAAAATAAGAAATGTTGTCTAACTGAAATAAATACATTTTAAGTTGAAGAGCTAAAATGACTAAAACTGAAATAAAAATTAAGTAGAAATATAAATATTTAAGGTAAAAAAAATTGCAAAAGTTCACAGCAAAATATACAAAAAAGTTTTAAGAGAGTTTATTTTCTAAAAGTGCCAACTGTTAAAGAAACACCCATATGTAGCCTTAAATTATATAAACACAACTATATTTCAGCAAAACAATGCCTCTACTTGAGTACAAACTCTCATAAATCCTTTAAATGGGTTTTTCTGCTGTTGTATTCCACTCGGCTGTGCTGTTTACAGCGTGAAGCTGCGGCTCTGATAAGCGCAGAAAGAGAGAGATTTCCATCATTAGATTCTCAGAGATCGACTGGCGCCTTCGCTCCAGTGGTCGTGGCTATAAGAAAGCCTTGCAAACAGAGCGGCGGTCGCATTAAAAGGCATTAGCAGCAAACAGTGGGGCAGCGAGCAGGGATTTATCCAGCTGCTTGTATTAGCGTATGCCGTTAGCGGTTTGAAGCATGATCGATGTGTAAGTGTGTGTGTGTGTGCCAGATATCAGATACTAATGCGTCGCACACACAGTCATCTGAGATAAATCACCCCTGTGCTTTAACATGCTGAAGTGTGCATGCATTCTGCATAAGTGTGACCTGGATGCATGTAGGAACGGTTGCATTTCAGTACATAAATGCTGCCATCATAAGCGAATTCAATCTCCTGCAACATCGCACTTCTGAAATGTGTCAGAATGTGATTCACAAGGCAATGCAAAGCAAGTACGTGTTGCTTTCAGAGCGGTGCCAATCAGAAGAGTAGCTTCTCTTTGCCCTCTCATCTAAGAAGCCCGTTCGCTGTGATCTTTTAAGAGCACTTGATGAGGTGTGATGTAGTGTGGCGTGACCCCTGCGCTCCAGTGAGACTACATGAAGACAGAGAAGGGCCCTTCAGTCTCTGCTGGACTCGAAGCCCTAGAGCCCATCATGGAAGTCGCTTTCTGATTTATAATGAGTGGGTGAATGAGATTTTGGACACAGGCAATCTGATGTCATATACACGGTTCAAAGTGAACATTTTAACGAAAGTGAAAATACACAATGAGAAATTTTCCTATACAATGAAAGAATAAATGTAGCAATGCTTGCAAAAATTTAAAGGGATGTTTTGAAGATGACATTGATGACGAAAACCCGAAAAGTCTTTGTGCGATGCATCACTTAAGATTATGAAGTACTGAAGTTCACCTTACAGTTAAAGATAACATGAACTAACATTTCTTACAGTAACTACACTCTTAGAAGAAATGGTTCTATTTAGAACCAAAAATGGTTCCATCCCCCGCTTCATATATGGAACTCCAAAATGGTTCTATATAGAACCCTTTTTTTAGTAAAGGTTCTATTGGGCAAGTATGGAACCCCAGGGTTCTATATAGAACCTTTTAGGGGGTTCCAAATACGTAGCGCTGATGGAAACTTTTAAGGTTCTATTTAGAACCTTTTCTTCTAAGAGTGTAGTTTCTATGTTAAATTATGCATAAGCCATTTTAACATAAGTCTGCTGTTCAAAAGTTTGCGGTCAGTATGATTATTTTAGGGGGAAGAAATTAATTATATTTAGGAAGGAAGCATTAAATTAAGCAAAAGTGACAATAACATAATTTATAATGTTACAAAAGATTCCCTTCTCAAATAAATGCTGTTCTTTTGAACGGTCTATTTGAAAAAAAATGTCCTTAAAAATATAGTAAAACAGTAATTTTATTAAACATAATTACATTTTTGTAATTTTTTTTATTTTTGACACACGGTACAAAGTGAACATTTTAACGAAGTAATGAAAATTTTTTTAAGTCATTTCGTTCATGTCGTTCGTTGAATGAACCAAATGACTCGACAAAAGATTTGTTCATTTTGATGAACGAGTTCGAACAGGAGAGTCACGAACGAGCATCACAGAAGACAGCAAGGCGAGCATTTGTGCTTATAAAAAGTATTTTTTATTTTTTTATGAGCGATCGTTTCGCTAGATAAGACCCTTATTCATCGCCTGGTGTAATGTTTAAAGCCCTTTGAAGCTGCACTGAAACTCATTTGGACCTTGAACCGTTTGGACCCCATTGAAGTCCATTATATGGAGAAAATCCTGGAATGTTTTCATCAAAAACCTTAATTTCTTTTTGACTGAAGAAAGAAAGACATGGACATCTTGGATGACATGGGGGTGAGTAAATTATCAACAAAAGTTTTTAAAAAAATGGGAACTACTTCTTTAAATCTTGTTTGATACTTCCTAATAAAGCAAACATAAAGGCACATATTTCAATACTATAGCAAGATGTCAATCGGTGATTGTTTGCACAATGCTCTTTTCTCAGTGAACTTCACTCTGACCGACTGTGTGATTGTGTGTATTAAATTTAGTTTTAAATATACGCCAGAAGCATTCAACATCTCCTAGCATTAGCAATGTGTTTTGAGTTGGTGATTGGGCAGCCAGCTTAAAGGAACAGTTCACCCAATCTAAAAACAAAGTTAATTATTTTCTCTTATATGCATCTGCATATTGATGCAAGACAATCTGTAATGAAATAAAAAACAGTTCGCGCTTCCCATTTTTCAATCTGAACATGAAGTAAAATGAGATTTTCAGCAAATAACCGATTCAAATTGAATCAGTTCCTAATATAAAGTTATGCAATGGCTTCAAAAGGATTGGAATATGGTGCACAGGTCAAATGGACAACTTCTATGATGCTTTTTTAAATTTTTTAAGCTATAGCTATATATACAGTAGTTATAGAGATTATGTTAAACTTTTCCTTCTGTGTTCCACAGATTAAACAAAAGCTAATTATAATGCAAAATTAAAACATCGATGACATGTTTTCACATGTTGTATGACATGTTTTCTTGTGTTCGGAGGCGAATGAGTCTGGGAATGAGTTCGTATAAGACAGTTCTGGGAGATAGATAATTAAACCGCATCTGAGGCGTTTCCATCTAGCATTTTTGTATGTTGTAAAAACTGGGTATACAAATAGGTGGATGGAAACAGCCACAACATGAGGGTGAGTAAACTTTCATTTTTGGGTGAACTACCCCTTTAAGCTGTGATCATGTGACCATGCAGTTCCACACGCAGCCAGTGGGGGCGCCACAGGACACACAGCAGAACAGTGGAGTGGGTGGAGGGTCTTATACCTTGAAACTGAGAGGTTGGGAAGAGATTCTGAACAAGGTCCGACATTGTACCTGAGGCACAACAACACCCAGGACACAAACAATGAATGGGACAAATCAACATTAATGATCAACCAATAAACAGTGTTGGGGAGTTAAGAGTAGCGGCACCAACTTAAAGTTGCAGTGTGCAATTTCTTCGTCACTCGCAGGACTAAAGTAGTTTGGGGCTCAATTCAAGTCAATTAATGTTGCTTCGCAAAAGTCTGTTATATAAAATTCACGTAAAAAAAAAAACGTCACTGGTTTGAAAATCTTAAGGGGTTTTAGATTTCAGATTAGATTTAAAATGAAAGATTAAAATTAGTTGATAAACCTACCTACTTAAACCACCAATGTTCCCTTGGCAAGTAAATTAAATAAAACTACTAAAACTCAAACCAAAATAATTGAAACCTTAATTAATATATAGATTTTAAAGTTGAAATAAAATGACAAAAGCACAGAAAATTACTAAACTTTTAATATTAATAATAAAGATTAAATATATATATATATATATATATATATATATATATATATATATATATATATATATATATATATATATAAATATAATATATATTAATATTTATTAATATATATATATATATATATATATATATATATATATATATTAATTATATATGAAGAGTTCAGATGCAAAAGCCTCTAAGTGCCATTTGAAATTTTCTTCTAAAATGACCATTTTTATCAAGCTTGTATATTTAAGTTCAGTAATTTCACTTAAATGACAATTAATAGGTAATCTTCATTGCCATTTAAGTGAAATTACTGAACTTTAATATACAAGCTTGATAAAAATGATCATTTTAGAAGAAAATTTCAAATGGCGCTTAGAGGCTTTTGCATCTGAACTTTCTTCATATTATATATATATATATATATATATATATATATATAATAGATTCCATGTTTGTATTTTTATATTATTTTATTGTGTATGTGTGATATATTATATATCTTTATTATTAATATTATATACACACACACAATAAAATAATATAAAAATAAAAACATGGAATCATATAATTAATGCTAAAATAACACTGATTAATGTACTTGCACAGGTTATGTTTTGAGTCATCCCAGGACATGTAATGGCTTGTGGGAAACTCAAACCCATCTCATAAGCACACTGCACTAGTCAGGCTGATAATATTGAACATCTCAGTGAAGTTCGGCCAACTGGCGGCCTTTAATACCCCTGGAGGAGCTGCTCCGACCTCTGGAGAACGGATATTACTGTCATCCTGCATCAATAAACCCACAAGTAGACGATTCCAGAGCCACAAAGCCCTTTATTTACATTCTGATTAAGTGCATGAGCTGTAACGGTGGAAGAGCACCCAGTAATGGTCCTTTTAATAGCACGTGCATTAGGAGATCTTCAGGAGCAGCTCTCCCAGGTGTTTGGGTGGACTGTCAGTTCATTAGTGTTCGGAAAGAAGAGGAGAGGAACCCTGTGGCTCCCACTTCTGCTGTCTCCTCCTGACAATGATCTCTCTCCAATATTAGGACCCTAAGAGGCTTGTTAAAGACGCTTCACGTTAATGAGACAGACCCTCCGCAGCTGTTAAAGCACTCACAAACTTTACACTCGTACTCCAGAATATTTATAAACTTCACATTCAGCCCGAAGGAGTGTTAAAACACCCTGCTTTGAGGACCTAAAGGGTTCGGATGCAGATTTCAGATCCGATTTGAAATGAAATGTTATATTTAAAGGCCAAATTTTAAACTGTACTGTAAATTTCCACTTAAAGAAGTTTGACTGTATTTTCCTGTAAGCCCAGACGCCGTCTCATTTGAAGAATCATGGCCATTGTTATTAGTCATAATTAAGATATAATTGTGAATTTTGCCTGTCTAAATTTAGATGTTGATGAAGAATAGTAAAAGTATGCCAGAAAACACATACTCATCACGACTGCATTTATTTGATCGAAAATTACAGGTCACATTGTGAAATATTATCACAATATGAGCTTTAGAACAAATATATATACATATATAAATATAATATAAAATATAATATATATGTATAAATATATATACCTTATATACATATTATGCACAGTATAAAATAATGGTTAATTTTTTCAGAAGTTTTTTTTTTTTTCAAGATTCATTGATAAATAAAAGTCCAAATATAAATCTTTACTATTATTTTTTATCAATGTATACATCATTGCTGAATGATGTGTATTCATTTCTTTCAAAAAGGAAATAATTATTGAGCCCAAACTTTTGAACAGTAGTGTATATTGTTACACAAGATGTAACAATCTATTTTAAATAAATGCTGTAATTTTTTTACTTTTTATTCATTAAAGATTCCTGAATAAGGTCTCACAGGTTAAAAATATATATTAAGCAGCACAAATGTCTCCAACATTGATAATAAATCAGCATATAACAGTGATTTCTGAAGGATCATGTGACACCAAAGACTGGAGTAATGATGGTGAAAATTCAGCTTTGATCAAATAAGTTATATATTAAAGTATATTTAAATAGAAAACGATTATTTTAAATTGTAATAATATTTCACAATATTACTGTACTTTTTTTGTCAAATAAATGCAGTCTTGCTCGAGCATTAAAGAATATAAAAAATAAAAATAAAAAAATATTAAAAATAGTATTTATATTTATTTCGATCAAATAAATATATATAAAAATACATATATATATGAAGAAGTTCAGATGCAAAAGTCTCTAAATCCCATTTGAAATTTTCTTCTAAAATGACCATTTTTATCAAGCTTGTTCAGTAATTTCACTTAAATGACAATTAATAGGTAATCTTCATTGCCATTTAAGTGAAATTACTGAACTTAAATATACAAGCTTGATAAAAATGGTCATTTTAGAAGAAAATTTCAAATGGCACTTAGAGGCTTTTGCATCTGAACTCTTCATATATATATATATATATATATATATATATATATATATACACATATGTATATATATATATATATATATATATATACATGTATATATATATATATATATATATATATATATATATTAAAAATAGTAATGTTTCCAAACGTTTAACCAGTACTGTATATATAAATACAACAAATTTGATTCATTATATGTCCTTATATGCATATTATGTACAACTTCAACCACTGCTTAATACCTATTATACCTATACTAATACTAAGACCTATAACTACCTATTTTAGTACACTTAGATCCAGGAACAATGAATTATGGGGAGGAGCTCAGTCTCAAAGCACTGGTGTAAATACAGAAATGTGCTCGCTTTTTAATACGGTGCAGCGAAACAACACTGACCAGTCAGCAAATCTAGCGAGATGAGAGAGAAACTGCCAGCAAACACTGATGGAAGGAAGAAATAAAACTAATAACGGTAAACAGGCAAAGTGTGTGTTATTCAGGACCTCAGAAATAAGACTTAGGAGGCGCTAAAGGAGTCACACCAAAGAAAAGGAGATGCGGATGATGTTTGTTAGCTGGGCCGGGAAAATATAAGTGTCTTTACCTTTGCCTCCGGTTCCTTGGCCTCCAGGTTTATTGTACAGATAGATGTCATGATCCGGCAGCTCGCTGCTCAAATGGAAGTGATGCTAAGAGACAAAACAGTGAGAAAAAAAGAAAACTGATTTATCTAAAAAGAATGGTTACACTTTACAATAATGTTCCAGTAGTTACCGTTAATAAATGCATTACCTAACATTTAGCAATTCATTTCTTACAGAATATATTCATCTTTGGTAACGTTAGCTCAGGTGCATTCATTAATATATTAACAGATACACTTTTTGATTTCCATAGTGTAATAGTAAACGCTGAAATAACCATTAAGATTAATACATGCAATATTTTATATCATATAATATAATATTTTAATATTATATAATATATTAATATTTTATCAGTATTTTTCATTGTTAATAACTAATTTTAACAAATAGAATCTTAATGTAAAGTGCAACCAAAAAATTATGCATGCATATATTTTATTTATTTATTTTTATATCTTCATAATGATCCTCATGTGAAGTTTAATCATATTGGCACTGGCCATAATTATAGATTTTTCATTATTATAGATATGATTAGGTGCTGATATTTGTAATTAATAGATAATGTTAGCCTTTTTCACAAATCAGACCTTAAAAAGGTACTAAGTTGTAATTATAATCACTGGTTCGTCATTATGTGAGAAAAGCACCATGACTATTGTGCACTTTAAATTCTAATCACATATTAGCTTCTAAAAAAGGGACATTTAAGAGAATACAGAAATGCAACAGTGTGTGTTTTTATGACTTGGCTCCCGGTGAAGAAGTGTATTATGGGAGCTCTCTGAATGAACTCTCAGTGACCTGTTAAACAGAACTGCACTCACTCAGAGAGCATAAATGTCTAAACACATTTGCAGAGCTCTGCTGCGCTCACACGTTATCTGCGGTGCTTCGCTTCACACTCACAGGAAAGTATAAACCGCTTACTGTAAACCACTTTGTTATATATGTATATGTTTACATAATCAGTATTTCTGAAGAATGGATTCCATCAGACCATTTTAAAATGATTTGAGAAAGTGAAAAATGTAAAACTGTCACTTTTCTTTTGAAAAAAGCATATTTCATTTGCAAAATATTTCGTTTTGAAAAATAATAATAACGTATGCATTTATAAATAATACAAATAAAATCTTCCGAAGAAAATATTCAGTTACAAAATATACATTAAATAATAAAAATAATACATAATTTCAGCCTTTATTAATAATAATAATAATAATAATAATAATTCAAAGTAAACCATGTGATTCTTCTTCAATATTTTTAATATATTTATGCATAATTTTTTATTTTATGATCATGAGTCATTCTACCCCTGTGTAATATTTCTTCACAAAAGCTTAAAGGAGTAGTTCACTTTTTTTAAAAATTTTGCTGATAATTTACTCACCCCATGTCATCCAAGATCTCCATGTCTTTCTTTCTTCAGTCGAAAATAAATTAAGGTTTTTGATGAAAACATTCCAGGATTTTTCTCCATATAATGGACTTCAATGGGGTCCAAAGGTTTCAAGGTCCAAATGAGAGTTTCAGTGCAGCTTCAAAGTGCTTAAACGATTCCAGACGATGAATAAAAGTCTTCTCTAGTGAAGTGATCGGTCATTAAAAAAATAAATAAAAAAGTTTAAGTTTCATAAGCACAAATGCTTGCTTTGCTCTGTTCTTGATTCTTCTATTCGAACTTGTTCATCAAAATGAACAAATCTTTTTCAAGTCGTTTGAGTTTATTCAACGAACAAAATGAACGAAATGACTCAAAAAAAGATTTGTTCGTTTTGATGAACGAGTTTAAACAGGACTCTCTTTTGGACCTTGAACCGTTTGGACCCCATTGAAGTCCATTATATGGAGAAAATCCTGGAATGTTTTCATCAAAAACCTTAATTTATTTTCGACTGAAGAAAGAAAGACATGGACATCTTGGATGACACGGGGGTGGGTTAAACGTACTACTCACGTTTAAATGTTTTGGTATGATTCTGCACTGTTTTAACCGTACTGAACATTTTACAGATTTATAAATGTCATTTCTAAACTTAAATCTACAGCAGTGCTTCTCTGACACGTGACCATCTCTATTAATCAAATGCACTGGGAATGCGTCCGTCTGTCCGTCCGTCTCGGCTGGATCAGACTGAGTGTACCTTGAAGTGGTGCTCGATGTTGCTGTCGGTGTATTTGGGGATGTGGAGGAAGATGAGGAGGTTCTGGCGGAGGTAGTGAGCCACGGCCTGGATCCACGGCACACAGTACTGAGGCAGACAGAACTCCATCACCTCCGTCGTCGGAGAACCCGGAGGCTGAATGAACTGACACAAAGAGGAAAGAGTGGACATGAAAAACATGATGTGTGATCAACACAAATCACATCCACAGTCTATTATCCAACCATTAAATCTCAGACGACATGCCAGCTGACCGCCACAGATCGGAAACTGAGCCTCTGATGTACAGAGAGAGAAACAGACGCCACACCTTTCGGCCATACTTCAAAAAATCTTCAATAAAAACTCACTCTGAGATTAATCACAACATTACAAGCTTTAATTCAAAGCAAAAAGTACTTAAAAAATCAGAAAAAGAGCAAAAAGGCTTCAGAAGACTCTGCATGAGTTTTATTTTATGATGCTATTTTTTCACAAATGTGTCTCTGCATAACAAAGTCAAATTTTATTTGCTTAAAGTCCCACTGAAGTCAATCATTTTATCCCTTAAAACTAATATTTGATCAAATTTAAAAGTTTTTCCTTGAAAAAAATTCTTAATGCCTTAAAACAGCTTGAATGTAATTCGACACCCTTGCTTCATTTAGTGTATGTGGTTCTATGAATATGCAAATGAGCCCCGCCTCCACTCACTCAGCTCAGAGAGCCACTCGTTGACAATGGCACGTTCACCTGGCGTGTGTTTCCTGTACAACGACGTAACTCGATGCTTCAATCATCGTGATCGATGCATCGTTGAAGAAATCAACTAGCTCGTCACGACCGTTTCCTGAAACAACATCGTCGCAAATTGGTCGTTCAACCACGTTGGTTTATGACGTCACGCACGTGGTGGAGTAATAACTTTTTTTAATGAAACAGTCAAATTAATGCTAGATGTTTTGCTATAAATTACAGACATGGCATCTGAGGACATATTTGTAACTTTTCTCAGTTATTTTGCTTTATTTCCAGATTCAATCATCGGCTCGTTCTTACATAGTAGAACACGTTCACACATGTGCAGTCTTCAAAAACAATACTTTAAATCTCTGACAAACTCAAAAACGTAAAATTATATTTGTATGTATTCTAGGGCTGTCAAACTATTAATCGCGATTAATTCGCATCCAAAATAAAAGTTTTTGTTTACATAATATATGTGGGTGCACTGTGTAATTATTTTATATATATATATATATATATATATATATATATATATATATATATATATATACATACACTATATATATATATATATATATATATATATATATATATACATACATATATATATATATACATACATATATATATATATACATACATACATATATATATATATATATATATATATATATATACATACACATATATATATATATATATATATATATATATATATATACATACATATATATATATATATATATATATATATATACATATATATATATATATATATATACATATATATATATATATATATATATATATACATATATATATATATATATATATATATATATATATACATATATATATATACACACACCGCTTGTTATGCATTTAAGAAATATTTTCATGTATATACTGTATATAGTATTTATATATAATTTATATTAAAAATAAAATTCAAAAAATAAAATTCAAAATAAAAAATATATTTATATTATATTATATAAATAAATATAAATATTTTATATATTTAAGAAAAAAATAGTATTTATATATAAAATATTTAAATTTATTTATATAATATAATATTAATATATTTTTAAATTTTATTTTTTTAATTTTATTTAATATAAATTACATATAAATCTATATACAGTGTATATACATGAAAATATTTCTTAAATATATACAAGCATGTGCGTGTATTTATATATATTTATATATAAAAAAATAATTATACACGGTGCACCCACATATATTATGTAAACGCAAACTTTTATTTTGGAATGCGATTAATCGCGACTAATGGTTTGACAGCTCTAAATAAAAGACACAGGTTGCACTGAGTGTCAGTTTGCTTATTTTACTCAAGATAAGGATTTATTAAGTCCACGTCATGTAATCTAGAAACAAAGAACGAGAGCTGTCGTTCCGAACACACAACTTTGCGATGCCGTTGCGAATGTCCGCTGGAACGATGGTTTCGGGAAACACAGACTCGTTGCCGAATTGCTGATAATGACGGAACTTGAGACCATAGTAGGCTAACGATGCTTTCGGGAAACACCCCTGATTGGTTACAAGGTCGTTTGTGGCGTCAGAAACACCAGTGATTTCAAACCGTGTTTTTGAGACAGTCTTGCAGTTTTAAGGAGAAAATACTCAGCAATGCTGTTGAGTTATGAATTTATACATGGCTTGTCTTAAAACATATTAAAAAGATGTGTAAACAACATTAAAAGCTTGATTTTCACCACAGGGGGACTTTAATCTGTTCTGCACCAGCCTGTGGTTAAGAACAAGTCAGACAAAGAAAAAGATGGTAGAAAAGAGAGATGGTGGATGAGACGGAGAAAGAGAGATCACCTCCACATCTGCAGGCGTCAGTTTACAGTTCCTGACCAGCATGACTGTAATAATGTCCAGCGTGGCCTCGTCCAGACGCTTCCTCAACACCTTCACTAACTCATCAGTGATCTCTGGACCTGTACATCACAAAACATAACATCTCACTATAATAGATGTCATATTATGCAGGTAAAATTGCTCACAGACTGGAAGCCACTTCATATTGACTTTCGATTTATAAATCAAGCCTCCCTCAGAGCTGCTCGCCTAGGCATGAGAAGTACCAATAAATTACAAATACGCATTTAAAATTAAACTGATAGACTGGAAATGATTTGTATGGTTACACTTTGGGAGTGAAGTAAAACATTTACAGGAATGAAATGGGCGTAATGACAGCAGGACGTGTGCGAAGGCCAACAGCGCCTCCTGTCTGATGCTGATGACACTGCATGTGCTGATGGAGAGTCCTGAGATTTTGACTTAGCAAAAAAAATCTATGCCGTTTCTCTGTACTTACATTATTATATATTTTTCATGCATGCACACTTGACTAAATTTATATCCATGCATACATGCATACATATATCTGGGGTCTTACAATTTTTTTTGTAATATATTGCATGCATATATATATATATATATATATATATATATATATATATATATATATATATATATATATATATATATATAAATGCATATATATATATATATATTATATGCATGCAAACAGACATATTTGGGGTCTTACCATTTTTTTGTAAAACATATATAAAACACACACACACATACATATATATATATATATATATATTTCTCTATGATAATACATGTAATTTATTCCTGTGATCAAAGCTGAATTTTATCTTACTGACCTTTTTGAGATATATATATATATATATATATATAAAAATTTTTTGGTATTGTTCGTAATACATACACACATACAAATAATCCCACATTAGGATTTTACCCTTTTTTGGCAATTTTTGCCAATATAAATGTACTATAAACCTTTAATTTATTATTTTTTTTTTTTAAAAAAAGAAGGAAAAAAATAGAAAAAGAAATTGGTAAAAATACATTTTGTAACATATTTCAGTCACTGCAAAAAACTTAAACTTAATTAATACGGTTAATACTTTTTTCTATTATTCTAAAATGTGCAAGATGGTCATAATAAAGACCTAATAAATATTTGCTCTACAAAACTAAGATAAAGGCAGTTTGTTGTCATACATGACTCTTTCTTGTTAAACCATTTCAACTGCTAAATCGTATCACTGCACACTTACGTTCTACGGTCTCTTGTTAAAAGTACCTTGTTGATGCTTTTACACTTTTAAATGTCATTTTAATGTATGACGGTTGAAGGGCGAGTAGAATAATATCTCATTGTACCCAACGTACAGAAAATAAAAGTATAATTGCTTGCATAAAGCGAGCCTTTCACTGATTGTCTATGAAGTTAGACCCATAATTCATGCAAAGCATCATGGGAATAAGGTGGATAAGAATGCAAGGCTCCTTATTGGTTCTGCTCTCAGTTGGTCTGGTTTGGGAAGGCGTGTTGCCTGTAGTCGTGTAATATCCCTTCGCTTCATTGTATCTCACTGTTTTCACACATTCATCTCGCTCACCTGCCGTCCCCACGCCATGCACCAGCAGTAAAATGTGTTTGTCCACCAGTCCAACCGGCCTTGAGCCTTCCAGAGACGAGCGCTGATCCCTATGAGCACAAGATGCCTGTTTTAACATACTTGCATCACATCAGGTACACAGGAGCACAGGGTCTACGCCTGTTTTCCAGGCGATAAACACAGAATTACTCAGATCTTCTATCGCTTATCTCATCAGAATGAGCCTCATAACACAAGGACAGGTCAGTGCTTTGCAAGTCGCAGGTAAATCATTCCCTCTGGAAGGGGATCGGAGCCCTAATGGCTCCTGAGGGCTCTGGTTTCCTAAAGCGTAATGAGAAGTGACAGTATGTGAATGTTACCGCGAGGTCCTCGGAGCCCAGCGGCTCTTGGCTGCGGGCCAGAGCGACAGAGCGTGTGTGCATGTTTCCATCCAAATCACTGTACTTCCCTGCCTGAGATGTCTCTGAGAGTCTGTGGAGACAAGACAGATGGGACGAGAAGGTCAAGATCATGAAAAGAATTGAAAAAAATTCTAGCGATTATTTCGGCCCTGTTTACTTTACAGCTTTGGTCGATTGGTCCACAAGTAGACGAGGGAGACACACTCCCGTTTACACCTGGTGTCTTAATCCATATCTTTTGCCCATGTTTAACCCTTTGAGGGGAGGGTCTATGGGTGGGTAAATGTATTTATTTATTTATTTATTTATTTTTCAGATCTTTTGATTTTACGAAAGCCCTGAATCGCAAAAAAAACTAGCATTTCAAGATTTATGTTGAAATATATAGAGATTAAAGGCGAAATATTTTGAGATTAAAGCCGAAATATTTCAAGATTAAAGTAAAAAATGTTCAAGATTAAAGTAAAATTTTTTAGATTAAAGTAAAAAAAAATTGAGATTAGAGACGAAAATTTTCGAGATTAAAGTTGAAACATTTCAAGATTAAAGTCAAAATATTTTGAGATTAAAGTTCGAAACATTTTGAGATTAAAGTCAAAATATTTCAAGATTAAAGTTCGAAACATTTGAGATCAAAGTTGAAACATTTCGAGATAAGTCAAAATATTTCGAGATTAAAGTCAAAACTTTGAGATTAAAGTCGAAACATTTCAAGACTAAAGTAGAAATATTTTGAGATTCAAGTCAAATAGTTGAGATTAAAGTCGAAATATTTTGAGATTAAAGTCAAAATATTTAGAAAGACGAGAGAACGAGAATACAGTCTTCCGTAGAAGCGTAGCGTGTGCTTTTCTATTGTTTATAAAACTTTAACTTTTTTATTTATTTTTGGCCGATCGTTTCCTTTTTCATCCTCTGGTATCATTTAAAGCCGTTTGAACAGTTTGCACTGAAACTCTCATTTGGACCTTGAACCGTTTGGACCCCATTGAAGTCCATTATATGGTGAAAATCCTGGAATGTTTTAATCAAAAACCTTAATTTCTTTTCGACTGAAGAAAGAAAGACATGGACATCTTGGATGACATGGGGGCGAGTAAATTATCAGCAAAAGTTTTTTTTTTAACGTGAACTACTCCTAACATATACGCATTTGGATGACATTATTACCCATTGCGGTTTACTAAGTTCTCCAGATATCAACATCATCCACTGAAAAACTCAAACTGAAGCCATTGACTCACCGGAGGTAGAACACAGATTTGGTGGTTCGCTCCTGATAGACAAACATGTTTTTGCGGTTGACCACACAAAAGGCGTTTAGAACGGAGCGCAGAGCCTGGATAGCTGAAAGAATCAGAAAGAAGAAGATTATCTTAGGGTACAAGCATAAGCTTGTTTCCGCCACAGAATGAAAAATAAAAAAAGGTAATTGCGTGATATAAAGTCAGAATTGCGAGATATAAAGTCAGAATTTTGAGATATAAATATAAAGTCAGAATTGCTGATATAAAGTCAGAATTGCAAGATATAAAGTCAGAATTGCGAGATATAGTCAGAATTGCGAGATATAAAGTCAGAATTGCGAGATATAAAGTCAGAATTGTGAGATATAAAGTCAGAATTGCGAGATATTAAGTCAAAATTGCAAGATATAAAGTCAGAATTTTGAGATATAAAGTCAGAATTGCGCGATATAAAGTCAGAATTGTGATATAAAGTTAGAATTATGAGATATAAAGTCGCAATTGTGAGATATAAAGTCAGAATTGTGATATAAAGTTAGAATTACGAGATATAAAGTCGCAATTGCGAGATATAAAGTCAGAATTGCGAGATATAAAGTCAGAATTGTGATATAAAGTTAGAATTACGAGATATAAAGTCGCAATTGTGAGATATAAAGTCAGAATTGCGAGATATAAAGTTAGAATTACGAGATATAAAGTCAGAATTTTGAGATATAAAGTCAGAATTTTGAGATATAGTCAGAATTGCGAGATATAAAGTCAGAATTGCGCGATATAAAGTCAGGAATTGCGAGATATAAAGTCAGAATTGCGCGATATAAAGTCAGAATTACGAGATATAAAGTCGCAATTGTTAGATATAGTCAGAATTGCGATATATAAAGTCAGAATTGCGAGATATAAAGTCAGAATTGCGAATATAAAGTCAGAATTGCAAGATATAAAGTCAGAATTGCGAGATATAAAGTCAGAATTGTGATATAAAGTTAGAATTACGAGATATAAAGTTGCAATTGCGAGATATAAAGTCAGAATTGCGATATATAAAGTCAGAATTGTGATATAAAGTCAGAATTACGATATATAAGTCGCAATTGCGAGATATAAAGTCAGAATTGCGAAATATAAAGTTAGAATTACGAGATATAAAGTTAGAATTACGAGTATATAAAGTCGCAATTGTGAGATATAGTCAGAATTGCGAGATATAAAGTCGCAATTGCGAGATATAAAGTCAGAATTGTGATATAAAGTTAGAATTATGAGATATAAAGTCTTTGGTCCACTAAGGTGTCACTCACCCGGGACACGCCCATGTTGGGCCCCATTTCTGAGCCGTGGGTGAATATAAATAATGGTGCTCCAGACCACGTCACAGGCGAAGTATCCGTGTATGAACTGCATAGTGGCGGCGAGGTAGTCCCGCGGCTGATAGCTCTCATCGGCGCTGTAGTCTGGGCCGGAAAAAAGGTGCAATTATGGGAATGGGACTTTCATTTTAACAATTTCATAACAAAAGAGAGATTAGCAGGATTGTCTGAACTCAACAGGCCCGCAGAGCACTTCAAGTTGTACAATACAAAATCAGCATTTGAGCGTTCATCTCTGTGGTCGACCGGATCCAATTCATTCACACAGTCTGAGGCAGAACATCAGGCCATATTAGGACATTAGTGCAGTAATTCTTGCTAAACAGCAGTTATGATGTAGTCAATGAGGCGAGGGCTCAGACTCACACTGCTGTCTCATTATCACTACCCTTGAATTGACCTTCACGACAAGTCTGTGTGTTTGTTTGTATTTGTGTAAATTGTGCTCCATTTCACAGCGGCATCATCAGGCGCTATTAACTTTCTTCTGCATATCAAGAGAGCAACAGATTTAATTTGAAAAAAGCCGTATGCATTGGTACGGGGCAGCCCGATTAATTGAAATTGAATTGGCTTTGTGCGATTATTGCATTATGGTTGCTATTCAATTAAACAAATTACGCATCAGAGTTTGGCTCGATTTTAATGTGCATTTGGGAATGCAACATGTGCCAAGCATCTTCCCAAACCTGTAATAACAAGCGCTCATAAACCGGCTGTTGTCAAAAAAAAAAAAAAAAAAGATTTGAATGTCTCTCTGCTGTTTTCAGACTAAATAAAAGCTTGATGTTTTACGGTTTGGGGTGTGAGCTACATTTAGCCTCATGATTAAGGTTTTTAAAGATTTAGACATTTGGAATCATAATTTTCTAATAAATTTTGCCATTTTAAAAAGGAAAAACATGCACAAGTTTTGTACCATCAGAGTTAGTCATTCTGGGCCGGTAAAGCGACTCGTGTTTCCAGATGTCCTCTTCACTCTCAGCAACCAGGAGAGAATGGCACACGTGACTATCATGCAGGTCTTGTAGTAGGAGGCGCTGTGGAGAAAGTCACTGAGAGGTTAAAGAGCAACAAAGTGGAAAATATCTGTGGGGATGAACCAGAGATGTGAGCAGATATTGGCTAGAATAAGCTGCATAATCTTTACCTGGTTGACTATTCGGCACATTTCTCCAATCCTCCTCACCACCAGCTGATGAAGACGCAGGTATTCTGGAATCTCTTCCTCTTCCTCCTCTTTCGCTCTGTTAAAACTCCTGCCAACACAATGTTCATGTTCAAGATTGTACAAAGTGTTTTAACAGTCTCAGCAGGAAAAATGCAAAACTCAGTTTTGTTTGCACGTCTGGGGAAAACTAAAGTTTGCATTTTAAGCATTACAAACAGATAATCTGCTCATTTGTGTGCTTCACATATTTATGCAGAATTGAACACTCATTATAAGCTGAAAACTAACAAGGACAACAAAAACTTTTTTGGGCAGTTTACACAAATAGGCACGGAAAACCTTTCCATAAATTACAGAAAATAATTGCTTTGATTTCATTTGATACTTTTTTTTAATACAACAGCTTGCATAACAGCATTGAAGTCAACGTAAAACATTTTAAATGAAAGGATATTATTTACATACTAACATTTATAATTTTTTTATATTATATATATATATATATATATATATATATATATATATATATATATATATATATATATATATATATATATATAAATGATAAATTATATAAATGATAATGGATTGATTATTTAATAATTATTCATTAATTAAAAATATTTTAACATATTTATAAATTATTTTGTTTATATATATATATATATATATATATATATATATATATTTTTTTTTTTTTTATATATATGGGTTGTGGAAAGATTAATCGTACATGTTTATTAAAACAAAATAATTTATAAATAAGTTAAAATATTTTTCATTAATGAATAATTATTAAATAAATCAATCCATTATCATTTATATTAATTAATTACATTTTTTAATTAAAATCAAATCATTCATGTTCACTATGAGACTGAGCTGATGTTTAATAAGTGGAAAACACCAAGTATGAGCAATAATAATAGTGATGCTTGCTTAGAAAACCCTTCATGTAGATTCATATAAATATGAAGTGTCGAAGCATTTTCTTAAATTGTGATTTGAATAAAGTCTCTCGGACAATTCTTTTACTTGCTGATTTTTGCTTGCATTTGGTGCTTTCTGAATGTGATTTCGTAGCCTGCATGTCGAGCAGTACCTGGCGTGCGAGAAAACCTCCACTCTGTCTTGATGAATTCTGATGATGAGCCAGAAATCTGGCATGAGCGGCGTCTGTCTCTCCTGCTCATTCATAGTGGGTCCTTCACACTCAGAATCACTGCTGCCGCCATCATAACCTGAAACACAAACGCCAGAGAGGAGGACCACCATGAGGAATGATGATTGTGAGTGTGACCATGTTGTCTGTTCTGTGAAGTCTCACCTAGCATGTCCGAGTCCAGGCTTCCCTGACTGGAGACGACGCTCTGAACTCGACTGGGCCGCAGTTTCCCACTGCCTGAAAGCAACAGCGATCAAAGCCTTTATTAACTTTCTTATTTGAATCTAACTAAACAACCAGAGGCCTCATTTAGAAGACCTGCGCAAATACAATTAATACCACTCTAATATTCTCCTAATTGTTTGGATTTTAAAAATGCACATTAGCTTGAATGAAAATGTATTTTACTCTCTGACAGCAAGTGGATCTTATGGAAATATAGCAGTTACCCTGTTAAAGGGATAGTTCACTTTGAAATTAATTTTTGGTATGTTTTAGCTTACCAAAAATTTTGATTTAGTAGTTTCAATTTTGATATTTTTAGGTCAAAACGTTCATGTCTGTCAGTCATATAATGCAGGTCTATGGTCACCACCTCAAAAAGCATGCACAGAGAAGTCCAAATTAAACATGATTTAATGACTTCGTAAATGTAAGTACACATTGATGGCCTAAGACACGAAACGAGCGGTTTGTGTGAGAAAACCAACAGTATTTATATCGTTTTACCTCTTGTTACCACAGCCACGTCCAAGTGATCTGAGGGCGCGGGCGCTTTGTGGCTATGGTTACAAGAGGTAAAAACAATATAAATTCTGTTGGTTTTCTCACACAAACCACTCATTTCGTGTCTTAGGCCATCAATGTGTACTTACATTTACGAGTCATTAAATCATGTTTAATTTGGACTTCTCTGTGCATGCTCTTTGAGGTGGTGACCATAGACCTGCATTATATGACTGACACGAACGGTTTAACCTAAAAATATAAAAATTGAAAATACTGTGGAAACAAAGACACCTACATCTTGGATGCCCTTGAGGTAAACTAAAACATATCAAAAATTTATTTCAAAGTGAACTATCCCTTTAAACCCTTTTTCCCAGAAATGTGAAGAGTTTGCCGATACGATAATGCGTCATAGGAGAAACCATAATTAAACGTCAATGTTTCGGTCAATACATTTCAAAAACCTTTTTTCGTGACATGGAAAATTGCTGTTTCGACCAAAAATGTTCTTTTAAAAATGCAAAAAGGTAAAACGGTAAACATTGTCATTATCCATCAAAAGTGATCTCGAACTGCTCTGAAACTGAACATGCTTTTTTGCTTTGAATAAGAGTCTTTCAAAGTTTAATAATCATCACTAGCCATATCATGATCCCTGTTTTTCTGTCGTCAAATTTAAGACCTCTTGACTTTTTCCATATCATGAATTTAGGACTTTTTAAGGATCATTCAACGCACATCTTTAGAAATGAGGCCCCATGATGAGGTTAGTCTTGTGACACTCACTGTGTGTGGCGGACTGCACGGACTCGGCCAGGCTGGCAGCGGAGGGTGTTTTGGGCGGGGTCATGTGATCAGGAGGAGCGTTCGGTGCTGCTGCCAGTCTGCAGGTGAGCAGTCTGAGGTCGAGTCTCCTCGGCATCGGCCTGTTTGACCTGGCCGGGGTCAGAGGTCTCGAGAGAGACTCGCTGGCTGAGTCAGTGACTGCTGAAGGCCGAATCTCCCGGTCATATCCCCACACTCGACCTGCGGCGGAAAACACACGAATCATTATCCAGATGATGAGATAAGACAATATTATATTTATAACACGGCTCTTTGAATGTGAACGGTCAAATCACTGCATTCTGTGATCATATATTTTAGTATAATGATGCTAAAGTGTTTAGCTAACCTTTATCTCAGGCATGCTAGTTTCATGTTTCTTCTATCAATCGACTCTAAGTTTGTGTTTACATAATATATGTGAGTGCACTATGTATAATTATTATATAATATATATATATATATATATATATATATATATAAAAATACACACACATGCATGTATATTTAAGAAAAAAAATATTATTTATATATAAAATATTTATTTATATATAATATAAATTATATATATAAATCTATATACAGTACATACATAAAAATATTTCTTAAATGTTTTCAAGCTTGTGTGTGTATATTATATGTAAAATAATTATACACAGTGCACCCACATATATTATGTAAACACAAACTTTTATTTTGGATGCGATTAATCACGATTAATCGTTTGACAGCCCTAATATCAAGTAACTTACTGTACATTTTAGACACACTATTGTCAATATTGTATGTTTTTGCCCGATTTTGCAAATAATTCCAAACTAGTGTTGTCACGATACTGAAATTTCCAACTTCGATACGATACCTTGAAAAATATCGATATTCGATACCATTTTAGATACCGTGGGGAAAACTGCCATACAGATTTGTTATTATCTCATAACGTTTTGATAATTTGGGTATTTGTGTTGCAATATCTTGCACATGGCATAGAGAGGCTTTAATCGTATCATTGAACTACATTTACAAACAGATTAAATTAACTACTTTTAACAGTAATAAAATAAGAACAAATGGTAAATGATAGCACAATGCTACAATTAAAGCCTCCCTATGCCATGTGCAAGATATTGATATTTTTAAGATATCGTATCGAAGTTGGAAATTTCAGTATCGTGACAACACTAGTTTGGAATTATTTGCAAATTAAGGCAAAAACATACAACATACAAACATACAATTTTATACTGTATGTATTTATACATACAGTATAAAAATCAACCTCAAATTTGCAATAGTTCAGAAAACAATAGTTTTTTATTGTTTTTTTTTCCCCAGTATCTATGATTATAGGTGCATTTTTATTGGTTTTGGTGGCATTTTTGACCCAGCTATTTACACATTTTCTTATTTGCATGAGTTACTCTTAAAATTATAGCTTTGTCATTAAAGAAATCGGATGCATTTCTTCAGATATGGTTAAAAGGTTTTTAATAATCACCTCAGCGTCCAGCTCCTTTTTCTTTTGCTCTCCTTCTTTGTCTGACGTAGATATGTTTGCTGCTTTGGCACCATCCTCCCCCTCAGGACACAGGCTGGCTTGCTTGGATGTGGTTTCTGTCCCCGTTGAGTCCTGAGCCGTGGTGTTAGACAGCTGTCTTGCAGCCTGGAGCCGGTGAGACTGTGCCCGACTCAGTGAGACGTAGTGGAAGTTGTATTGCTCTGCGTTTTAGCAGGTAACCGGGAAACGATAACCTCTTGAACTCCTGCGGCGAGGAAGCAGAGACGTGTTATTAAACAGCAGTGCAGAACATAATCTCCTTCTTGACCTTTCCTGGGAAGTCTTATCACCAATAATAGAGGTCATCGCATGAGTTCACACCTCTTGAAACTTTTCCAGCGACTGCTCGGGACCAAATACGAACTGCAGGGGAACGACCTCACAGTGGCACTGCGGGCGGCCGCTGGAACGACACACGTGCTCGGAAACTTTCTGCAGGGTGGAGGAACTGATGACGGAGGAGTGCCGTAGAGCAGAGACGATCTCATCCTCCAAGAGCCAACGGATCTGAAAGAGACAGGGGTATTATCATAAACTAAACTCATTAACTAACTAAAACTAGGGCTGTGCAACGATTAATCGCGATTAATCATATCCAAAATGCGATTAATCGTTGCCCAGCTCTAATTGTGACTTTTTTCTCTCTCACATTGTGAGATTACATTATGCAATTCTGACTTTCTGATGCAGAATTGCAATATATAAACTCACAATTACATGTCAGAATTGCAGAGATATAAACACTAATTTTGAAAACTTATATGAAATAAGTAAGATATGAAAACTTTTAATTTTTAAAAGTTTTTTTTCTCAGAATTGCAGGTTTATATCTATGGAAGCTTGTTTCCACCACAGAATGAAAAATAAAAAAGGTAATTGCGACTTTTTATCTCACAATTTAGACTTTTTTCTCACAATTGCGAGTTTACATCTTGCAATTCTGACTTTATTTCTCAGAATTGCAGATATAAAGTCAGAATTGCATGATTTAAAGTCACAATTATGTGTTATAAAGTCAGAAATTGTGAAATATAAAGTCAGAATTGCGAGATATAAAGTCGCAATTGCAAGATATAAAGTCAGCAATTGCGAGATATAAAGTCGCAATTGAAAGATAGAAAGTCAGAATTGCGTGATATAAAGTCAGAATTGCGAGATGTAAAGTCAAAACTGCGAGATAGAAAGTCAGAATTGCGAGATATAAAGACGCAATTGCAAGATATAAAGTCGCAATTGCGAGATATAAAGTCAGAATTGCAAGATGTAAAGTCAAAACTGCGAGATAGAAAGTCAGAATTGCGTTATATAAAGTCAAAATTGCAAGAAATAAAGTAAAAATTGCGAGATATAAAGTCAGGAATTGCGAGATATAAATTCGCAATTGCGTGATCTAAAATCAGAATTGCGAGATATAAAATGTTCTGAGAGGAAAAGTTAGTCTTTTTTCCCTTAGAATTGGCCTGATAACTTGCAATTGCGAGTTTATATCTCACATTTCTGAAAAAGAGATGTCAGAATTTTAAGATATAAACTCGCAATGTGAAAAAAAGTCAGAATTGTAAGATAAAAAGTCGCAATTCTGTCTTTTTCTCACAACAGCGACTTTATTTCTCACAATTGCGACTTTATATCTCGCAATTGCAACTTTATTTCTCACAATTCTTACTTCATATCTCGTAATTGTGAGATAAAAGACTCAACCATTTATTTGCTTATTTATTTTATTCAGTGGCAGAAACAAGCTTATATATATATATCCCTCAATTCTGACTTTATCATGCAAAAAAAGTAATAATTGCAAGATGTAAACTAAATAAATAAAATTTAATCCACGGCGCAAACAAGCTTATATACAATAATATATTATCTGAAATGTAAACAAATAAGCTTGTTTCCGCCACTGATTATATATATATATATATTTATTTATTTATTCATTTTATTTCTTTTTTTTACATATGTTGATTTATATTTGATGAATAATTGTTTGAGATAATGAAAAAAAATTATAATATTAGTATAATTTTTTCTTTTTCATTTAAATCTTTACATTCTCACCTCATCCATGGTGGCTAAAACAGCCATTTTGTGTGGAATAGGAAGTTTGGACAGGGGATCTCCAGACATACTGCAGAAGATGACAAAATAAAGCAGTTAATGCTTAAGATGTTTGGCAACAGATAATGTCTGTTGACCTCTAAACGCTGACCTTTCCACACCGACCCCGCGCAGGCCGTCCAGGTTCCCCATGAGCTCCTCGTCAGAGCGATATGAAGAGGGCTGTCCAGGGAGCGGTTCAGGGACACACTGCTCTCAGACGTGTACCTACATGCACAGAGAAGCATCACGATCGCTCAGAGCTGAACCAATCATGCGTGTCCATTCATAAATCTAGGACAGTTCGCAATCACTGACCGGTTGTGGCGGAAGTCAGGGGCCATGACCTCGATCTCCAGAGGTCATGTGAGCACAAAGATATCAAGAGTGACTGACAACTCGTTCAGATCCACCGACTGAAGATTCTCAGCGTTTTCAAGACAGGTTATGACTTCACCTGTAAACCATAGATGTATATTCAATATTACTATTCAGAGAGATACACATTTAGATTAAAAAAAAAACTCAAAATACTGTATATGGTATTTTCGATGCTTCAAAACATTGTAACTAACCCACTGATGTCACATGGACTACTTTGATGATGTCTTTATTTCCTTTCTGGACAAGGACAGTATACCGTACACACATGTCCAATGGAGGGACAGAAAGCTCTCGGACTAAATCTAAAATATCTAAAACTGCGTTCTGAAAATGAATGGAGGTCTTGCTGGATGAGTTAACATTTTTGGGTGAACTAACCGTTTAACCCTCTGGGGTTCTTCGGGTTAATAATGACCCGAAGCGTTTAAAATCGTTAAAAAAGTTAAAAATCGTTAAAAAAGTTAAAAATCGTAGCTTCATCGGAATGGTCAGAAACTTGGTGACTTTAATGTTACTTGGTATATGAACACCCCAAAAAATTGGGGACAGGATTTGAAAAGTCTAAGTGGTCGTAAAAAAAATAGTCACACTCAGGACCTTCAGGTCAAAAATGACCCGCGTAGGAAATGAATGGGAAATTGGCAAAAATGTGAAAATACTGAGTTTTTTTGTGCGTACAATCTACAAATCAGCAACAATCTTGAAAAAAGCACACAACAGTGAAGGGGTGAATATCTATAAAACATCAAGAGTGCGAAACAGACACATCCACACACACACACACACACACACACCAAAAAATTCAGATTATACATGTGTTTTGTATTTTTAAAAAGCTCAGTTTGTCCACGAGATGGCATCCACCTAATTTCAAAAATTGCTTTTATGAGGCCTAGGCTTGACTCCAAAATGAAATACAGCTTTAAAATAATAAAAAAATAAATATATATAAAAAAAAATACTTTTTCTATTATATTCAATGGGGGAAATTTGGTCATAATTATTGCATTAATACTAATTATACATTTTTTTTATTTTTGAAATTTTCTCAAAACACCAAAAAAGAAAGAAAAAATATTATAAAAAACAAGTTTTTTTTTTTTATGATTTTCTTTTTTAAACATGAATCCCGCCGTACAGATGGCTACAGTCAGAGGGCGGGGTTTATGCCACAACCACACTGTCAATCAAACCCCTTGCTCAATTCTACGTCACAAAGTGCTGAATCTTAGAACAGCTCGTTCTGAGACAGTGCATATGATTTATTGAGATTGTAAAAAAACACTGGGTGGATTTTTATCATTCTCAGGGTGGTTTTGCTCACACACTGCCAACACACATTTATGTTCAAACACCTTGTAAAAGTGAATTTTCCATAATAGGTGCCCTTTAAATGTTGGTAGGAGTAGAAAACAGGTTTAAGCTTTTAAGCTCAGCAGTGTGTAGAGTGTCTTACCCAGACAGGTTGGCAGCGTTTGCGTGGGCATCGAGCCATGGCAGCTCTTCATGTTGACGGAGCAGGTGAGGTGTACAAACAGAGGCGGCATCTCCGGCTGCGGACCATCAGCCTCCAGCAGAGAGTCTCCGTCCAGAATACTGAAGGAGTCGTCGTCCTGATTGACTGTGTTGGAGTCAGATGGAGATACACCTTCACCTCCTTCCTCTTCTCCAGGCTCCGCTTTGCCATTCCCACATTCCTGATACTCCACCTCCAGATCCGTGTCACTCTCCGTCACGATGCAGCAGCCGGACACGTTCTCTGTGCATATGCAAAGGATTAATACAAGGAACATGTTATCATATATTTCTAGTTTACTAAGTGCAAATCTAATACAAAATGGACACTATTAAACTCCTTATTAAATGTTTTAGTTTTGCTGTGAATGATTCATCAGTGACCAAGAACAAAATATTCCTATCCAAAAAACAACCTTTAGAAGATCAATAAATCCCATTTCATAAAAAATCAGTGCATCAATTTTGTGCATGCAATGAAAAATATGAACCAATAGCATTAGCTAACTTTTCAGACCGTAATTAACTCTTTCCCCGCCATTGACAAAAAGAATGTCAGGTTTTCGTGTTTTCACTGTCATACAGTAGGGGAGCTATTACACATCTTCTGAAAGAGAACAAGATCTCTGGATCCAAACACATGCAAAAAAGAAGCAGAAACGAGCGATAAAAGCACTGCGGATGCATGTCGTAGTCTTCAAAAAACAAAACATGATTTGTTCAAAATGTTGCTTTTTTTAAGTATTGATAAAAAATAAGAATGCATAAAGCTAGAATAAATTTTTTTGTTTAAAAGCAAAGCTCTGTTCTGTTCAGATATTCATGCAACAACATATTCTGGGGGCCTTGAAAGTTTTGTAAAAATGATCAATAAATGCTGCCGTTGGCTGCCAACTTAAAAAAATTAAATAAAAACCACTGGTGAGGGAAAGAGTTAAAGTTCCATTTATCTCACTGCATTGTTAAATCAATTTTTTTACTACACTCTAAAAAATGCTGGGTTATTTCAACCCAAATTTGGATTAAATACTTAACATTTTAAATTACATTTTTAACACAAAGTTTGGGTTTGTCCATATTTTACCCAAAATTGGGTTAAAACAACCACATAAGAGTGTATTAATCTCTTTATGCAGAACACATATTTAGTGTGAGTAATATTACTGAGTGCACCCTTAAATATGTTACAAATGGCATTAAATGTCAAATTAGTTACTGAACATGAACTTTATCAAAACAGCCTGAGCTGGACACTTGGATATGAAAGATATTTCTGATTAAAAGGCCATAAATGATGTCTAACCGTCTTCTGTAGCCAGTTCAGCTTCAGACACCTTCGCACTCTTCACTGGGTCTCCGCTCTCCTTCCCTGTCCGAGTCCTCCTGGAGAACATGAAGGAAAACGGGTACTGAGTCTACGGTCCCACTGATGTTTACAAGGTCTCTGGCTGTAAAGTTGAGTGCTAATGTGACAGTCAAACGTTTGACTAACTGAGTTTCATTCACAGTTGTGATTTTGAGAGTTGTCTAAATAAAATATACCAAACTCTTTTAAGAATGTACTACATGTTGTCATGTAAACATCCAGTAATGTGATCAGCTAAGGATAAAAAGAAAGGAAAGTGTCCATTTACTATCACTACACTAATACTGTGCCATAATTGTAATTAATTTTATTATTAACCTCTTAACTGTCACCCCCTTTTTTTGAATAGACATGGAAATGCACATTTCAAACTTAAATGGTTGTAATTCAAGAATGCTTTTGAATATAGACATAAAATTGGTCTTGTTTTAAAGATGATGTTGCCAGATTTTTGTCAAAGTGAAATAAATTAAGAAAGTGAAACAGAAAGAAAGTTATAGAAGTTTGAGTTTATGGAAATGCAAAAAAATTAATTATTCATATTTATGTAAAATATAATTATTTTTAAAACCTGGGCTACTCTAAAACTGCAGACAAATCGAAGCCAAAAATCTGAATAAGTTGCGTTTCAAATTGTAGGTTGTATATCTCAAAAAAATAAGCTTTGAGCTTTTGAGATTTTGTTTGGGCGCAGTCCGAACTTTTTCACTAGGGCACAACCAGACTCCATTACAGCCAATTTAAGGGCACCTTCTTTTCCATATGTGTTTTGAGTGATAATTTTCATACAATTTATGAAGTAGAGATCCTATTCAGAAGTAACATGGGAAGTTTGTCAGATTTCGATCTCAATTTAACCTCTAAAAATACGCGTTATAGCTTCCTGCCACATCACAAATGGTGAATTTATTAATTTTTTCTTAATATTTAAAACATTTTCAGACCTATTTCTCAAAAAATAATTGAATGGATGCAATCTTTTGAACTCTTGGCATGTAAAACAAACTGAGGTGTCTACCTTTTTTTCATGATTTTTCATGTTCATTGCTATTTCAAAATAAAGGTCTGAACATGCTTTGAGTATGAAAATATTCTTGTTGCAAATTGATAAATTATGGCTCCTCTGCAATTTACTTTGAAAATCAGTCACCAAATATGGAAACTAGAGATTGTAAGCTTTCAAATGATATATAGTTTGTCAATATTACTTAAGGTCTTTTCTAAGATATTATTGTTTTATAAATATAATGGCAGTGACGTGAAAGTTAAGGGGTTAAAAACACATTTAAAATGACACAAATCAATAAAAATACATTACTATTGCAATAATACTACTGTACTGTGAAATAAAAAAAATATTTAACAATTATAATAATATTTTACCAAAAAAACAGTACAATTACAATACTAATATTTATGGCTGCTTTAATTTCTTTGCTTTTAAACTACAGAAAGTGTGTTGCATTTTCAACTGCATGTTATAAGAGAACCAAACTCTCAGTGTTTCCAGATGAAATGCATATAAATATGGGAAAGAAAGAAAAAAACACATACCCAAGTAACTCTGATGGATAGAACTGTTTAAAATCAATAACTCATGAATTATTCCCTCATTCCCTCATGAATCAGACTACATTGTTCACGCTGTGTGCTTATTTTTCCAACACAATAGAAATATGTTAACGTCACTGAAAGGAAAGGAATGCCAAAATATTTCCATAACGCACCTCTTTTTTGGAAGATGGAAGGCAGTAAAAAAGAAATAATGTGGGTTGGACGGTACCGTCTTGAAGTACTGAGCACCAATTTCCATGAACTTCTCCTGCAGAAATGAACAGAATGTGTGACGATACACTTTTAAAAATGTTGTTTCTGCATCCCTCACAACACTTGGTGTCTGCAGTACCTGTATGATTTTATGCAAATCAAGATACACTTCACACTTCTGCTGGGACTGGAGAAGAGACAGAGGGAATTCTGGGATTTTAGGAGACTCGGTTCATCCAGGTCCAGCGGGGAGGAGGGGACAGAGAGTTTTCCTCTGGAATCGGCTTCGCTCCCGTCCTCCTGTTCAATACTTTAACAAAATACAAACTGGGTTAAAGGGGTGTTCAGGATTTGACAAACAATATCTAAATACAATTAAACCAAAAAATGTCCCACAATGCTTTGCTCTGTGTTCAGTACCTGGATGAAGACACCAGTGTGGCTCTATCAGCTCCATCATCCTCTCCCTCGCCAATGATGAAGGTGGTGGGACTGCTACTGGACTTGCAGGTCAGCTCGTGACGTTCACGGAAAACACGTACGTGTCCGCACAGGGTCTGCAGGAAGGAAGTGATGTCGATCTCCTGCAGCGACTCCTCGCAGTAATCCATGGCCGTCAGAACGTCCTGCGAGCTCACATTGTACGCCTGCTGCAGACTGCGGTACACACCTGTCAATACAACACGGGCACATGGTCGATCAAATCAGTTCGCCATGAAAACGACACTTTGCATAAAGAAAACTTAATATCATTAAGATTTTTTTTAATTGTAACATTTTTATGAAAATGAAACGTGTACTGAAATACACATTTTTAGGAATTTCTATATCTTTATTATATGTATATTTGAATATATACACACACACACACACACATATATATTTGTGTGTGTGTGTATATGTGAAGAGTTCAGATGCAAAAGCCTCTAAGTGCCATTTGAAATTTTCTTCTAAAAATTACAATTTTTATCAAGCTTGTATATTTAAGTTCAGTAATTTCACTTAAATGGCAATGAAGATTACCTATTAATTGTCATTTAAGTGAAATTACTGAACTTAAATATACAAGCTTGATAAAAATGGTCATTTTAGAAGAAAATTTCAAATGGCATTTAGAGGCTTTTGCATACTGAACTCTTTCATATGTATGTATGTATGTATGTATGTATGTATATATGTATATATGTATATATATATATATATATATATATATATATATATATATATATATATATATATATATATATATATATATATATATATATATATATATATATATATATATATATAAATAATGTTTTTTGGACTCAATCACCATTGATAATGAATTACAAAATGTATTATTAATTCATAATTAATAAATTAAAAAAAGTGTCAATGCTGTAATGAGAAATAAAATGTCAAGAAAATAATGTCACAATGCAAAAAATCATCTTACATTCACTTTATGCGAAATATTATTTCCTATTTTTATTTATTTATTTTATCTATATGTATAAAAAAAGACTTTGGTGAGAACATGCAATAAATAATATTTCTACTTGAATTTTTGAATTGTAAAATTTCTATGAAAATTAAACACATTTTCTGCCTCCATTTACATTACTGAAATGCAAACTTTTCGTAATGTATATATCTTTATTGTATGTATATTTTTCATATAAGCATGTCTTTTCTTGATTTTAGACTATTACACTATTTACAAAAAATACATGCATTAAATAAATTAATTAAATACCTTTAAAATTACAGTCAAAAGGTATTTAATAATTATATATATATATATATATATATATATATATATATTTATATATATATATATATATATAACGTTTCTGGAACTCACATCACCATTGATAAGTATCTCAATGCTGTAATGAGAATTAAAATGTCAAGAAAATAATGTCACAATGCAAAAAAAATCATCTTTGTTCACTTTATGCAAAATATTCCTATTTTTGCTTATTAATTTATTTCAGCTATATGCATAAAAAGACTTTGTTGAGAACATGCAATAAATAATATTTCTACTTTTTGTTTAAGTCTAACTATACGTATATATGCATATGTTTGTGTGTGACCTTTGACATAGCTCTGGTAGTAGTGTTCCTGTAGAAGGCTGCAGTAGTTGGCCAGTTCCTTGTGTTTGTGAGGGTGCGTCATGAGCTCAGACCAGGAGGAGGCGCTGCTGCGCTCCTGAGAGATTGACCTGCCAGACACACACACACACAGACACACACCAGATAACATGAGGCCACAATCTGCCACACATTTCCTACAACACTACACCAGCCTTAAATAGCAGAGACAAGCAGCAGGAATAGTCAGCAAGATATCCAATTCAAAGATTCACCCACATGTTTAATTTAGGGAAGCACCACAACTTTCTATCACTTATTTGAACTTTTGACATCAGATCTCCATTTTTCTTTTAGTTTATTATCGTTGTACAATTGGATCAGATCTACACTATAAACGGCACAATGTTAGAAAATAAAACAAATTATAATATGGCAATTTATTGATTTATTTACCAGATTCTGAAAAAAACGATATTGGTACCATCGTAGCCCTCAAACCGTATTCACTTTATAGCCCTTAATCCTGTAATTTGTGGACAAATGTGGGCACAGAGGACTCGGGTGTGATCCTAATTTTTATTTATTATAAATGTTATATCACTGTCTTCGATAAAGTTTTGTCTATCCATTTATGGTGTTTTTTAATTATTTTGGGGGTATTTTTGAATTTATTTACTTCATAAAGTACCATATTTTCTATGTAAATTATGCTTATTTTATGTTTTTTTCTATTATTTTTTAACTACATTAAAATATCATTCCAATAAGTTCTTAGAGCTAAAACCTAAAGATGAAGTGACTTTGCTGTCACCTGGTGTCTTATTTTCGGCTTATTTGAGAATGCTCTAAATTACAGTTTTTCCCATTCATTTCTATGGGTGCCCATTTTTGACCCAAATACAAGATTAAGGAGTTTTTTTTCACCCACTTAACATTGTAGAATTGAGTAAAAAAAAAATCATGTGTGTTCAAGAGGCAAACTTAGGAAAATTTGTCAAGTCTTGTACCGCTCAAATCAAGGGAAGTGTTTTTAAAAATAAATCAAAACTATTTTGCCCACATTTGTACGGTTACAGGGTTAAAAACAATCATGTCTATCTAACATGTACAGGAAGCAAATGCATGCTCTTGAATTTATTAATTTGGGTCTGTATCTATTTATTATATTACACGCAGAAAGAAGGCGATTATTGACCCTATTAAACAGTGTAAAATCCATTCTAAGTGGATGATTGCCGATACATCAGTATTCCTTGGCTTATATTAAGCAGCACTCCAGTGCAATAGTGTTATATTTATCTACACTGTCCAAAGCATCATCAAATGTAAATACTAGTCGTGTTTGCTGCTGAAGAGGACAGGAAAATATCCAGCTGCAGGTTTTAGACAGCTTTAAGAGCATGCAAAACAGGTTTACAGCCATGAAGCAACAAAATCCTAGAATATATGGCATAGGTTTAAACATTTTTTGAGGTCAACAAAGCAGCAAAAATACATTAAAAGGAAAAGCGAGGTGAAAAACAAGACGTTGAGACATAAATGAACCCTAAAATGTGAGTATTCAGACAGTTGAACTTATCAGATTAACAAAGACTCATACTAATTTCATAAATAAAGTTATAATCCAGTCCTTTCACCCTAATTTTGAATGTCTTGGGATGTCCTAAATGTAAATGATGCCTACATGTTGGGAACTAACCTCCAAATTTCAGTATGTACACTATCAGTCAAAAGTTTGGATGCATCGAATCACTTTTACCAACTCTATCTGAAAAAAGCGACACAAATGAAGCCTCACTCATATATTGAGCTGCCTTGAAATGCATGAACAGGTGGAGCACATGTGATGGATATGCACTGTCAACAATGTGTTATCAGAAAGTCAGAAATTCAGTCAAATACGTCCAAACTTTTGACTGGCACTGAACATCAGAAGGCAGAGAAAACAACCCTCAGCAGGACATGAGGTCTTAAAACATATAAGACAACGTAGAGCAATCTAAATCACGGTGCATCTGAATCAATACCAATATAGATCACATATCGTAATATTTTAATAACAGGTTTTATATATATATATATATATATATATATATATATATATATATATATATATATATATATATATATATATATATATATATATATACACATACAATAAAAGTTAGTTTTCCTTCTGTTATTTTAAGACCTCATACCCATACCTAAATCTCCTGATACCCCCTCAGTCACCTTCCTAAAACAGCAAAACCCTCCAGAGAAAGAGAAAGAAAGAAGGACCATCCTCAGTGTAACAGGGCCAAAACGACCCCTCGTCCCCCCGACCCCGTTCCCGCTCAGAGGGCAACAGCAGCAAGCAGTGAGCAGGGCTACCTGTATTTGGTCTGCTGACTGAACTCCCAGTTGTCTGTCTCTTGAGCTCTTCTCATCCAAAGAGAGAACCAGACAGTAAAACATTAGGATGACCACATGATGCCCTCTGAATGATTAAACACAACAGCTCTGTCCCAAAACATAGCGAGCTGCCTACCTAGGCAACATTTGAAGGCCCATTAGGCATTAAGGGGCTTCAAAGGGCTTTAAACAATTCCAGACGATGATTAAGGGTCTTATTAAGCGAAACGATCGCTCATTTAAAATTTTTTTTAAAAAAGTGAAAGTTTTATAAGCTCAAATCCTCGCCTTGCTCTGTTCTGTGATTCGTGTTTGTGACTCTCCTGTTCAAACTCGTTTATCAAAATAAACGAATCTTTATTCGTGTCATTAGGTTCATTCAACGAACGAAATGAACGAATTGACTCTGGAAAAGATTTGTTTATTTTGATGAACGAGTTCGAACAGGAGAGTCACAAACGAACAGAGCAAGGAGACCATTTAAGCTTATAAAACTTAGAGCTTTTTTTATGAGCGATCGTTTCGCTTGATAAGACCCTTATTCATCGTCTGGAATTGTTTAAAGCCCTTTGAACAGTTTGCACTGAAACTGTCTTTTGGACCTTTAAGCGTTTGGTTCCCATTGAAGTCCATTATATGGAGAAAAATCATTCATTATATGAATGATTATGAAATCATTATATGGAGAAACAATTTTAATATAAAATAAATATTTTACAAAATATTTTTTACTATAAAATTACTATAAAATGAAAGCTATATATCTAACCAAGTTGTGTTCCAAATTTAAAGTTGATATCACAAAAATTGAAGTTCCCATGAGATTTTGTTTAGTCGTAGTACCAAAAATAGCCACCGGGTGCCATTGAATTCCATTGAATTTAATTGTATGCATTTTGCCATAACAAATTAATAAATTTCTATCCAAATATCACTTCTGTCACTAAATATGGAACCTTGAGACTCAGACCTTTCTGACAATATGTGTTTTGTCAAGATTAGAAAAGGTTTTGATAATAAATTATGAAAGATGATGCCCAAAGGGGAGGGGCCTAATAAAAAAATACCATTTCTATGGTAAACGCAACATCTAATTTCAAAACGTTTTTTTACAGGATGAATTCTGAGTTCATAAGCTTTCAAATGATACCTAATTTATGATAACTACTAAAATATGTGATATAATAATAATAATAAAAAAATATTTTTATATATATATAATATATTATACTTTTTGAGGACTTCTTAACTTTACTTTTAAAAATATAATTGTATCTTTTTTTATTGACAAATACTAGATTATGTTTTATTATGAACTTTTAGCACTAAAAACCAAAGTTTCAATTATTAAAAGTGTGTGCGTCGACTTTTTGTGACAAAGGTCAGAAACTCCTTTTTTGAGGTGCACTCTTGTCATAAATTCATATATTACTGTTCATTCCTAATTTGTAAGAAAAAAACAGCATTAAAATATCTATTAAGAGTCTTAGACCTTTCCAACGATATATAGTTTGTCATGACTAGATTAGAATTTAATAGTAATATAGTGAAGTAAATTTAGGTTGCCCGTATACAGGCAAGTGACAGTTAAGGGGTTAAAAGTGAACTACTCCTTTAAGAATGTTATAGGCCTATGTCACACTTCCTGCTTCCGGAACGCGGAGCAGGGATACAGAACTTCCGGTCAACAGTATTTCTCGATAATGATTTAGATTATCAGCCCTAATGTCTAAACCATCCGAGGTAGACTGACCACGAGCTATGAGGTTGTGAAACGAAGGTTTTTGCTCCTGTTGAAGCGATAAGTTTGTATGAAATCAACCTTGTTTAAAGAAAAACATGTTTTATCTGCGATCTTATGGAAAAAACTACACTACCCACAATTCTAAGCGTCTGCTGATTGGTCTAACTCGCTGTTACCATAGAAACGTTTACCTTAGTGTCGAACGGCTAGAGCTACTCACGGCTGTTGTTGTAGTGTACCGGGTTGGCGTAAACAGCCATACCTCAGCTGCTTTCCCACTTGAGAGTTTTCATTTACCATCCGAACCACATCGACATCGTCATATGTGACTTCAGGGAAGTTGCGGAGAGATTTGGTCCAGCGGTATCTATCGGACTGTAAACAGGGTTCCCACTATAAACCAAATGTCAAATTCCTGACTGTTCCCTGACTTTCACTGACTAAAAAGATGAATTTCCATGACCTATAATGAATTGCCGTTCACAGAATTGACCTATAATGAACAGGCCGCTGTTTTGTGGAGCATCAACCAGACAAAAAACAGCCACAGACACATTTTTCAACATTTGATAATATATAGTAGTCAACATTTGAAGTGGATCAAAAAAGAGCATCAAAGTTGTCCTATACGAACTCTTAAAAATCTTACTGTCCGAAAACTTTTGACTGGTAGTGTAGGTCTGAAATAGTTATTTGATAAATATTAATTAAATAAATAAATAGTTGAATGCGTGTGACTGCATTCGACTAAGGCAAACATGCCAGGAAAATGTAAATTTCAAGAGCTTTGGCTACAAAATGAACAATTTAAAGACTGAGTGTTAAAAGTAGACAGAAAAGCTAATGTAAAGTTTGTAAAACTACTATTGAGCTATCAAATATGGGTTAGGGTGCACTTCGCAACCACGCAAGAAGCACCCTACTTCGTTAATTTAACATGGAACATAGAATAACTAACATAGAATTAATGAATCATTATATGCACATTAGATAAACTAGCAACATTACTTTGAAGGACAAATATTATGGGTTTTTAGTAAATGTATAGCTAAACAATTAATATTTATTATGAAAAACCCATAATATTTGTCCTTCAGAAGTAATGTTGGTAGTTTATAGAATATAAATATAGAAAAATATAGTTAATCGGTATAGAAAAATTACATTTTGATAAATGGAAACTAAAATTTAAAGCAACAAACTAAATTCCCTGATATTCCATGACTTGGACAAAAAATATATAAAATTCCCTGACTTTCAATGTCTGGAATAGATCTTTTAAAATTCCATGACATTCCAGAAATTCCATGACCCGTGGGAACCCTGTGTAAAAAGCTAACCGGAAGAGTCGTACCTCTACTAAAAGACGTACTTCCTGTCTTCAATTTTTCTGTGACATAGGCCTATTGATGCTTTTATTCAAAGCACGCAGTGTTTACTGCTAATGAAGAGCATTTCAGTTTCAGATGCTGTACTGGAAGAGAGTTGTCTAGGTAGGCAGAAGGCCGCTCTATGGGGTTTGGATCAGAGCTGATGACCTGAGACCTTCAAGCTATCATGTAGCTTTCATGTGGACGTGTGTCTCAGTACCTGAAGAAGACGTCTCTGGGCTTCCGTCCCGAGCGCGGATGGACCAGCTGCTCTTTGAGGGAGTCCAGAGAGCAGTTGTAGATGTAGATTGGGCAGCGAGGTCGAGTGGCGTCTGTGCGCTCTGCTGAGACACCTGTCTGCTGAACGTGATGTGACAGTCTCGCTTTGAGGCTCTGTGAACTGCACACCATCCTTCTCTTCTGGAGCTGTTACGGGACAGAGTTATGGAGATAAACATCTCTCCCAGACATGTTACGTTTTTTATAGTTAACATTTAAGAAACAAAAAAGGTTTTAGTTAACAGTAATAACCCTGATGTGAAATGTCTGTAAACTCCCTTGTTTGTTTGTGGTTTCTGATATTACTGCAACTTTGTAGCGTCAAACCTGCATCGCTTGTGTTCATGTTGGTTTGTTCTGTAGACGTCTCCAACGCTGCTTCTGGTTTAGCTGTGGACCCCTCTCTGGACGCAGGGTGGCCCCTGACATCATCTTTATGTTGACCATTGGCTGAACTGCTGATAGAGTCTGCCTGTGATTGGCCGTTGCCATGGCTACAGGTCTCCTCCTCTTCCAGGAAGCTGCCGTTGATTGGAGGTTCAGTTTCCAGACCAGATGACATCAAAAGCTGCACATCTGCACAATCAAAATAAAATATGTGTGTGTGTGTGTGTGCGTGCATACATACATACATACATACATACATACATACATACATACATACATACATACATACATACATACATACATACATACATACATACATACATACATACATACATACATACATACATACATACATACATACATACATACATACATACATACATACATATACACACACTACCGGTCAAAAGTTTAAGATCGGTAAGATTTTTTTATGTTTTTAAAAGAAGTCTCTTCTGCTCATCAAGGCTGCAATTTTTTGATAAAAAATACACAAAAAACACAGTAATATTGTGAAATATTATGACAATTTAAAATGACTTTTTTATGTTAATATATATTAAAATGTAATTTATTCCTCTAAAAAAAAGCTGAATTTTCAGCATCATTACTCCAGTCTTCAGTGTCACATGATCCTTCACAAAATGATTTTATGCTCCAAAAACATGTATGATTATTATCCATGTTGAAAACAGTTTTTAAAATTTTTTTCAGGATTCTTTGATGAATAGAAAGTTCAAAGATCAGCATTTATTTAATTAGAATCTTTTCTAACATTATAAATGTCTTTACTGTAACTTTTGATCAATGCAACTCATCCTTGATGAATTTCTTATTTATTTCTCCCAAAAATAAAATACAAATTCTTACTGACCCCAAACTTTTTCAAGGGTAGTGTTTAATGTAACAAAAGCTTTCCATTTCAGATAAAAGCTGTTCTTTTGAACTTTCTATTCATCAAAGAATCCTGAAATAAAAATGTAAAAAACTGTTTTCAACATGGATAATAATCATACATGTTTTTGGAGCATAAAATCATCATATTAGAGTGATTTGTGAAGGATCATGTGACACTGAAGACTGGAGTAATGATGCTGAAAATTCAGCTTTTTTCAGAGGAATAAATTACATTTTAATATATATTAACATAAAAAAGTCATTTTAAATTGTCATAATATTTCACAATATTACTGTGTTTTTTGTGTATTTTTTAACAAAAAAATTGCAGCCTTGGTGAGCAGAAGAGACTTCTTTTAAAAACATAAAAAATCTTACCGACCCTAAACTTTTGACCAATCAGTATATATATATATATATATAAATTATTATTAATAACAACTACAACAGTAATTAATATTAATTTATATATGTAAAACAAAATTCTAGCAATCTATATGGTTTCAAATTGATTTTATTTTCTCTAACGTTTGCATTTACAAGTAAAAAAAAAGACCCAATAAAAATGGTAGTTTGCGAACATTCTCCAGCTGGTAATATTAGTTTGGTAAACTGTGGGCATGTTTCTTGCTTCCGGCCAAGATGTAAACGGCTAACTAGAAAGCATTAATCTCATGATGTGTGCAAACATAAAAGGACAACTGAGCTGTAATTGGTGTGGCACTGACAGATGATGCACCTGTAAATGTAGCTGGCAGGAATGTGAGCAGGATCTGCTGATGGCTGATGTATTTGGCGTAACATTTCCAGTGAGGAGATAAGCCGTCTCGCTCCAGGCCAGCTGGCTCGTCATCCACAAGATCTGCATTGCTGAAACTCTGCCAGGAACAGAGAAACACACACTGTAATCACTCTGCCAACAACACAAAGATAAATACACTACTGTTTAAAGGTTTGCGGCCAGTAAGATTTTTTTTTTCAAGAAATTAAAACTTTTATTCAGCAGAGATGCATTAAATTGATCAAAAGTGATAGAAAAAGCACTATCTAACTACTAGTCAAAGACAGTGGGTTTGTCCCAATTTGCATAATTATGCACTATTCTATGATGTTTTGTAGTATAAATAGTGCAAGTAGAGCGTTCACACTGAAAATTAAACAAAAAGTGCACTTTAAATACCCGGATGATGCACTTAAAGGAGTAGTTCACTTTAAAAAAAAACTTTTGATGATAACTTCCCCTCATTCATCCAAGATGTCCATGTCTAGTGGAGATGTAATATGGGATGACACACCTGTAGTGTGCTGGAGGAGCCCGTCACATCTTTACTGCTTCCTATCGTGTGGAAAGAAAGAACAGTGTCCTGCCTCTCCGGAGGCTTCAAACTCTCTTCTGAACACACACACACACACAGATACACACACACATAGATGAGAATAATAATGCTCTTCAATTGTCTATGAATCACTTAAAGCTTCATTGAGGATGTCTGGCATCCATTAGCATTAAGTCTTTCAATTACTCTGTTTTTTAATCATCTACTTAGTTAAAACGTTTTGTTTGTCCTTCACTGATCACAATGCTCAATTTATCAAACACTGTAGCAAGAGTAAATGCAAACCACAAAGCATCTATGGTTGTTATCCGTTTCCACTTTCCAGATATTAAAGAAATGTTCCGGGTTTAATACTAATAACTTAACCCTAAAACCATATTCTGGACAAATGTGGGCAAAATAGTTTTGATTTATTTTTTAAAAAATACTTCCCTTGATCTGAGCGGTACAAGACTTGGCTACTTTTTTCTAAGTTTGCCTCCTGAACACACACATTTTTTTTTTGACTCAATTCTACAATGTTAAGTGGGTGAAAAAAAAACTCCTTAATCTTGTATTTGGGTCAAAAATGGGCACCCATAGAAATGAATGGGAAAAACTGTAATTTAGAGCATTCTAAAATAAGCCAAAATAAGACACCAGGTGACAGCAAAGTCACTTCATCTTTAGGTTTTAGCTCTAAGAACTTATTGGAATGATATTTAAATGTAGTTAAAAAAATAAAACATAAAAATAAGCATAATTTACATAGAAAATATGGTACTTTTTGAAGTAAATAAATTCAAAAATACCCCCAAAATAAAGAAAAACACCATAAATGGATAAACAAAACTTTATCGAAGACAGTGATATAACATTTATAATAAATAAAAATTAGGATCACACCTGAGTCCTCTGTGCCCACATTTGTCCACAATTACAGGATTAAGAGCTATAAAGTGAATACGGTTTGAGGGTTAAAGGGTTAATTCACCCCAAAATGAAAACTCTCCCTCATGAATAAGAATAATAAATGAATCCTCCCAAAAGAATAATAAATGCTTTAGAAGGATTTTTCATTGCTAGTTCATTTTAAATAATGTAGAACCTTATTGTAAAGTGTTACCAAAAACATCTTATGGTAATCTGAATGGTAGTGTGATTTGTATTTGCCTGCGTGATCAGTCAAAAACAAGTCCAGTTAAATCACCTTTAATGACAGGTAGTGAGAATGGAGCCACATGACCATCTCTTTCCCGCTCCAGGATGTGATGCATGAACGCCACATGATCCTCGTCGGTCAGTGGGATCTCTCGATCGCTGAGCTCGTTCTGCAGAGAGCCGTGGAAGAGGCTGAGGAGGAGGTCGTTGGGCAAAGACGAGGCATTGTGGGACACATCCGCCTGCCCCTCTGAAGCAGAGGTTAAAGGTCAACAGAAACACAGTGAAACCATGCCTTGATTTGATGGTTGAATACAGGAAAACGGGCAACACTTTACAATAAGTTTCATTAGTTAACTACCTTTCCTTTTTTTAACTATCGGCCTTAAAGGGATACTCCACTTTTTTTGGAAATAAGCTCATTTTACAACCCAGAGTTAAACGGTTGGGTTTTACCGATTTTCGAATCCATTCAGCCGATTTTCTGATATTTAGAAGAATATCAGTAACCAGACCGTTTCTGGTCTCATTGACTTCCATACTATGGAAGACAATTGACCACATGCTAAGTGGTCTTAAAAAAAATAGTCACACTTGTGGTCTTCGGTCAAAAATGACCCCATAGGAAATTAATGGGAAATTGACAAAAACACAAAAATTCACAAATTTTTATTTATTTATTTATTTATTTTACATTTTTACATTTTTTTAAATAAAAAATCGTTTTTGAGATTGTTTCAACTATATATTCAAATCCTCCAAAAAAAGTGTTCATAAACATCTGGGGAATTCACATGCCTCTCCATAGAGAGCTGTACATGCCATCTAGTGGTTACACCATAATTCTACGCTTTTTCTCTATACTTTAACCAGATGGTGCAAATTTTCTTCAAAAAATATTTTTTTCTGAAGGCCTAGACTCTATATTAAACTAAAATACTGCATTAATAATTTTTTGAAAAAAAAAATATATATATATAGAAAAATATATATATTTTTCCATGGCAAAATAGACCATAAATATTGCATAAATATTAATAAATTCAATCAAATTGTCTCAAAATACTAAATTACAAAGAATAAATATTATAGAACAAAAATAAATTGCCTTGGTTTTACTGGGATGGAGGAAATTAAATTTTTAGGTGTCCGGTCACTTTTGACCGGGAAGATAACAAGTGTGACTCTGAAACGAAGAGCACCTGATGGTTAAATCCTGTAGTGTGAATTGGCTTAATGAACCTTATTGTAAAGTGTCACCGGAATATGAATGCAAGAAAGGACAGGATGAGGGTCGAGCCGGATGGATGATCAAGTCGTACCTCGGCTAAAGGTGTAGAAGAAGAGCTCTATCTGCTGGCACTTGGGCAAGAGTTTCATCAGGTCAAACTGGAAAGGCACAGTGTGTATGCAGTCGTCAGCGGGGGCGGGGACCTCGCCTGCAAGAGTTACCACATCACACTGAGCATACACACTGATTGAGACTGTGTGCAGGAGACATGTGATGGTGGACGTTTGTACCTGGAGCATCTTTGAGGCTGTTGAGAGGACACACCTGCTCTTTATTCTGACACAGCTGAATGAGGTACTCAAAAGTGATCATTGTGGTCATGCACGACAGGTCACGAGGAAAAATCTGAAATGGAGAAGAAAAACAACAATTCTTCAGCTTTGGCCCTGCAAGTTCTCTGCAAAAAAAGTATTTGATGTGTAAGTGGAGGTGAGGCTGCTGGTTACTAACAGCCTGAGGAATCTGCTGGTACGTGAGGTTGTGAAAGTGCCGCTGCTGGTCCTGTGAACTGCAGACGGATCCACTCTGAGGTTCGACCCCAGCACTCGGTCACCAGACTCAGCTCTGTGTCCACATCTATGGCCTCCACTTCAGTATCATTGTCATCATCTGTGGAGAAACTATAGGCAACAAGAGTTAAACCAAGTGCACACTTCCAGATGATTTTTATAAAGTAAACGTAAAAATAACTTTAATATTGTCAGTAATATTTCATTTCAGAAACTCAGGTTTACTTGTTTATCCATACTTCCTTCTTTCTTTCTTTTTTAAATTGTTCAAATGCATCAATTATGACACATCAGGTTTTTCTCAGGCATTTGTTTGTTTTGCATTGCATAAGTTTTTGTGAGACAAATTATTGGGAGATATAGTGTGACAACTGATATTTATATGATTTTATGCAAATAGTTTCAATAATGTTATAAAGATCTCATAAACTTACATGACAAACTATCAGAAATCAATCTTTTAGCCATATAAGTATCAACAAATGTACCAAATCGAATGTTTTAGCTCAGTTTTGTCCTGAGAGCTTTTTATTCTAACTATATCATATTATATGAGCCATAAAAGCCTAATGTATTAAATATGATACTCAACAAAAACACATATGCAAACTTTTTTTGTGTAAAGTTGTGCAAGTAATCATTTAATCCACGGCTAGCCGCTTACACCATGGTCATTTGCCAGCATTGACAACATAAAGCTGTTATAGATGTTTATCAATAACAATATTTGATGAGAGAAGGGAATTAAACTGATTTGGACACCTTTCAGCCAATCAGAATTGAGTATTCAGACAGACCATGGTAAAAAGTAAAATATTTATGTGTAAAGGTTCAATAAACAATTCAGTTTAATAAAAAATAATATTTAAGGCATATTTAGCAGTGGACAGAAACTCAAGTTTCTAATTACCTGTCCTTTGTAGAAGTGTAATGAGGTGGAAATAGGATGTACTGGACTATACAGGTGTGTTTTCCCCGTCCAAATCAGCTGGAAGACTCTGCATACACAGTAGAGGCTGAAAGTTAGCGATGCATCGCCAACAAAATGCTACAACTGGGCTATACTAGCAGAGAGTGTTTATTCTTTCACCTGCATTGGCAGCTCCGTCACCATGTTGACGATACCCTCCCCGCTGGCAGCAAAATGGAAGCCTTCTGACAGACGAATACTGTGAAAAAAAAAATGTGTAGATGCTTTTACCAGAAGTTGCTTATTTTGGATTTACATAAGCTTAGTAATTTTAAGATTTTACATACTATTACGGTTTCTGTTTTCTTCACTTATAAAAAACCTTTTGCTGATAATTTACTCTCCCCCATGTCATCCAAGATGTCCATGTCTTTCTTTTTCAGTTGAAAAGAAATTAAGGTTTTTGATGAAAACATTCCAGAATTTTCTCCATATAATGGACTTCAATGGGTCCAAAGCTGAGATCCAAATGAGTTCAGTGCAAACTGTTCAAAGTGCTTTAAACGATTCCAGACGATGAATAAGGGTCTTATCAGCGAAACGATCGACTCATTTAATAAATAAATAAAAATGTTTAAGTTTTATAAGCTCAAATGCTCGCCTTGCTCTGTTCTGTGATGTGCGTTCGTTGACTCTCCTGTTCGAACTCGTTCATCAAAATGAACAAATCTTTTTTGTGTCATTTGGTTCATTCAACGAACGAAATGAACGGATTGACTCGGAAAATATTCGTTCATTTTGAACAGAGCAAGGCGACCATTTGTGCTTATAAAACTTAAACTTTGATATTTATTTATTAAATGAGCGATCATTTTGCTTGATAAGACCCTTATTCGTCGTCTGGAATCGTTTAAAGCCCCTTTGAACAGTTTGCACTGAAACTGTCTTTTGGACCTTCGTAACCGTTTCGAACCCATTGAAGTCCATTATATGGAGAAAAATCCTGGAATGTTGTCATCAAAAACCTTAATTTCTTTTCAGACTGGAAGAAAGAAAGACATGGACATCTTGGATGACATGGTGAGTAAATTATCAGCAAAAGTTTTTTTAAAAGTGTCCTTTAACTTAAAAACTTTTTTAAAGTCCTTTAACTTGGGAATTTCCCAAGGATGACTCACTCAGAGAGCATGGAGAGGATATGAGCGACCGCATGCAGGCGATACAGCGTTCCCGGCCCGTTCTCACGGCCCAAACCCAGCGCTGGTGAAGGAAGTCTGGGAGAGCGACGCCACGGTGGAGGAGGCCGTCCTGCTGGCAGCCATGCTGAGAGGGGCGCCCATGGTGGCCGGCTGGCGAACAGCTCCATGTTTAGGATAAAAGAGGGTGTGGAAATCTGACGGAAGTTTCTCGTACCTGTAGTAGAGGTCAGAACAAGATTAGGGGCCAGATTTGGGCTCTAACGGAAGTCAATGTTGTAACTGTAAAACTAAAACTATTTAAAATTATTTTTGTTAATTGAAATAAAGTTAAATATAAAATTTGATGAAAAACTTTAAATTAGAAATGATGCCTTGGCAAATAAATGAAATAAAGAATACGGTGAAGTACTAAAATTACTGAAACATAAATAAAATAAAGACTTAAATTAAAATATATATATATATATATATATATATATATATATATGTATATATATATATATATATATATATATATATATATATATATATATATATATATATATATATTTGAGAACTATATATATATATATATATATATATATATAAACTAATAAAAATGATAAAAGATCTGAAACAAACTGCAATTAAATTGAAAACTGAAAACAAAAATAATAAATACTATATAACAATAATAATTAAATAACATTAATTGAAGTCAACATGTTTGCAAACCATTGCACTTGCCATATATAATGTGACAGAATATTCAATGAGAAAAGCATGAATAAAACTGTAGGAGTTAAACTCCTATAGGAGTTCAGATATAAAATATTTTTTAAAATGTACAATAAAACATAGCTGTCAACATTGAACACTGAAAATAAGGGAGATTTCCCAGAATCCATCCCCAAAGTATAATAATACCAGTTACAGCGCGAATAAGCATGAACGAGCATCTGAAAGTGTGTTAAAAGATAGAGTACAACTTATCGAAATCCGTATCATATAAAATCCGTACCTCAGAAAACCCACATAAACTCATTAGTCAGCTAGAAAACTAATAGTTTATGTTACTCTAGAGAGGAGCATTTAGCTAAATATATACACCATATTACATATGCATTATAATCTTAATGTTCTTCAATATTTAATGCATATTTGAATAAATCTGGCAAGTTTTTATGACAGCCACCATTTAAACGTTTATATTTCATATTTTTTTATTATAAAAATAAATAAAAGTGTAATTTAAGTGTTGTTATAGCTACAAAACAGTTCATTATTACCTTCACATTAGGCTAATGAAGCCTATAGGCTACAACTAGACTCCCATAGTTTACAGCATTAGTTAAGAGATTTGATTTCCTTGAGAAAATTTGCCATTTATTGTAACTGATATCCAAAATAATCAATATTGAATTGAAATTGAATTGTGAAATTTGTGTCAACACCCAGCCCTACTAAAAACGTTCATCGAGATAACAGAAATGAGATTGATAATCGTTTTATGTTAACGTCACTGACCTGATCAGTAGTTTTCGAGAGGTTTGTTGAGCACCACCACACACGGCCGGTCCGAGAGCGCCGGTTTGGGCACCGGAAGAGGCGGAGACTTGGAGGGTGAAGCATTACCCAGAATCTTCCGTTTGGTCTTTGGTGTGGCCTCCTTATTCTGGACTCGATGAGGGAAGCGCAGCCGCAGGATCTGCTCTCGAAGTTCATCCACGATCTACAAACACAGTCAGAATGACAAACACTCTTTCTCTTATGTGGGTACTGTCCTGTTCTAAAAGCAGTTTTCACATCAAATGCACTGAACTCGCCTTGTTCCTGGTGTGTGCAAGAGTTCCTATCGGGAAGCCCAATCGGCAGCACCATGCAGGGAGCTTTAGAGATCAGACGCACCAGATAGAAGGAGACGGGCGGCAACTCAGAGGCACTGTGGGAATAATGCTTGTTGAAACACTGCCTGTAAATCTGGCAAAAGTACTGTGCATGTACCTGTAAATAAGTTTGACGTATGAGTATCCCTCCACCAGCACGAAACTGCTCCAGTCCCTGAGCAGCGAGGTCAGCGCCGAGTGAGAGATCCGACACTGGACGGTACTGAACCGCCCATTACTGCCAGCGTTGTGCACATGCTTCGGGACTGGGCTGAACAGAGACATACAGCAGAGAGGGATTTATTAACCACTGATTTTTATATGATTTTTACACCCTGTATCTCCAAAACAAGTCTTTTTATATCAACTCAACTTGGTGCAAGCTAAAAAAAAGGAAAGCCATTTCAATTGTTTATCTTCAGACTAGTCAAGTCACATTAATTTACATAGCGCTTTTAACAATATGGACTGTTTCAAAGCTGCTTTACGGTGATAATAGGAAATTAAAGTAACAGAGATTGTTTCAGCAGCTCTACACTGTGTGATTTTTACCCCATCTAGTGGTGAAAAGGTATATGACCATTTAGTGAATATTAGTTTCTGTTCCTCTCAATTCCGATTTCGTTTTAACTTCTACGGTGGCCAATGTAGTCCAAGATTAACATGGCTTCCTTTAACTGTTTCTATAAGTAATTTTTAATCTGATATCACTTAATGTGGATAAAAACGTGTGTATGGAAACATAGCTAGTGTTTGGTGGTGTTGAACACAAACCTTGAAATAGGTTCCAAGGTGCAAACAATGAATAATACATTTAAAAAAATATATACACTACCGGTCAAAGGTTTAGGGTCGGTAAGATTTTTTATGTTTTTAAAAGAAGTCTCTTCTGCTCACCAAGGCTGCAATTTTTTGATAAAAAATACACAAAAAACACAGTAATATTGTGAAATATTATGACAATTTAAAATGACTTTTTTTATGTTAATATATATTAAAATGTAATTTATTCCTGAATTTTCATCATCATTACTCCAGTCTTCAGTGTCACATGATCCTTCACAAATCACTCTAATATGATGATTTTATGCTCCAAAAACATGTATGATTATTATCCATGTTGAAAACAGTTTTTTACATTTTTATTTCAGGATTCTTTGATGAATAGAAAGTTCAAAAGAACAGCTTTTATCTGAAATGGAAAGCTTTTGTTACATTAAACACTACCCTTGAAAAAGTTTGGGGTCAGTAAGAATTTGTATTTTATTTTTTGGGGGAAATAAATAAGAAATTAATACTTCTATTCATCAAGGATGAGTTACATTGATCAAAAGTTACAGTAAAGACATTTATAATGTTAGAAAAGATTCTAATTAAATAAATGCTGTTCTTTGAACTTTCTATTCAGTCAAAGAATCCTGAAATAAAAATGTAAAAAACTGTTTTCAACATGGATAATAATCATACATGTTTTTGGAGCATAAAATCATCATATTAGAGTGATTTGTGAAGGATCATGTGACACTGAAGACTGGAATAATGATGCTGAAAATGCAGCTTTTTTCAGGAGGAATAGATTACATTTTAATATATATTAACATAAAAAAGTCATTTTAAATTGTCATAATATTTCACAATATTACTGTGTTTTTTGTGTATTTTTTATCAAAAAATTGCAGCCTTGGTGAGCAGAAGAGACTTTTTTAAAAACATAAAAAAATCTTACCAACCCTGAAACTTTTTGACCGGTAGTGTATATATTCTTGGCACAAACTTCAAAAATATGGACAGTTTTGGCCTTTTAAGCAGTATTTCCAAACCAGACTCTAGTAACATTGCCCAACACTAACAGGACTAAACTATATTGGTCCAGGCTGTGTTCACTCACATGTCATGTTCCAGAATGATAGCGATGCGATGCATGTGCAGCCAGCGCTGCCAGAAGTTAGCGTCCATGGACAGGATTGGCTTCCAGTTAAGAGGCAAACTGCGATTGGCTGGAGTCTTTAGAGCCACTGTGCTGGAGGGAAAGGACCTGATGGAGAGCAGGATTGTGGTTAGTATGTTAATATCACCATTGAGAAACATTATAACAATTTAACCCTAAAACCATAATCTGGACAAATGTGGGCAAAATAGTATCGATTTATTTTTTTAATTACTTCCCTTGATCTGAGCGGTACAAGACTTGGCTACTTTTCCTAAGTTTGCCTCATGAACACACACATTTTTTTTTTTTGACTCAATTCTACAATGTTAAGTGGTTTTAAAAAAAACCTGCTTAATCTTGTATTTGGGTCAAAAATGGGCACCCATAGAAATGAATGGGAAAAACTGTAATTTAGAGCATTCTAAAATAAGCCAAAATAAGACACCAGGTGACAGCAAAGTCACTTCATCTCTAGGTTTTAGCTCTAAGAACTTATTGGAATGATATTTTAATGTAGTTAAAAAAATAAAACATAAAAAAGCATAATTTACATAGAAAATATGGTACTTTTTGAAGTAAATAAATTAAAAAAATACCCCCAAAATAATAAGAAAACACCATAAATGGATAGTCAAAACTTTATCGAAGACAGCAATATAACATTTATAATAAATAAAAATTAGGATCACACCTGAGTCCTCTGTGCCCACATTTGTCCACAATTACAGGATTAAGGGCTATAAAGTGGAATACGGTTTGAGGGCTACAATAAGTATTTTCTATGTGAATATTTGTTCAAATGCATTTATTCCTGTGATGCAAAGCTGAATTTCAGTGTCACATGATCCTTCAGAAATCATTCTAATACGATGATTTTGTGCTCACTCACCGGTGTGGTCAGAGCCAGGTGGGATGTAAAACAGAGGAACACCATTTTTTGTGCTTTCAGGGATGGTGTAATGTTCTGGGATAGAATTAAAGGACTGCAGGTGCACTAACATCTGGCTCGGTCTGATTTATGCTGTTGAGAACAAACGACATACAGCATTACTTTATGACATTAAACCTGACAGTAAAGTATATAAAAATTCCTTCTGCAATCGCTGTTAAGTAACAAGTTTAAAATCTGACACCTCTGCAGAGTGTTCCAGAAGCGACAAATGACAGGACGTCCGATAAGGCTTGTGATTGGTTTCCGCATGGTGCAGCTGATGTCATGGAGGATGTCATCAACTGCCCTCCATGGTCACCTCCACCCAGGTGGTGCGTTCGAGTGGATCCAGAGGCCAGGAGCGCGGCAAGGTACTCGAATGCGCATGTTGTGCTTCCAGAGGAGGACAAGCTTCAACTGCCAGCTGACTTCCTCCTTATAGAGATGATTACATGATTATTGAGAAATCCCAATTACCAAGGCTGCATTAAGGTGCACAGTGTGTACATTTTTGCGGCATCTAGAGAATCAGGGAACCAATACACAGAATGGGGAGGGAGTAGCATGCAACGGCGTACTATGCAACACACAGAAGCAGTTTGTTTACTGCAGTTTGCAAACTCACGCTACTAGGTTTAAAGGAGTAGTTCACCTTTTCAAGAAAAACTTTTGCTGATAATTTACTAGCCCCATGTCATCCAAAATGTCCATCTCTTTCTTTCTTCAGTTGAAAAGAAATTAAGGTTTTTGATGAAAACATTACCAGCATTTTCTCCATATGATGTGGACTTCAATGGGGTCTCAACGGTTTCAGGTTCAAAGACACTTTCAGTTTAAACTCAAACAGTTCAAAGGGCTTTGAGGCAATTCAGACAATAAATAATGGTCTTATCAAGCAAAACGATTGCTGCATTTAAAAAATAAATAACAAAGTTTAAGTTTTATAAGCTTAAATGCTCTCCTTGCTCAGGCTTCTGTGATGATGCGTTCATGACTCTCCTGTTAGAACTCGTTCATTCGAAATGAACGATTCTTTTGAAGTCAATTTGGTTCATTTAACGAACGGAAACGAATGAATTGACTCGGAAAAAGATTCATTCATTTTGATGAACAAGAGGTGGCAATGCATCACAGAACAGAGCATTGAGCTTATAAAACTTCAAACTTTGTTATTATTTATTAAATGAGCGATCAGTTGTGCATGATAGAGTCCCTATAGATCATCTAGAGTAATTTACAAGCCCTTTGAGCTGCCAGTGAAACTGTCTTCTGAACCTTAAACATTTGGACCCCATTGAAAGTCCATTATATGGAGAAAATCAAAATGTTCATCAAAGACCTTAATTTCTTCGAACTGAAGAAAGGAGAGCATGAACATACTGGATGACATAGGGGTGAGTGAATTATTAGCAAAAGCTTTTTTAAAGTGAACTATTCCTTTAAGGGATGTATTTTATCATACACAAATATTACATCTTCACCTTTAAATACCTGCCATAAGTATAACAATAATGTCATTATTTTTCAACTTCAATGCCACACCAGTATAGAGGTTAAAAGTACCTTTAGTGATGTATCTTCAATAGTGTATGCCTCTACTCAGTCTGAATAGACAACACACTGATCAAATCAACATAGCTCACTTCCTCTCGATGTGTTTCTTCCTGCGCATCACTGAAGCGGGGTTTCCACTGCACCGAACACCAGGTGTTCATTAAAGAGCCTGTGCTGGGAGACTAGAAACACAGAGGAACACAGATCAGTCATTACAGTGCTGTTCGACATAACCTAATGTGTGTGTTTATCAAAGATAAATCAATTTGTGTAACATTTATACAAAGCCAATTAAATTGTTAGGTGTATCTCAGACTTTTTATAAGTGAAAGTAAAATCAAATTCACTTCTATGCTTCCTTTCAAAAATGACTCAGCATCTTTAACCCTTTACCTGTCACCCCCTTCTGTTAATTGACATAAAAATGCACTATACAAACTTAAATGGTTGTAATTCAAGAATGCTTTGGAATATAGACTTAAGTTTGGTTTTGTTTTTAAAGAAAACAATCAGCAGATTATTACTGAAGTGAAAGCATTTAAAAAAATTAAAGTATGAAAAAGTTATGGAAGTTATAATTTACAGTAAATCAAATATACTTTATTAATATATATTTTTTTAATATTAAATAAATATTTTACAAAATATGTTTTACTATAAAATTACTATAAAATGAAAGCTATAAATCTAACCAAGTTGTGTTCCAAATTTGAAGTTGATATCACAAAAATGCTAAGTTCCCATGAGATTTTGTTTAGTCGTACGTACACCAAAAATAGCCACCGGGTGCCATTGATTCCAATGAATTTAATTGTACGCATTTTGCCATAACAAATTAATAAATTTCTATCCAAATATCACTTCTGTCACTAAATATAGAACCTTGAGACTCAGACCTTTCTGACAATATGTGTTTTGTCAAGATTAAAAAATTTTCATAATAAATTATGAAAGAAGATGCCCAAAAGGGGAGGGGCCTAATGAAAATATACCGTTTCTATGGTAACGAACAGTCCAATTTCGAAAATGGTTTTCACAGGATGAATTCTGAGTTTGTAAGCTTTCAAATGATACCTAATTTATGATAACTACTAAAAAATGTGATATAATAATAATAAAAAAATAATATATATATATATATATATTATACTTTTTAGAGGACTTCTTACCTTACTTTTTAAAATATAATTTTATCTTTTTTATTGACAAATACTAATTATGTTTTATTATGAACTGTTAGCACTTAAAACCAAAGTTCAATTATTAAAAGTGTATGCATCGACTTTTTGTGACAAAGGTCAGAAACTCTGTCTTAGAATTTTTTGAGGCGCATATATTCATAAAACTCATATATTACTCTTCATTCCTAATTTGTAAGAAAAAAACAGACCTAAAATAAAAATATCTATTTAGGAGTCTTAGACCTTTCCAACGATATATAGTTTGTCATGACTAGATTAGGATTTAATAGTAATATAGTGAAGTTAGGTTGCCTGTATACGGGCATGTGACAGTTAAGGGGTTAAACATTGCGAAAAGGAATAAGCAGATGACTGAGTGAAACTTCATATGACCAAATGTCAAGAGCATTTATGAAATCGCCTCTAATGTAATGTGAATGTATTAATTTTGCTTAATTATAAAGCAGAACTGAAAGTTCACAGAGAGGTTGAGATCCAGAGTGCTGAGAGCTCTGTTACTGATTGCTTTGCTATCTGATGATGTATTGTGAAATAACAGAGTGTTTTAAGTGGACAGAACAATCCTCTCTTGGAAATATTGAAGTGCTCAAACATCTCTGAATGATTTTCCTTCCTTCTCTGCGGTTCTGAAGATCTCATTTTGACTAAAATACTATTTTTTAAATATTTTAAATATAGGGAAGCACAAAACACTAAACTTGGTTCTACTACAGGGCTGTTGAAATGCTTGATTCTGATTGAATGAAGACGTTCTAAGGTGTGCAATTATTTTCACAGCTAAGAGTAGTTCGGGCAGGTTTGACCGCATTACAGTTCCATATCACTGCGCGTAGTTAAATCTAATCATGGAAAATAGGATACAATTCATAACACGGAAATAACATGCAACATGCGCTTCGATATACAATTTCGAATATCTAACTTCACAATCAATGGACACATACAGTTTAATTTTAATAAATAAAGTATAGTCCTATCTATAATAGGCTAAATAGAAAATTAAACTGAATAGGCTATATAAATAAATTAATAGTCCTGCTGCACGTTTTTTGTAATTATTCCAGATAATATAACAAATAAATAATTATTGATTGGCCTACTTGTTAAAAGGGCTTTGTGTGTTTCATTTATTGGGTTATCAACTGTCAAATGATAGAAAACAAGAATGAACGAATTAATTAAAACGAATTTAATTAATTAATAAATAAATAAATAATAATATTATCATATTATTTTATTATAATATAATATTAATATTACTATAATATTAATTATTAATATTACATAATATAAAAATATATAATAAAAGTCTCTTTATTTCAGCATCTCTCTCTAATAACTGCATTAATAACTTTATTAATAACTGCATTAATGTTTTGAGGTGTGGTAACTGTAGTATAAGTGGTAATAATTTATTTATTCAGGCTGAATTATTAGAAAATTAATGCACACCGAGGTGGTCAATGCAGTCGATTATTCCTTTCTTAAGGTATTTATCTGACAAAAATATTTGGCTAAAAAAGGCAGGTTTTATTTCACTATGCAAAACAAAAATGCATAGAAAAACAAAAACAACTCACCAGCATGCATTGACTACAGCATATTAGTTATTAATAATTTTGTTTCTGTATGTGTTCAATATTTCTTTGCGTGACAGTCTGGCCAAAAATTATTATGTTGGCACAATTTCATTGCATAATCACAAGTAAAACAATTGACTCCAAGCGCAACTATACAATACGCAAAGAAAGAGTTGAACACTTCTATAATAATTTCAAATAAAGGGGTGAAGATGTCAATTTTCCTCAGGCCAGACATCATGTTTGGCCACTACTGTAGTATAATAGTACATTTCCTATATTATAAGATACTGCAGGCTCATGTTTCAAGAAAAACCATGGACAGTTTGAAATGTTAAAACAATGAAATACTCAGCAGGACCTTCGGTTAGAGCCTGAGTTGAGCTTACAGCAGTAGTACTCCGGGTTCATGGACTCGCCGGTCCTCAGGAAGGAGTATGTAGGAAGGAGGCGGTGGTAAGCGTTCATCTCGTTACCGGTCAGAATCCGACTTCGGGACACATGGACAGATGAGGAGCCAAAGGTTGCCATGGAGATGAACTTCATCAGCTCCACGATTGGGTGATGTAGCCGAAACTACAGTCGTAGGAGTATGCGCCGCCCACCTGAGGGAAACACAGATTGAACAAAAGGGAGTGTTATGCTTTATTACAGACCGGTTACACATGCAAACTAAATCTAAAATATTGTTCAAAAGTTTGGGGTCAGTTTTTTTTTTTTTTATAAAATAATATTTTTATTCAGCAAGGACACAATAAATTGATGAGCAGTAAAGACTTGTTTAATATTTAAAAATATTTCTATATCAAATAAATTCTTTTTTAAACTCACATTTATGTTTGAACGGCAAATATTATACAGCATATTATAATGATTTCTGACAGATCATGTGACATTAACATTGAATCACAGATAAAAATTACACTTCAAAATATAATCAAATAGAAAACACAAATTTTCAATTGAAATAAAATTTCACAAAATTACAGTATTTTCTGTATGTATTGATCAAATAATCGTAGCCCTGATCAGCAGAATTTTATTATTTTTTTAATACCGATAGAATGAAACAAAAAAAGTTATTGGACTTTTTATCTCACAATTCTGACTTTTTTTCTTTTTCTCACAATTGCGGAATTTACATCACAATTCTCGACTCTGTATTCTCAAGAATTGCATGATATAAAGTCAGAATTGCGATATATAAAGTAAGAAATGCATGATATAAAGTCGAAATTGCCGAGATATAGTCAGAAATGCGAGATGTAAAGAATTTCCCTAATAACTCACAATTGCAAGTTTATATCTCACAATTCTGGGAAAATATGTCAGAATTTCAAGATATAATCTTGCAATTGTTAGAAAAAATTGTAAGATAAAAAGTTGAAATCTTGTCTTTTTTCACTATTCCAACTTTATTTTTCATAATTGCGACTTTTTATCCAGCAATTGATCTTTATGTCTGAGAATTATCGACTATTTCTCACAATCGACTATTTCTCACAATTGCGACTTTATATTGTAGCAATAGCGACTTTATTTTTCAGAATTGCGACATTATTTCTCAGAATTGCGACTTCATATCTCATAACTGTGAGATTAAAAAGTCGCAATTATTTATTTACTTATTTTTATTCAGTGGCGGAAGCGAGCTTTCGTATCAAACCCTTTGAATGGTAATGTAAAGAGCATTAATATATTTGTGGCAGCCAGACTGAACATGCTCAAAATGGATCTGAGCAGTACTTGAACAAAGGAACAGGCGATGGTTCCACTTCTCAGCTGGTTCAGCAGAGTCTCACACACAGCTACATCAGGGACGCTCGTCACTCCGTCTGTGATGATTATTATACCTGCAGGACAGCACAAAAGATGATTAACTGTACTTTATGCATTACCATTCATAGTGCCCACTCAGCAGCCGAACCACATTTTGGTTTGTTCTTACGTGTCATTTAGCCACGGGTAAATGGCGTCTTTAAAATCATTCATAGTATAATTAATTTTGTTTCTGGGTGCTCTGATTAAAACTAATGAATAAATGTAAAATAAATGGTTTGTACTTGTTCATACTTGTAGTTCAGTTCGCTTGAATTAAAATAATAATTTAATCCTGGTCCGCTTAGCGCTCACATTACTGAACATCCAAAACAATGCTGTGTTCTGGGCTAGATGTGCTCATTGTATGTGCGTAGCTACATATGATGGTATCCTGACCAGCTGAGAACTAGTGAAGAGCTTATAAAGTGTGTAAACGAGTCAAAACAGCGGAAATACGGTACGTTTTCTTACACAAACTGCTCGTTTCATGTCTTAGGCCATCAGTGTGTACTTACATTTCCGAGTCATTAAATCATGTTTAATCTGGACTTCTCTGTGCATGCTCTTTGAGGTGGTGACCATAGACCTGCATTATATGACTGACAGACAAGAATGGTTTGACCTAAAAATATCAAAATTGAAAATACTGTGGAAACAAAGACACCTACATCTTGAATGCCCTTGAACTGTCACTTAAAGTCGTTTGGAAGTGGATCGAGACTAATCTTCCCAGTGTATCTAGATCCGCTGCTTTTGGTTTCGGATGGCAGCGTTCACACTAACAGAGCAATCGCACCAGAGTTCATTTCAATCCAACTAAACATGCCAAGTGTGAACCTATATGCAATGCTCACATCATGTGGGGAACAGGAAAGAGACACTGACCTGCACCAGGAGTTTGGAGGCAGAAGTTCGCAGCGCCAGGATCCCCTGCCTCACCATGCTGACCAGCCCCACATCGGCCGTCACCATTGAAACCCCCGGCTTCCTCAGAGACGCGTTCCTCCACAACCTCATTGGAGAAGGACTGATAAACAGATCCATTGAACTGAAGAACATACAGAGAGATGTTTTTTAGACATAAAGTGTCTCTGATGTAACAAATTCAAAATCTTATTCCAAACATACACTACTGGTCAAAAGTTTAGGGTTCGGTAATATCGTTTAATGTTTTTGAAAGAAGTCTCTGACTCTTTGTCTCTTTATTTTGAGCATAAATACAGTAAAGACTATTGAGAAATATTATTACAATTTAAAATAACAAGTGAAAAGATGTTAAAATGTATTTTTTCCTGTGATCAAAGCTGAATCTTCAGCTCCACACTCCACTTTTTAGGATTTTATGATTAATAGAAAGTTCAAAAGAAAATATTTGAATTATAAAAAATACTTTGTAACATTCTAAATATCATTACTGTCACATTTGATAGATTGAAAGCCTCCTTAAAAATAAATATCAAATAAAATATAAAATATAAATAATTTATATAAAATAAATAAATTAAAAATCTCGCTAATCCCAAACTTTTGAATAGTAGTGTATGACAAGACCTGTAAAATTACACAGACACTAATTAAGCAACAACATATGAGAGGTTATGCAAAATCAGCACACAGAACAATGGTGCCTTTTATAATTTTACACTTGAAAAAAATCAATGTGATTTTTCAGTGAGTTTACTGATGCCAAGTTATTGTTTCAAAACAATAAATAACATTTAACCAAGGCTTAAAATTAACTTTTTGCTACACATGCATAAGGCGACTAAAGAATATGTATCGGTCATAAATATTTTTACTGGCCATAAATTTTTTTTTTTAAAAAGACAGTAATGACATTTACAATTATGTATTCCAATTTTGATACCACAGCTAAACCTACTAGCCTAACTAACTAATGGAATTTTTTACAAATTATTAAAGACAAGTAAACAGTCAGTAATAAAATAAGAACTAATAATCAAATTACAAGCAAAAGCACAAATAAATACAATATGATACAAATTAAATAGTACAGGAATTTAATTAAAGGAGCAAAAGCAAAGTAACTGCATTGCATAAATAAGACATCCTTATTAATTATTCCTTCTTAAAGTTAAATAAGGAATAATAATTCCGTATTTAGGAATTAACAGTAATTCCTAATTAAAGTTAAATAAGGAATAAATAAGTTTAAGTCCTTATTTCAGTCAAGATTGATTAACAATAAAAACAGTCAGCATCAGGAATATTAGGCTGCCGTCACTTTAAGAGCGAATTTCAAACCTAATACACTGATACTGATACACATGCGTTAACTTTCTCAACTATTTACATCCACTTAAGACATAACCGACTAGGATTACTAGGATGCTCGTTCATTTTGTCAGGGAATTTGTCCATTCAAGTGCAAGAAGACGTGAAAGAGAGCTCAGTTTAGTAATTTAGTAAAAATATTACCGGGCAACTGGTGAGTAACACCGTTTTATACACAGATTTTTACTCACATGCATTTGGCACTTGGTTAGTGTTAATTATAGGCCCTGCATTTAACTTCCGCAAGTGCTCTTGCCTGATTGTGCTGCTGCTGTAGGACGTCAGCGATGCTGCTCTCCACGGCTCTCAGCTGCTGATAGATCTGATGTAAGAACTGCTCCAAATCCATGCAGTCCAGCTGACAGCCCTGAACCAACACCTGAAGGGCAGAATCATGGCATACAAGCGGTCAGAAGTGTGCATTAACTAATATGCATTTATAGATTCACAATGACCCAGACCTGATGGGAACTAAGGCCAATGATGGAGGAATACGCCAGAATCGCGATGAAGATTCTCTGGCTGGAACAGGTGATCAGTTCCTGGGACTTTAAAGGGTTTTGCCCAGACCAATCAAGCACCGAGACAGAGCATGGAAGACTTCGTCAAAGATCATCTCTCCTGTGCTGTCATCCTGAAGACAAGCAACATATGACAATGTACTCTTAAACAAGCCACTGAATGTGATGGTGGCGATGTCTTACCACGATCCCGGTGGACAGGGCTCAGGTCCAGCTCGATGATGAAGCGGTACGGCGAGCCAGGAAAGTCACGCGTGTGGAGGGAACCAGCAGACACGAGCAGGACGAGGAAGGAGAATCGGGCTGCCATCCTTTCGGGGTGATGCTCAAAACATCCAGCTCATTCTCTGACTTCAGCTGAGAGATGCAACACAAACATGACCAGAGACACACACAGAGAGAGATTCTCTATGATGGAATACAATGTCACGATGATGAAGATCTGAACTGATCTGGGTGAAAGCTATTGTTTGCTTTTTCAAGGTATAAAAGGAAGACCTTAGACATGCATGGAAATAGAATAATTTATTAAAGATTAATAGGCTGATATTTGCCCATTTTAAAGGTTATTGTTATCAGCTTGTATATATTGTGCCAATTAAGTGTTCATTTAATTTAATGACTACCATCAATACACTACCATTTTAAATGTTTGGGGTCAGTAAGAATGTTTTTAAAGAAATTAATGGTTTTATTCACCAAGGACATGTTAAATTGATCAAAGGTGGCAGAAAATACATTTATAATTGTGCAAAAGATTGACGTTTCAAATAAATACTGTGCTTTCTATTCATTAAACAATCCTGAAAAGTGTTATTCTTTCACAAAAAATATAAACCAGCAAAATTTTTTCAACATTCTTATGAATAATAAGATATTACATTTCTGAAGGATCATATAACATGAAGATAGGAGTAATGATTAGGGCCCTATAAAATTCGTTTTATTTTTTCCCAAATTCTATTTTATTTTTTCCCAAATTCCGTTTTTTCCGTTTTAATTTTTGCAAATTCCGTTTTTTCCGTTTTAATTTTTGGGAATTCATTTTTTACCCTTTACTCTTATTTTAGTTGTAAAAAGAGTGTGCTTTTTATTCCGTGATCGCAGAAATTATAGGGCCCTAAATGATGCTGGAAAATGAGCGTTGGCATCAGGAATTAAGTACATTTTAAGATATATTCAAAAGAAAACAGCTATTTTAAACGGTAATATTTCAAAATATTACTGTTTTTATTTTTGATCTCAGGTGAGCAAAAGAGACCTTAAAAACCCTTACTAACCCCAAACTTTTGAACGATAGTGTATCAGGAGTGAATCACCTATCATTCACCCTTTTCTCCATCGGAAAACCATCAGTCGACCACAAAACAATCCCAGTCGGTCTCTTACCAGCTCAGACGGTGGACTGGGCCGAACGCAACCTGATTGAGCCGGCTGAGGAACCATGACAGACGCACGTTGCGTGATATCCTGTACTCCTCCTTCATCAGCAGGTACACATGCTCAGCCTCCTCCACCTTCACACACACACAAAAAAAAAGATTTCATTAGGAACAAGATGTTATCTCAAAAAAACTGCCTGGTCTTTGTTTTTTTGAAATGAGGTCCAAAAGGGTTCCAAAAGTCTAAACCCACTGCCTTTTCTAATTTAATATTAAAACACATAACTAATGATATTATCACAACAACAATTTGAGTGCAAAGTTTAATTATAAGTCAGGGTCAGATATTAACCAGAGCAAAAAGAATACCCCAAATATTTCAAATTAGCGGGTATAGCGAAAACTAACATATATTCTAACATTTGATATATTTCATCATGTTTATCTGGTTATGATTATATCTATATACCTGTGTACACTGTCACTTTGAAAGTGTTGTGTGTGCTTAGTTATTATAAAGTTGTTAATTTACATTAATTGATTCAATTAAAGGATTTGAAGTAAATAGACAGCACAACACTTATAAACAATGTTATTTGGTTAAAAACATGGCATCATGAAATAAAAAAAGCCCTACAAAAAATGTAAAGAGAAAATACCATGAATCCTCTGAGAAACGGAATAAAACTAACATTTCAGATTTCACTTTGGACATCAAGTGGCAACTAAACAAAACTGTTTGGCATACAAAAGTAAAGGGAAACAAAAAGGTTTTTATAGGTTTTTTGACAGGACTGAAAAACGAGTCCAGTGCTGAGAGACACTTGCTGCAGTTGTTGTCCCACAAACCGGAGAAATTTTTAAAAGCTTCGGCTAAATTTGATGAACAGCGATAAATACATGCAGTGTGTCCACACTTAATGCCATTTAAATATGATTTACGAACAGCATGTTGTTGTTGTTGTTGTTGTTGTAGTTGCTGAGGGAGTGGCTGCAAACACATGACAGAACTGCATTCATCTAATTTATTCCTAACCTCTGCGTCAACTTTTTGCAAATATCTCTTATTTAAAAAAAGAAAAAAAGATTTATAGCAGAAAATGCATTCAGTGTAAAACTAACAGAATAAAAGTCTCAAATTATTCTAAAATAAGCATGTTCCTCCTGTTCTGTTTATTTGCTCTGTTACCTAACCTGTAAACAATTTCCGAAGAGGAACTGAACAAAACAAACAAACACAGTCAAAGTGAGAGTTTAATTTACCTCATTGTCCTGTCTGTCTGCCATGCCGTGCTTCGCATTACTGGCGGGTTGTTTTTGAGCGAGTTTTAGAGGGTTTGTGTCAAAATCTGTAAACTGCAGCTCGTCTGACTGCAGCTGCTTCACTTCCGGTTCCCCAATTTAAAATAAAAGCCCTCTGATCATACCTTTTTACAGTACACATGATCCTGTGTGTACAAGTTATAGAGAAAATTGTGTTTGTGTACGAATACAAACGTGCAAATTCAACTTTTCACTAATTATCAAATATAATAATATAATACATGAATAAATAAATAAATAAATAATATAACAAATAATCTAATATTATTATATTAGGTATAGGTATTTAATAAAAAAAATAATAACAAAATCTACCACTAATATTATCACAGTGCCAATTTGATTGATTTTATTGTTAATTATGACTCGAAACAGTAAGGAACCATTCTTTCGGACGCGTTTTGACAACCGGACTCGAATTACTGCAGCGAGTGTTTGTTTACTTCCGCTCAGTGTCGTTGCGCTGGTCGCTGTAAAATGCAGGTAAACTGATTTAAAAATTCTCACTTTATGTCCATTTTTGCAGCTGTTTTGCATTTCGAAAACATAGTTATGAATAATGACACTAGCACGCAGATAGTTTGCGAGAAGATGACTTTTTGCGGGTTTTATTTGCTGTCATGCTAACGGTCGAGACAGAAAAACGCGTAAACGGTTATTGTTGTGTTAGTGTTGTATAAGAGCTGAAGGATGATCTGTTTGTGTTTTATTTCAATAGCAGCGGGAGGAGAAGCAGCTGGAGGCGTCTGTGGAGTCTCTGGTCACTCGAGTTGCTCATCTGAAAGGTTCCCTGCAGAGTTTCATTTATAAACTGGAAAATGAGTATGAGAGGCTCACGTGGTGAGTAAGAACTACACCTCTTTCCTAATCAACTCCACATTTTCGCTATGTTGTTGACGCTGATGTTTTGGATTCAGGCCCTCTGTGCTGGATAATTTCGCCTCTTTTGTCTGGGCAGCTGAACACCATCAACAAGCTGTTGAGAAATGAGAAGACTCCATCATACAGGGTCACAGGTCATCATCCCTCTGCTGCTGTCTCCTGATCGAGATGAAGAGCTGGCGGTGAGCGCTTTCACAAAGTCACCCTGGTTATGATGACACCATAACCCGCAAAAACAGGCCTTTTAATTTCAAGATGCAACCTTTTGTTACTTCTCAGAAACTGACAGAGCAGCGAGTGCCAGTGTTCAGCCATGAGATCGTGCCAGATCACCTCAGGACGAAACCTGACCCCGGAGGTCGAGGAACAGGAGAAACACTTGAGCGCTGAAGCGGCCCGGATCGGCCCTGAAGTAGCCCAGGTGAGCACGAAATTCATCCCGCTTGACAAAGCAACACCTCTTGAACCATTTAGAAGTAGTAACCTCCTAGCAAGACACCTACATCCTTTAAAACTCAAATCTGATGGCACAGATGTTCAGACTAAATGGAGCTTGTTTAACCCTCTGATACACTTGTGATCCTCTGTGGTCAAAGCAGACAGTAATAATATAAATATAAGTATAGTCAAAGGTTAAAAACTAGATCTCACTTAAGTAATTGTATTATCATTTTTCATTTTTGTTGAAGATATTTTGATATTTAGAGATTATATATAGAGATGAAGACCACAAGAGCTTTACTAACCTTTAAACCACTGTAAACACAGACGGGCTTAGATTAAGCGAGGATTAGGCCTTAGTTTAATTAGGACATTTAAAGTACTCTGTCTTAGTAAAAACATTACTCGGAAGCATCTTGAGACAAAACAATGGCCCTGAAATATTTTACGATGTATCAGTGCAAGTTGTGATCAGTTAAAGAGCTCATCTTGCTTTATGTCAAGGCTTAATCCTTGTCTGTGAAACCGGGGATTGGTTGTTGAATTTTGTTCTGTTTTCTTTTTAGAAACAGATCCAAACATTGAATAAACTTTGCTCAAGTCTTTTGGAGAAGCTGAATAATCCTCGTGACGACAGAGACTCTGAAGCATCAGGTAAACATTAACCGTCGCTCCTAGTTTTATATTTGCCAGTGTTTCATGTGTGCAAAGTCACATGATGTTAAAAACGGATGCTTCTCTTCAGCTTTAAGACAAAACAAGCCGTCCTTCAACCCGGCCGACACTAACGCACTGGTGGCAGCGGTGGGCTTCGGGAAGGGTCTGTCGAAATGCAGACCACCTGGACCCGCTGGCCCCGGGTCACCCGGACAGCCGATGATGTCAGCGGGCCCCACGCTACACCAGGTCACCGTCGCCGGGCCTCGGGTCATCAGCCTGGCATGGGGGACAGGTCACCCAACAGCAGCCTGGACAACCTGGTACCACATTTAATAACATTCACAAACGCATTTAGGCTTGAGATCAGCATTTATCATGCTAATTACATTTTCTGTTTTAACAGGTAAAATGCCCAGCAATATCAAGACTAACATCAAGTCTGCATCCATGCATCCTTATAACCGATGAGTTTCATGTATGAAGCATTTTGTGATTCGATGTTGTGAGATAAAAAAGCTAATTTGTTTTGTGCATTTTCAATAAACGAGTTTGTTGAAAGAATCTAGTGTCTTCTAATTTTATCACAATCAGGCTTGAGGATTTCAAAGAAGGAACATAGTCTGTTTTAGTCACTAGGTGGCAATATTGGCTTTTTTAAAATGTCTGTCAAATAAGTGCTAATGAACCTTTTAAGTTTAGGATCAGGAAGATTTTTTTAGAAACAAAATACTTTTATTCAGTACAGAAGAATTAAATTGATTTTAAAAAATGACATTAAAGACATATTACAAAAATGTCTATATCAAATAAATGCTGTTCTTTTGAACTTTCTAATAATCAAAGAATCCTGATAAAAAAAATCACATATCAAGGTTTCCACAAAAATATTAAGCAGCACAACTGTTTTCAACATTGATAATAATCAAGAAAATAAATGTTTCTTGAGCATCAAATCATCATATTAGTGTGATTTCTGAAGGATCATGTGACACTGAAGACTGGAGTAATGATGCTGAAAATTCAGCTTTTTAAGCATTTAAATTCAAGCATTTAAAGTGTAATAACATTTTACTAAAACTCGGAAATCTTACTAACTCCTAACTTTTGAACAGTAGTGACTTTTGTTTTGTTTTGTTGACCTGGGAGCTTTCTTTTACAATTTCAATATGTTCCTCATTAAGGTGATAACAGTGTTATAAGTGTGCACTGTAATTCGTTTCATTCTAGTTTGGAGTCATTTTAGTACCATGGTGTTCTTTGTACCTCACAAATACATGATCATCAAAGTTTCTTTTATCATTTATTTTCACACATTGAGTTGCTCCATCAATAAATATCATACACTTTAGGACTGGGCGGAAAGTATTTTTCTTTTAAAGTGCTCCTATTTTGTTATTTTAATGGTTCCTAATTTAGTTTGAAGTTTCCTACAACAGGTTTACATATGGAAGCTTGTTTCCGCCACTGAATAAAAAAAAATAAATAATCGACTTTTATCTCGCAATTGCAGATATAAAGTCAGAAGTGTGAGAAATAAAGTCGCAATTGCGAGATATACAGTCAGAATTGCGTGATACGAAGTCGCACTTCTGAGAAAAAGAGACAGAAGTGCGACTTTTTATCTCACAATTCAGACTTTTTTTCTCACAATTGCGAGTTTATATCTCACAATTCTGACTTTATAACATAATTTCGAGTTTATATGTCGAAATTCTGACATCTTCTTCTCAGAATTGTGAGATATAAGACAATTCTGTGCATAAAGCTAATTCTAAAGACTAACTTTTTCCCCTCAATAGTTTAAATCTCACAATTCTGACTTTAAATCTCGTAGTTCTGACTATAACACGCATTTGCAACTTTATATTTCGCAATTCTGAGCAATAACGTCAGAATTGTGAGATGCAAACTCGCAATTGTGAGAAAAAAGGTCAGAATTGTGAGATTAAAAGTAGCAATTTAGCTTTTTTTTTTTTCGTTCTGTGGCGGAAACAAGCTTCATATTTACATGCATCCACGGTCAAAAACACTCTTTAAACTTCTCCTACCTGAGTGATGCTCTTCTCTGATTGGTCAGATCGATGATTGGTCTGTTGTGATTGGTCGGCCGCTTACAGCTTTCCTCAGCGTTTGATATTCAGATACGAACGATGGCGTCGTTTTTACCGCATCAGTTCCAGCTCGAGTCCTCGTCCTGTGGAACTGGAAGTGCATTAAAAGTGGATTTGCAGCGCAGAAAACAGCATCTTCTCCACATGAACAACACAAACTCTTCCAGTCTCAGCGAAACTACAGTGTTTGAGGGCGGAGCAAAGAGACGCTGTTCAGCCAATCAAGGCCAGAGGCTGGAATTATGAAAATGTGTTACATTGATCTTTACAATTTTGCAAACCTTTTACATTCACAAACAGCTTGGTTACACACTGCATGAAAGAGAATATTTTAAAAAAAAAGCATAATAAATTGATCTGCACCATCAGCCTGTGATAACCTGCCAACCAGCGCTGATCCCGTGACATCACACACCTTCAGTATCACCTCACATCGTGGGGGTGTTTAATGGTAAATCTAAAAGTGAAAATGAAAGCGGTTTGGGACCCTTTTGAATCCTTCAAGCCAATTAGCACATCAGGAACATCGCTGGGTGAAACACGAATCTTCTCAGAGGACTCCCAAATTTAATCACATTCCTAAATTTGCACATAAATTAGGTATAAAATTCCAGTTCCCTTTTGTGTTGTGTGGGTGTTAATGAATACATAAGAGGAAATAATCACTGAGAACGAACTGCTTTGAGTTTCACGCTTTTGCCCACCAATTCAGAACTAAAATGGTCGAAATAATCAGTCATATAGCCTAGCAATTGGAAAAATTCTCCTTTTATTTCATCATAATGCACAATATTATTTTATTCAACATTATTATGTCATCATTAGCAACCGGATAGCAAACTATTTTGTAGTTATTTAAAACTTCTGTCAAAATGTAAAATCTTTCACTTTAATTCTTTGAGATGAATCATTATCAGGCATGACATCACATGACATGATGAATGTAGTCAAGACAAAAGAAGAGCATAACGTGTGTGTTCTTGTGTTATTAGTGTAGAAAACTCCTCTATATGAGGTCAGCATGGCCTTCAGCACAGCTCAACTCACATGATGACAGCGTCTGTTATTTGTTCTGTTGCTCATTTTAGGGTTACTGGTCCCGTTTGAGCAACAAACATGGATGTCATTTTGTTTTGGGGGGTTTTAAGTCACCATGAAATAAAATTTGAGAATCCATATTTTTTTATGAAATATTGCCGTATTTATTATTATATACATCCTCATTGTGCCTCATAATCTTGAACCAGAATAACTTCCTCTCGCAGCATCTCTTCTCTGATGACGAGGGCGGGGCTATAACCTGTCACTCACATGAGATCAGATCAGCCAATAGCAAACCACACCAATCCAATCAATTCCTCACAGACACAATCAAGCCCCGCCCACATTTGTTATTGTTTCAGAAGTGTTTCACTAATACATATGACACAACAGAGAAGAAAAGACAAGCACAACTTCTGTTTCATGTAGATCTGTTGATTGACTTATTTACGTAATTTGTAAATGAATGGTGCTTTAACTTCCAGAACCAGACTTTTGCACACTGAAATATTTATTATATTTTCTGTTCTCCATTACCATTTCCCTTTAGGGGCTCCATTGCAACCAACTTTCTGAAATCACCCAAAACAAGGGATGCATCGATATATGTTCGGCCGCCATATCGGTATCACCCGATATATGTTCGGTTTTAATGTTATTGTTATCGGCCTGATAAGAAAAGTTGGCTGATATATTAAAGGATTAATGGATCAGCTGAGAGACTTCAGATGTGCACTCAACATGATGTTTTTTGAATTGCTTGAAATATGATTTAAATCACTTTTTAAAAAAGGAAAATACAGTTTGTCAAAATTTTAGATGTTTCTTTTTCAAAAGCATTGATGCATTATTAATAATAACTAGCACTTTTATTTTTCTCATATTATTTTCATTGACAAAATAGTGATTCTTAATATGCGAGGAATGTTGTCCAATGACCTGTTTGCATTATTTAGCCAAAAGAGTTCATCTGATTTCACAGATTAATTGTAAAACTTACACTGGTTCAAAGTAGGATACTCTATTTATTTGATTTATGTTGAAGTGTTGGGACTTGACTTCTAATGATGAGACTTTTGTTTTGTAATCAGGCTCTCAAAAATCATATACAAAGTTGGATTTAGAATATATCGGTTATCGGCTTTTCAATCTAGAATTATGGTTAGGCTTTAAATTCTGGTTATCGGCTTTCAATCTTGAATTATCAGTTATGGGCTTTTCAATCTAGAATTATCGGTTATCGGCTTTAATCAGAATTATCGAGAATTATCGGCTTTCAATCTAGAATTATCGGTTATCAGCTTTAGAATTATCGGTTATCGGCTTTCAATCTAGAATTATCGGTTATTGGCTTTCAATCTAGAATTATCGGTTATCGGCTTTTAAATCTAGAATTATCGGTTATCGGCCTAAATTTTCATATCAGTGCATCCCTAAACAATACCTAATGCAAATTTGCAACACTTTAATGTAAGATTTGTCACCAAAAAAAACTTAATTTTTTGTTTATTTGTGTGTTTTTTGTTCTTGTTGTTATGGATGAATTCTATCATCTATATGATTAAAAAAATGAAGTTCACAGATATGCAAGCACGTGTCTTGTTTTCGTCTTGCAGGGCATTTCCCAGTGTTCAGTGGGGCAGGGACAGAGGAACTGGAAGTGACAGTGGCCTTCAGTCTCATCTGAGCCTCACACATCATCATTATTCTGGAAACTCTTCTGTTCCAGAGACATGTAGAGCTCATCACATCTGAGCTGAGACAGAAATAACAACAAAGATTTACCCATGCACACACTTAAATAACTTATCAAACAAATCAACTTAACCTGACCCACAATCCAGCAGAATGTGTCGGGAAACAGTAAAACTGCAAATCAAACAGGCTTTTTGTTCTGCCAAACGCACTTTTAATCCTTCAAAACAGTGATAATTGTTTGACAAGAAAGACAGAATAGACACAGGTCTGCATGAGCTTCCTCCAGGACTCTGACAATCTGCCATCGTCTTTCAAGGGTGTTTAGATTGTATCCGCATCCCACACTTTCGCGCTTCGTTTTCGATCCGTGTTTCAAAGAGATAAGTTTGTGTTTGTCTCGAGGCGTTCTTTTCAAAGACGCGCGCGCACAATGCGACGACGCACGTCTGATTCATTAACACGAGGCGCTTCCGGCGCATCTCCAAAGCTGATGTTTAACTTCAACACCCACATCGCGAAAGTTCATCTCGTGTAAGCACTGACACCCTTTCACGGATGTGCTGGTTGATCCACATGAAACGCGTGTGACACCGCGAATCTTCCCCAAATGGGAGTGAACTGAACGCATCTCTTTTTAGGAAAAGTTGGTGTGTGTGAGGCAGATCAGAGGAACGCGTTTATCTCCCTGTGGGTGGAGGATGCGAACGGGACAATTAACTTGATTTTTAGCGGAAAATCAACAGCAACATCTAACCTGATCTCTATTCTCTGTGCCAATTCAACACGAGCCATCAACGTAGCCCTCAAACCATATTCACTTTATAGCCCTTAATCCTGTAATTGTGGACAAATGTGGGCACAGAGGACTCAAGTGTGATCTTAATTTTTATTTATTAGGCTATAAATGTTATATCACTGTATTTTTTAATTTATTTACTTGAAAAAGCACCATATTTTCTATGTAAATTATTTCTATGTAAATTAATTACTATGTATGTTTTATTTTTAATTTTTTAACTACATTAAAATATCATTCCAATAAGTTCTTAGAGCTAAAACCTAAAGATGAAGTGATTTTGCTGTCACCTGGTGTCTTATTTTGGCTTATTTTAGAATGCTCTAAATTACAGTTTTTCCCATTCATTTCTATGGGTGCCCATTTTTGACCCAAATACAAGATTAAGGAGTTTTTTTCACCCACTTAACATTGTAGAATTGAGTCAAAACAAACTGTGTGTTCAATAGGCAAACTTAGGAAAAGTAGCCAAGTCTGTACCGCTCAGATCAAGGGAAGTATTCTTTTAAAAAATAAATCAAAACTATTTTGCCCACATTTGTCCAGAATACGGAGGGTTAAAAAAAACTATGTGGTTCAGATAACATAATATTTTAAGTTTCTGATGATTAAATCAATCTCCATTGTATTAACTAAATTTTTCCATTTCAATGAACTTAAAATTTTAAGGCAGCCAGGTTACTTCATTTTTTAAGTTAAACCAACACAATTTTTTTTACAGATGGAGATAAATCCTTACTGCACAATTCAAGCTTCATCCAGCATGTCAATATGATGAAGCTGTCGTGCAGAACACTTCACATGTGTGCTCGATAGCAAACGAGAGGAGATAAGATGCTCATCCTCCCTCCGGTCTGTTCTGTAATCCACACACACACACACACACACACACACACACACACACACACACTTTAATTCTGCCCTGTAGACCTGAGACATGTTCCCATCTGCCCCTGCGGCTTACAGATGAGCATCACACGTGTGTGTGTGTGTGTATAGTTGGTATTACAATTTATTTTAACCAATAGCCTATAATGTATTCTAATTTAATTATGATATTATTATAATATATATATATATATATATATATATGAACTGATTGTATTTTTTCGTTTTCCCCCATTTGTGATGTTCTCTTTACGCTGGTGTTTGTGAAGCTCAGTCCAGCATTTTGACTCAAAGCTTTAGACTCTGAATTCAATTTGATCACAAGGTCCCGCTCAGTGGCGAGTGAAAAATGGACTACAGAGATCCTCTAAATGGTGGCCATCAATAAAGGCGCAGTGCTTTGCTTTGCATTCATCTTCCTCCCTTAATTTGTTTTCCAGACCTCAGTCCCTCGGCTGCTGACCTTTCAGAGAGACGCTCCTGAAACAGCAGATAGAGTGAGACGCTCTCCACCGAGGACTCTGTGTTTATGAAGTGCAGCCGGGGAACAATAGACTGAACGAGCACATTTAACGTGAGAGAGAGAGAGTCTGGACTGATGTTACCGAGATATAGGGACATTCTCAGGAAACGCCTGCCGTTTGTACATGGAAATGTTTCAGGATTATTAATCTTTTAAATAATTATAATAATTTCATTTTGAAAGGCTATTGCTGAACTCTTTTCAGACTGTAACAGAAGAAGCACACATGACCTCCAGTATTCGGATGATGATGGTCTTATAGGGGTTCTATATGGAACTCTAGGGTTCTTGACTGAATTTTAAAGAACCCTTTCATGCCAAAAACGTTCTATATAAGGAGAAATGTCTTAAATTATTGCATAATACTTTCATTTTTCATGTGTTATTTCATTTTTTTTAGTGATAAAAGTAGTCCATGCTTTCATAGACAGACTGGAAAGTTGGGGAAGGTCTCAATATTTTAAGAGTCATTACAAGCTGTTCACACATTAGCAATAAAAAAGTGATTAATACTAATAATTAGATATAACCCCAAACAGAACCCTTTCTTCTAAGAGTGAGAGCAGAATGTGCATGGAAGAATTCTGCATTAACAGAAAAAGCATAAATCATTAAACATAAATCATTTAAAGACAATACTACAACATATTGAAAAAGCATGATTTTGTCACTTTAAAAAAAGCAAAATATAAGCCAAAGTAAAAAAAACAAAAAACAAACAAACAAAAAACAACAACATGCAATCAATTTCAGTGCAGTGGTAATAAATTGGGTGTCCAAATTGGCAGATATTTCAATAAAAAAAGGATTTAAAAATGAGATCAATTAAGATCATTCTTATTCATTTAATTATTTTGTTTGCTCACAAATTGGCAGATTTTCCTGAGAATGAACCATAAATATTAGTGTTTTACATTTTTCTGAAGGTTTGAAACATGAAAAAATGCAGAAAGCCAGATCAAAACGTACAATATTTCTCAATAAGTCATTTCTGACAACGTCATCTCAAACTTGGAACCACAAACAAACCAATCATTTGCATCTCCTGAGAAAAATAAAGACTCTTACAAAATCATCCATGTTTTGAGTTTCATCTAAGGAGATAAATGGCATTTCTCTTTTCATTTAACTGAGAAACACTTTACAATAAGGTTCATTTGTTTACATTAGTTAGCTACATTCATTAACATGAACTAATAATGAAAAATACTTCTAAAGCATGTCATTAATCTGACAAACCCATTATTGAAATCAAAAGTTGTATCTGTTATTAATATGATTGATGGACTTGAGCTAACATCAACTAATAATTGAATAAATACAGTAACAAATGAATTGCACATTGTTAATGCGTTAACTAATGGGAGCTCGATTGTAAAGTGTAACTGATAAAATAATAAGGATACAGCGATCAGACGGTCAATATTATTGTAAATATTTCATGCTATTTCCAATTCAATCAATAGATGCAATACAGAAATTAATGATCAGACATTTTAATGACATTTAACACACTCTAAAAAATGCTGGGTTGTTTTAACCCAAATTTGGGTCAAATAGGGACAAACCCAAATGTTGGGTTAAAAATGTCATTTCAAATTTTAACCCAACTTCAACTTTCATTTTCACCTGTACATTTTTTAATTGCATTTTAACCCAACATTTGGGTTTGTCCCTTTTTGACCCAAAATTAGGTTGAAACAACCCAGCATTGTTTAGAGTGCATGTTTAAGTAATTAAACTTCAAATCAGACACCAGAGAGAAACATATGGCAACAAAAGAATCTATTTATTCTGAATATGCATTACCAGTACAAATGAAGAGACCAAAAAACCTACACCTTGTTAGTTTTTCTTCACAAAAACGAGTTGGAATCAAAAAGACACTAGTTTGCTGTTCCATTTTATTCCTTTTATACATATGCAGAGATCTTTAAAGTTAAAACTTGACAAGAGAATGTCTCTGCGCTCGATATAAAAAAAGAAGAAACATTCAAAAACACTGCAGGAGTTTAAAGAACAAAAGACATGCAACAAAGTAAACATTTGATGTTTTACAAACCGCTGTTTATGCCAAAACTAAAAGCGTCATTATATGAGGCTTTTCTGAGTGTGGTGCTGCTGCTGGGCAGGAAGTGATGCGGACGTCGTGAGGATGAGACGGCCAACCCGACACAGGAGCAGGACGAGGACGGTCTCATTCTCGAGTCACAACCCTTTCCTTGCAGTGATTGTAGCCCTGATCTCTCCAAGCCTCCACAGATCCATCCGTGTAAAGAGCGAGTCACTTTACACGCGGATGCGAGTGTTATAAAAAGAGCAAAACAAGAGCAAAGGTGCACATCTAAATATAGAAGCTAGCGCGCATTCACATTATGCTTGCGAGAAAATAAACGGTAACACTTTACTTGAAGTGGTGTGCACAAGACTGACATGACACCTTCATAACCATGACATATGTCTTGAATATGAAGTAAGGTTTATCTACCCTATCTTACGACCAATTCGTACGAATTCGGTACAAGTGATTAAAAAAGTGGCTAATTCGTATGACCTCACTCGTTCGAATTCGATACAATTTGTCTAAACCCACGTGATGGGCAGGTTTAGGGGCGGGGTTAGGGGTAGGTCATTCGTACAAATTCATACGATTTGGCCAATTCGTAAAATATGTACGATTTAGCAAAATCATACTAATTCGATTACGAGTGAGGTTGTATAATTGTTACGAATTAGCCACCTCGTAAAATTCGTACGAATTCCCGTAAGATCGAGGTTGTTTATGCATGTTTATGACAACTGTCGCTCAATAATGACATTTTGAATGCACATATGACATCGTTTAAGATTAAACCATAACATCATAACCTGTCAATGTCTTTGTCATGACAACTTGTGGTTGGCTTTGACATTGGCTGTCATGAGGCATTATAACTATGTCATGAATATTTTTCGTGACCTCAACTACAGCGGTACTAATTGAATTTGAAATTTAAAAAGCGCGTTCGTGACTCTCCTATTCGAACTCGTTCACCAAAATGAACGAATCTTTACCAGAGTTAACTCGTTCATTTCGTTCGTTGAATGAACCAAATGACACGAAAAAAGATTCGAACAGGAGAGTCGCGAACGCGCATCACAGAACAGAGAAAAACAAGCATTTGAGCTTATAAAACTTAAACTTTGTTATTTATTTATTAAATGAGCGATCGTTTCGCTTGATAAGACCCTTATTCATCGTCTGGAATCGTTTAAAGCCCTTTGAACAGTTTGTAGTTTGCACTGAAACTGTCTTTTGGACCTTGAACCGTTTGGTTCCCATTGAAGTCCATTATATGGAGAAAATCCTGGAATGTTTTCATCAAAAACCTTAATTTCGTTTCGAACTGAAGAAAGAATGACATGGACATCTTGGATGACATGGGGGTGAGAAAATTATCAGCAAAAGTTGTTTTAAAAGTGAACTACTCCTTTAAGTTTGATAATGAATCTGCTATGTCAAGATGTCATATTTGTATTAAAAATGTCATAATTGAGTGAATGACACTTAATGACAGTTGTCACAAACATGCATAAAACTTCATATTCATGATTATGAAGGGGTGATATAGTCTTATGCACACCCCTTCCAGTAAAGTGTTACCAAATAAAATATACGTCCTCCCGTAAACAAGCCCAATGTGAAATAAGAAACGAGAGTCGGCTATTCACGACGGGAGGGCATCAAAAATATATCCAAATGATTTCTGCATTTGTGTGCCATCATTAGCTTTTCCTTTTCTCCAGCTGGATTTTTGGTTTCGAGTGTATAACGCACTGTGGACATTCGTGAGAAATGCATCCAAGATATTACACAATTTACAACATGAACAGTGTTGAGTGACGTCGACGGAAAGAACAGACACGTCTGGGGTTTTTGGTATCAAAGCCGCCCGTGGAGAAGGCTGACGTGGGACGAAACTGGAAAAGAAAGCCATTTCACATTTGGGATTTGTTCACTTCTTCTGATTTCTGATCCGTTTATTGCATTCTCATGTGCGCTAATGAAATCCTTCATGATGATGATGATGTCTGCAAATGATCATCAGACAAACGGAAGCGTGACGCATGTGAATCTTATTTAAGATGCGAAATCACATGATGATGATCTTTCAAAATGAAAACTATACTCTTTTATTTCTCATTAAAGCAGGGGAATTATGTACATAAACATAATCTAAACGAGCACGGGCCAGATTTACTAACAGCTTGCTCCAGTGCAAACCCTGCTATGGAGTTCAGAAAACTCCTGCCAAAAACATACGCATTTGAAGGACTTTCCCTTTGAGATGCAATATTTATGAGAGGATAGCGTTTAAATGAATGATTTACTAAGGTTTGCGCTCGTCAATTTACTGGTATTCGCTCCATTATTTAGCAAAAGCGTGTTTTAACCAGATGCTAATATGGTAGATTGTGTTGGTCATTATGGAAATGATCCGCTGCATCTGTTCTTTCATTTGTGTGTCGTCAGTAGATCACACACACTGAACTTTACACTCCCATCTGCGCTTTTACGGGATTGTGCTCTCAGGATAATTTGCCCTGTTTAGTAAATCTGGCTCTAAATATTATTAAAGGTTATTAGACGAACTTGTGTGAACCCAATCAACTGCTCTTCAAGCGTAATACGTCTATTATAGTGTAAAATCTGTTGTGTAAATGTTACTAAAGAGATGTATAAAAGTACGTTGGCACTATGGTTCAATTGCAAAATGTTTCAAACATAACGTGATGTTTGTTGTGAGGACGAAGGCATTGAGTTATTTCTGGAACGGGTTGATCTGTCTAGTCTATTGTCTTGGATTGCAGACACTGATGTTTAGAGAGGTAGCATGAAGATGAGGGATGATGATGATCTGTTGTGTTCACAAAAGTCCTTTACACACTGGAGGGAAGAGCGTGTAGCGTGATGCAGAGAGTCCGTGTGTGTGTGTGTGTGTGTGGAGGATCAGTTGGAGGTGTCGGAGTGAACGCTTCAGGGTCCTTCTGTGGGGGAGGTGACGGAGGAGGGGGTGGTGGGGTCCTGCCAGCCACCGTTCGCCTGACGGAGAGAACAACACACACAGCATGAGGGACTGGTACATCACAATATCAGGATATCATCAGGATATCATCACAATATCATCAGGATATCATCACAATATCAGGATATCATCACAATATCATCACAATATCAGGATATTATCACAATATCATAACAATATCATCACAATATCAGGATATCATCACAATATCATCACAATATCAGGATATCATCACAATATCATCACAATATCAGGATAACATCACAATATCAGGATATCATCACAATATCATCACAATATCAGGATATCATCACAATATCATAACCAATATCATCATCGATATCATCACAATATCAGGATATCATCAAAATATCATCACAATATCATCAGGATATCATCACAGTATCATCAGGATATCATCAGGATATCATCACAGTATCATCACAATATTATCACAATATCAGGATATCATCACAATATCATCACAATATCAGGATATCATCACAATATCATCACAATATCAGGATATCATCACAATATCAGGATATCATCGCAATATCATCACAATATCAGGATATCATCAATATCAATATCATAACGATATCATCATCAATATCATCACAATATCAGGATATCATCAAAATATCATCACAATATCATCAGGATATCATCACAGTATCATCACAATATCAGGATATCATCAAAATATCATCAGGATATCATCACAGTATCATCACAATATCATCACAATATCAGGATATCATCACAATATCATCACAATATCAGGATATCATCACAATATCATGACAGATATCATCACAATATCATCACAATATCAGGATATCATCACAATATCATCACAATATCATCACAATATCAGGATAACATCACAATATCAGGATATCATCACAATATCATCACAATATCAGGATATCATCACAATATCATAACGATATCATCACAATATCATCACAATATCAGGATATCATCAAAATATCATCACAATATCATCAGGATATCATCACAGTATCATCACAATATCAGGATAGCATCAAAATATCATCAGGATATCATCAGGATATCATCACAGTATCATCACAATATCAGGATATCATCACAATATCATCACAATATCAGGATATCATCACAATATCATCACAATATCATCACAATATCAGGATATCATCACAATATCAGGATATCATCACAATATCATCACAATATCAGGATATCATCAAAATATTATTACAATATCATCAGGATATCATCACAGTATCATCACAATATCAGGATATCATCAAAATATCATCAGGATATCGTCAGGATATCATCACAGTACAATATCATCACAATATCAGGATATCATCACAATATCATCACAATATCAGGATATCATCACAATATCATCACAATATCAGGATATTATCACAATATCAGGATATCATCACAATATCATCACAATATCAGGATATCATCACAATATCATCACAATATCAGGATATCAATCAACAATATCAGGATATTATCACAATATCAGGATATCATCACAATATCATCACAATATCAGGATATTATCACAATATCAGGATATCATCAAAATATCATCACAATATCATCACAATATCAGGATATCATCACATAATATCATCACAATATCAGGATATCATCACAATATCAGGATATCATCAAAATATCATCACGATATCATCACAATATCATCACAATATATCAGGATATTATCATAATATTATCCCATATCGTCACAATATCAGGATATTATCACAATATAATCACAATATCAGGATATCATCAAAATATCAGGATGTCATCACAATATCATCACAATATCAGGATATCATCACAATATCATCACGAATATCATCACAATAACAGGATATCATCACAATTTCAGGATATCACAATATCATCAAAATATCAGGATATCATCACAATATCAGGATATCATCACAATATCATCACAATATCAGGATATCATCACAATATCATCACGATATTATCACAATAACAGGATATCATCACAATATCAGGATATCATTATATCAATATCAGGATATCATCAATATCAGGATATTATTACATATCATCAAATATCAGGATATCATCAATATCATCACAATATCATCACAATAACAGGATATCATCACAATTTCAGGATATCACAATATCATATCAGGATATCATTACAATATCAGGATATTATCATATCATCAGGTATCATCATCAATATAAAGAAATCATGACACATCAGCACAATATCATTCAGGATATCATGACAATATCAGGATATCATCACAATATCAGGATATCATCACAATATCATCACAATATCAGGATATCATCACAATATCAGGATATCATCACAATATCATCACAATATCAGGATATCATCACAATATCAGGATATTATCACTATATCATCACGATATTATCATTAATATCATCACAATATCACAATATCATCACAATATCATCACAGTGTCATCACAATATCATCACAGTCTCATCACAATATCAGGATATTATCACAATATCAGGATATCATCACAATATCATCACAATATCATCACAGTGTCATCACAATATCAGGATATTATCACAATATCAGGATATCATCAAAATATCATCACGATATCATCACAGTATCATAACAATATCAGGATATCATGACACAATATCATCACAATATCATCAGGATCAGTATCAGTATCATGCCAATATCAGGATGTCATGACAATATCAGGATATCATGACAATATCAGGATATCATCACAATATCAGGATATCATCACAATATCATCACAATATCAGGATATCATCACAATATCATCACAATATCAGGATATCATCACAAAATCATCACAATATCAGGATATTAAAAATAATATTTCACATTTACTGTTTTTGTTAGTGCTTACAGAGTCTGAGAAAACCCTATGTCTACTACAGTTTTATCAGTAGTTTTATTGACAGCAAAGGTTTCTGTCGCTCTGAAATGATCCTCAGAAAACAGGAATCAGCCTGTGCGAGCTCAGTGTGTGTAACGGCTGTCATTTGAACTCACACACACAAATACTGAGAGACAATGAGAGAAAAGAATCCCGAACTGAGAATAAAACAGGAATCAGGAAGGACACAGAGAGAAAGAAGCCTTCACTACTAATGCTTTCAATAAACTCAACTGAATGTACAGATTAATATAATCTACACTTAAGTCACACTTATGTTAATATATATTAAAATTACATTTTAATATATATTAACATAAAAAAGTCATTTTAAATTGTCATAATATTTCACAATATAACTGTGTTTTTTGTGTATTTTTTATCAAAAAATTGCAGCCTTGATGAGCAGAAGAGACTTCTTTTAAAAACATAAAAAATCTTACCGACCCTAAACGTTTGACTGGTAGTGTATATATTTTGATGAATAGAACGTTTTAAAAAGCATTTATTTGTTTTGTAACAAGATGTAATTTTTTTAACAATTTAATGCAACAAATGTTTATAAGCTTAATTAAGTATGAATTATCATCCGGCTTAGTAACGGTGCCACTTGTGCCTAAATGACTATCCTGTATTTCAAAGCTTGATGTGAATTTCAAGTCTGCACATCAAAGTCAAGCCCACAATTCTCCACACGGATCCAGGAAAACACGGGATTTGCATACACTCCCCCCTGAACGCATATGATCTCATTAACATACGGCCAGCGAAGCGCGACAGAACGTAAGCGGGACAGAGACGCTGACCCCCCCCTCCTCTCTCCTCTCTCTCCCTCTCTCTCTCTCTCGCTCGCTGTCAAGCCCATTAGCTCGGCAGGAACCTGATCTGAGCAATGTGCTTGGATTGCTGTCCCGAGTCCACACTCCGCTCCCCGTGTGTCTGTCGTATTGATTTTCCCCTTTACCACACGGCTTGTCGCTGTGAATTTTCTCGTCGCGCCAAGTTGCCAGCAGCGCCCCTCCCGTTTCCCCGCTTCCCGAATACGCTCAGGATGTCCTCCTAGCACGGTTTTATTTTTAGCGTTCGGCCGCGCGAGATTGTCCGCGGAGTGTTTTCTCTGCCGCCCTTTGGGGGATAATCAGGGTCAGGTGACTCTGGGGCACGACGAGGACTCGTGACGTTTGCAGCCGGTGTCACCTGTTCTCCCCCGTTCCCGTCAGCGGGGCGCGTGGCTGCAGGTGCCGGCCCGATCTGATTGGATGTGATGGGTTCAGACAGAGCCGGGCCGGTCTCGTGTCCGCGTCTCGCTGGGCAGCGCCGCCCGTGGCGTTCACGACACACAGGCAATCAACTAAGTGACCACGATTCCCAGACAAGTCCCACTAAGTGGCATTCTGAGCCCTATGGCTTTGAAATAATTGGTAGAGGGCAAAACAAGAGGAAGGGGAAAAAAAGAAGTGTTTTTCTCGCCTTACATTGATGCCCTGCGGACTGTACATCTGGTTTGCTGCGAGGCCGTCACTGTATCCTCCTGTCTGGCTGATAACATGGCGAAGGGTATCCACCTGAAACAAAAAACAACACGGCAAGGTCACACAAAAAAGCGCCAACGCAAGGTCGGGTGAAAGCGGCGCACGCAAACAAAGCAAAGTCAGGCGACACGTCAAAGAAGAAAGCAAGGTCAAAGAAAGCAACACAACAATAAAAGACAAAGAAAACACAGACGTACAAACACAAGATGACATGCGAACAAAAAAACACATCACAAAGCCGGTCTCTACGGCTCTGTTCTGAAACCTAGAGCATTTTGAGATGTGCCTTATAAGACGCCTCAATTCTACAGTAGCACTGGAGACCCCAGAATGCATTGCATCAAACCAAAATTAAGAAATGCTGATTAAAAATATACTTAAAAGTTTGGGGTTGCTAAGATTGCTAAGTCTCTTCTGCTCACCTAGACTGCTTTGATCAAAAATACAGTAAAAACAGTGAAATATTATTACAATTTAAAATAATTGTTTTCTATGTGAATATTTGTTCAAATGTAATTTATTCCTGTGATCAAAGCTGTATTTTCAGCATCATTATCCCAGTCTTCAGTGTCACATGATCCTTCAGATATCACTCTAATATGATAATTAGAAGAAATATTTATGATTATTATCAATGTGATGCTTCATATTTTTGTTTTCTCAGGATTCTTTTGATTACTAGAAAGTTTAGAAATTGTAACATTATAAATGTCTCTTTTGATCAATTTAATGCATCAATTCATTAATTTATTTAACGAAAAGCAAAATCTTACTGACCCCAAACTTGTTTATTTCTCATGAAAAGTATTCATAGAGAATATTTTACTATTTTACACACTATTTGTGTGTATTGGTTTGGTTAATGTCAAACAGAAGTTATTATTGCACTAAGTGTTTCAAATCTGGTTCAGATTCAGTCAGCTTCCTGTAGAGAGGCAGTTCACAAGGTATCTTTTTAAACACTTAAAATTTACTTTAAAAAACGGTAAAACTGTATTTTGATGGTCCCCTTTAGACTATAAGTAATATTGCAAGTACATGTCAACTGACTCTCATTACAGTATTAGTAGATTGCGTAATATCTCTTTATTTTGATGCTCTCCAAAAGTACATGTCAACTTATTCTCCTAACCCTGAACCCCTCATTATACTCTAATGAGAGTTAGTAGACATGTAGGAGCAATGTTACTTATAGTCAAAGAATTAAAGGGGACTATCAAAATAAAGGGTACTCAAACATACACACACACACTGTACCTGTGACTGCACATTGGCTCCCACCTGAGAGCCCTGGTATGCAGTCCCGTTCAGAGACTGAACACTCATAAACAAATCGCCAGAGTTTGACATGCTAAAAGAGCCAGCAGAACCTGAGAGGTGCACAAACATGACAGAGAGAGACAGAATAAGCCAGAGAAAATGAGTCTGAAAACGTCCAAAGAGCTTTAAAGGAGTAGGTTACTTTTAAAAAACTTTTGCTGATAATTTACTCACCCCCATGTCATCCAAGATGTCCACGTCTTTCTTTCTTCAGGTGAAAAGAAATTAAGGTTTTTGATGAAAACATTCCAGCATTTTTCACCATATAATGGACTTCAATGGGATCCAAACGGTTCAAGGTCCAAAAGACAGTTTCAGTGCAAAAATTAAACGTATTTATAAAACGTAAACTTTGTTATTTATTTTTTAAATGAGCGATCGTTTCGCTTGATAATACCCTTATTCATCGTCTGGAATTGTTTAAAGCCCTTTGAACAGTTTGCACTGAAACTGTCTTTTGGACCTTGAACCATTTGGACCCCATTGAAGTCCATTATATGGAGAAAATCCTGGAATGTTTTCATCAAAAACCTCAATTTCTTTTTTCAACTGAAGAAAGAAAGACATGGACATCTTGGATGACATGGGGGAGAGTAAATTATCAGCAAAAGTTTTTTTTTTAAAGTGACCTACTCCTCTAAGATCATAAAGCAGGCCGTAGAGAAGACGGAGAACTGTTGCAGAACAGGAGAGAGTCAGCTGGCAGCAAGAGGAAGCCACACATCACAGCTCTTAATAATCGTAATAATTTTATAATAATCGACCATTTGAGAGCAGATGCTATATTTAATTTGATGCAATTTAAAATTGATGTGCTTGGCCATTATTTGCATGTCAATTTATTTCTAATCTGATATCTCATAAAGATGTGTGAAACAATTCTTTACAATACAACACATAACATTTTTAACTATTTTTTTTTTAAATGTACACAATCGTTCAAAAGTTTAGGGTCAGTATGATTTTTTTCCCAACAACTTTAATGCGGCACATAAAATTGATCAAAAGTTACTATAAAGACTTACAATAAAGGCTTTATAAAGTCACGATTGTGTGACGAAATGTGGTGAATTATGAGATCATTTTTCATGGAAAAAGTTTTTTCTCTGTTTTCTGAATTAACGAGTTAATTATCTCAGAATTACAAGATCATTTTTAATGGAAAAAAGTTTTTTGCTCTGTTTTTCTGAATTAACGAGTTAATTATCTCAGAATTACGAGATCATTTTTCATGGAAAAAGTTTTTTCTCAGTTTTTCTAATTAACGAGTTAATTATCTCAGAATTAAGAGATATTTTTTCATGGAAAAAGTTTTTTCTCTGTTTTTCTGAATTAACAAGTTAATTATCTCAGAATTATCGAGATCATTTTTAATGGAAAAAAGTTTAGTTCTCTGTTTTTCTGAATTAACGAGTTAATTATCTCAGAATTAAGAGATTTTTTTTCATGGAAAAACGTTTTTGCTCTGTTTTTCTGAATTAATGAATTAATTATCTAGAATTACGAGATAATTCTTCATGCAAAACATTATTTTCCTCTTGTTTTTCTGAATTAATGAGTTAATTATCTCAGAATTATGAGATAATTTTTCATGGAAAAAAGTTTTCGCTCTGTTTTTCTGAATTAATGACTTGATTATCTAAAGATTATGAGTAACTCATAAAAAGAGTGAAAAAAATGTTTTTCAAGAAAAAAATATCTCATAATTCCTGATATAATCAACTTGTTAATTCAGAAAAACAGAGTAGATTTTTTTTTCTTCAAGAGAATGCAATCCGCTTCCTTAGATTTGGCTTGATCAGACTGGTTAGACTGGGGACTGGTTAGTGGTCTCACCTGCTGAGTTGGGGGTGGACGGTGAGTTGGCCTGACTGCCGTGTGTGGACACACTCGCTGCACTCACAGCCGTTCTGGCGGCGTACATGTTGGCTTCTTCCTGGAACTTTCCGATGTTCTTCTCTGTATCGGATTCTTTTGTTTCCGAACCAGTTGGACACCTGCCGACAAACACATCATCAAGACACTGGACCTCATGGATACAAACCATGATAAACTATTAAACATAAACTGTTTTTTAGACATAGACATTTACAACGAGGAAACAATGTTACACATATAAGCAAATACATATATTATACTACCGTTAAAAAGTGTGGGGTCGGAAAGACTTGTTTTATGTTTTTGAGAGTAGTCTCTTTTATTTATATTATCTCTACAAACTTTTATTTTGGATGCGATTAATCGTGATTAATCGTTTGACATCCCTACAATTTATAAGGTGATAGTTTTAAACTACAGTACATAATTTCTCATCATAGCAACACAGAGAAAAGCAACAATTACACACTTAAATGTCCATCCTTTGCTAAAAAAACAGAAAAGTTTACACTATAGCTAAATAAGTGTGTGGTCGATGTCACAACAATGATGGATGTTATGGACAGAACTTGTGATGGCCAGAAGGACAGAGGTCTAACCACACACACACACACACACACACTAACATAAGACTAAAACAATCACTTATACCAATCTCAGTATGTCAGTGTGAGCTGGCAGCAATGATCACAGCACACACTGACAGCAATCACTCAACACACACTCTCACTAACGCCCATTACTGCTAATACACCAGCGGATGAGGCGCTGTGCTAATGATAAACACCATTACGATGAAAAGCTAATCAATCCTGCGGCTAAGCTCCCCGTTCCGCGAGAGGCTAAAGGTGTTTCTATATTACAGACGGCGCGCGGTCATCACTCATCCCCGCGAGCCTGACTGAAAACCAGGCCTAAATGCATCATACAATCATTTCAGATAAATTTATTAAACAGTTTAGAATGCATTATGCATTTAGCGCAGCAGATGAAAAATGCTAAGAGGCATGCAGAGCCGCGCCGCAAATGATTTTGTTTTCCAGTTGCACTAGGTTTAACTCACGTGAGTATTACTGATATATTTCACATGCAAAACAGGAGGAAAGAAACATTGAAGATGGCATGTTTGGACATCATTGGAAAGTGTGTAATAGAACTTCGAAGGTTTTCTTATGGTATATGAATATGAGGGGATGGTACCTGCGAGACTGTGATGGAGCATTTCTTGGCCAGCTCCTCTTTGGCCTCTTCGCTGGGATACGGGTTACTGAGATGGGAGTAGAAATATTCATTCAGGATCTCTGTGGCCTGTTTGTTGAAGTTTCGTCTTTTCCTCCTGTGCAGACAGAAAGAGCGATGGATCAGACGTGCACATCTTCACAAAACTTGTGTGAGTTTGTTTAGTTGCAGTATTCCACTTTCATTAGAGCGTTATCTGTATAATTTACGCTGTAATCATTCTGTAAAATTATTCACATTAATCTGTGTCATCTTTTATATTTTTATTCTTGTACTGTTTTGTATTATATTTATCTATTTTAAAGGGGTGATGAACTGAGAAATCAAATTTCCTTGAGATTTTGACATCTAAGAGGTCATCATATTATAAGAATATCCTGTAAGTTTTAGAACTGAAAACGTCCTTGTTAGTCCAATAAAAGCTTTTATTGACACCAGGTCTCAGCAAACGACTCGTTTTTCAAAGTGGGGAACTATGACGACAAAGAGGATAAAACCCCACCCCCGCAGAAGAAGATCAACGCCTACTTCAACACGGCTGGTTTAGCCCCGCCCACCGATTCATGCATTACACGCATAGCTAAATAACATAGATGCCTACCTCGTGATGACAAACCAGATCGAGATAACCTGACAAGCAATACAGAATATTGTGCAGCGCCTGGTTGTGGAAGAAGACAGTCACTGCATAAGCTTCCTCTGGATTTCAATGGTTAAACTTTATTTTTAATGACGTTCCAGCTGATGAGGTAAAACATCGTCCGTCTGTTCGCTTCATTTCACTGAGGATTGTTTTGTAAACAAGACTGGATTTGCAGAGCGATTAAGAGTAAAGAACGGTGCTGTGCCGTCTATATTGGATCTGACAGGAATGGTGCAACACACGGACTCTGGGTCGAACATGTATGGGCCAATCATTCCGGTTCGCCATTTTACAACATTGGACGTTTTCAAAACAATTTCCCCCAAGTGCACCGACGGGTGAGTCGAAACTCATTATAATATGCAAAACTGTTATCCAATCACAGCAGTGGGCGTTTACTTCCAAGTCTTCAGTGCGATACTCCAATAAAAACCGAGTGTTTTTCAGCTAGGCTCAAAACTAGAGTAGAAAATAGCCGATTACTTATTCATTTTGATGTTTTTGAATGTAAAAACCAAGCGAACATCATAAGCTGACCTCAGACAAAAATATAATAAAATTTAAAAAGCCAATTCATATTTGTATCATTCCTTTTTACTGACTTTAAACCTATTGTATTAGTTATTCAATTTAAGTTAAATAAAGAAAAAAAGATAAAAAATTAAACCTAGCATGAAAAGTACCTTAAAAAAACTATTCAACCCTGTTAACAAAGTTACTGTAGGAAAAATTATCAAACACTTTTTTTTGTGCTGTCAAACTATATTTATATTATATTATATTATAAATAAATTATAGTGCTGTCAGAGTAAATCGTATCTAACATGAAAGAATTAAAGTTTGTGTATATATACAGTATATAATGTATATATAAACTCACACAATTATATATATATTTATTTTAGGGCTGGGCAATGATTAATCATGATTAATTGCATCCAAAATAAAAGTTTGTGTTTACATAATATATGTGTGTGCAGTGTGTGTAACTATTTTGCATATATAAAAACATATACATGCATGTATATATTTAAGAAATATTTGCATGTATATACAAATTTATACATAATTTATATTAAACATAAATATTAATATATTTGATAAATTAATAACACATTTTTCTTAAATATATACATGCACGTGTGTGAATTTCTATATACAAATTAATTATATACACTACACACACATATTATGTAAACACAAACTTTTATTTTGGATGCGATTATATGTCATTAATGGATTTGACAGCAGTAATTTTTCCCTTATTTTCGGGGGAATATACAGTTGATCAATAATGACATACAAACTAACTTGATAGCTTGATACAAACTGAAAGTGCCCATTCATTTGACTTTATTTTTATTTTTGATGTTTATTGGAAAACAACAAAACTGCAAATTAATCTCAATCCCAAACGGTAACACTAAATACATAAACTACATGAAACAGGACATTTAACATTCAGTTTGACCTCCGGAGATTGACAACTAAGAAAATAAGAAAGATAAACTGCCTTCCTATTTCCTCAGGATGAGGCACATATTCCTGAAAAAGTGCCAGATGAATTCAAACGAGCAAAGACGAATTCTGCAGGCAGATGGAAAAGAGGAATAAAGCAGACCGCACACACGCTCGACAGAGAAGAGCTTTAAAACGACGGTAAATTGAGCTTTGGGTGCCAATGAGTTCAACCTCCTCTCGGCATCACTCATCTGTGGGTTAAGAGTGTCGTCTCGGGGGCTTTTACATATGCAGCGCTGAAGGGTGAGCCGATTTCCTCCCCAAAACCCCTCTTCACTAAATGCAAATGAGCACAGCATGGTCTCAGCCGAAGAGAGGATTAATCAGAGGAACTGAGCATGCTCCAAAGACACAGAGAACGAGTGCTGGAAGGAAACATGAAGCTCATTTAAATGTTATGCCTCCAACTCCAGGCTTCCAGTGAAGAAATGTATGCAAATCCCAGGCACGTTTCAAAGGAACAAGCGATTACGTTGAGAAGGGATGGACTCGACACGGGAAAGTGTGTGTGGGTTTGGATGAGTCTGGGGCCTTCGACTCCCCCGGGAGGGATCAGGAACGGGAAAACACATGTGTAAACAGTAAACAGCGGGAACGTTTGTTTACATGGACGTGGTAGTAACAGGCATAGCGATTGGAGAAGAATGAGAAGAAATGCGGCAGAAAAGCGACACACTGACCTGGCGTCGAGGAATCGGGACCTGAGGATCATCACCGCCTCGCAGGTGCTCTGCTTCAACTGCATCTGGATGGAGCTGAACTTGCGGTGGATGATTCCCACCATGCGCTCGATCTCTTTGGGCGAGATGGGCCGTGTGCGGACTGTTCCCTCAGCAGGTTCATCACATGAGTCGTGAACTCGTTACACGCCTGGGACAGAGGCAGGAGGAGACAGATGCATGTTACTGGAACAAGCTATGGTTTAAAGGAGAACTCCGGCCGTAAAATGAACCTTCGGTCTAATAAAACATCGGTACCTAGTCGACTCGTTCTCTGAGATTTGTTTTCATGATAATCGAATGTAAAGAGTTTTATCTCTAAAACTGTTTAGATTATAATGCTAGTAAATGGGGGCATATAATAAGTAAAAAGAAATTGCTAGTTAATACCACTAACAAGACTCAAAATAGCCCCACACTAACACAGTAACATAATGAGGGTCCCTACATGCAAAACGAAGCATAAGTGTACAGGCCATTTAATAAGAAGACACTTTATAAAGACGGTTCACTTTGTGTAAACAGACAGGAGACATCTTTGGAAAACAGTCTCAACAAGTCGAACCACGAACACTGTTCATACAGTTCAGCACACTTATGCTTCGTTTTGCATGTAGGGACCCTCATTATGTTACTGTGTAAGTGTGTTTATTGTGAGCCTTGTTAGTGGTATTAACTAGCGATTTCTTTTTACTTATTATATGCCCCCATACTGTATACTAGCGTTATAACCATTACAGTTTTAGAGATAAAACTCTTTACATTCGATTATCATGAAAACAAATCTCAGAGAACAGTCGACTAGGTACCGATGTTTTATTAGACTGAAGGTTCATTTTGCGCCAGAGTTCTCCTTTAAGGGGCTCATTTCTTGCAAAATTTCATATAATGTATATACACACACACACATACAATAGTGGCCAAAAGTGATGTCCGGAGAGTACTGACCGGACAAGTTTGAATAAACCATCAAAATATTATTAAATCTGAAAGAAGCACAAAACACTAAACTTGGTTATGGAATCTGACAAAATTATTCATCTAACTACAGCTACAGGTTTTACTTTACTATGCAAAAAAAAAATAAAATGGAAAAGGAAAAAGAAAACGCATACATTGAGTACAGCATAATCAGTTATTAATATTTTGGTGGCTCTTGTTTTTGGATGCATTCATAATTTCTTTGAATAACAGCACGGCCAAAAATTATGTCAGCACATATTTGGCATGTTTCATTGCGTTTTCACAACTAAGGACAACTACACAATATGATGAAACGATCTTTAACGATTTCTTATTAATATTTGATTAAAGGGTGAAGGTGTAAATTTTCCAAAGCTGAACATCACTTTTGGCAACTACTGTGTGTGTGTGTATATATATATATATATATATATATATATATATTCACACACATACACACTAGGCTATACCATGTGTGCAAACATACTTGGCAATAAAACTCATTATAATTCTAATTTTAAACGAGGTTTACTGAGATGAGTCAGGACTAGGGATGCACGATATATTGGCCACCATATCGGTATCGGCCGATATGTGTTCATTTTTGATGTTATCGTTATCGGCCTGGTAAGAAAATGTGGCCGATATATTAAAGCCGATAAATAATGTATTATTCCCTTCAGCTGAGACACTTGTTGAGCACTGTTTATGTTTTTGAATTTCTTGAAATATGATATGATTGAAGTCTCTTCAAAAAATGAAAATATGGTTCGTTGCAACACGTGCAGCACAAATCTGTCATATCGGCTACATAACACTATAATGAGAACATCATTATAATTGTGCGATTGGGACATGGGTTTAATTGTGAGACTTTTGTTTTTGTAATCAGGCTCTCAAAATTATACAAAAATTTGGATTTCAATTTATCTGCCGATATATCGGTTATCGGCTTTCAAATATTTAAAATTATCGGTTATCGGTATCGGCCAAAATGTTCATATCGGTGCACCCCTAGTCAGGACATTTTTTGAAACTAAGCTATACAACTGACTCTTTCAGTAATTATATATTATGACATCACAAGGGTGAACTCATTAGCATATGAGGGCCCACATTTACATAGCAAAAACAATACAGTATTAGGCAACTTTTAAAGCAGTAACTCTTTTCACTCATTCTACAAGGGAAAAGGTTAGCCAATCACAACACAGCTCATTTACATACAGAAGCAACAACAGTCTGGTTAACTCGAATAGTCAGAGATTAAGACAAATTCTTGACTAACTTTATAAATGTACATTTTGGTCAAAAATATTAAGCTTATTTCTGTTTTAAAATTTTGAACTTTCTATTCATCAAAAAATACTGAAAAACATTACACAAAAATATGAAGCAGCTGTTTTTAACTGATAATAATCATAAATGTTTCTTGAGTAGATAATCATCATATTAGAATGATTTCTGAAGGATCATGTGACACTGAAGACTGGAGTAATGATGCTGAATATTCAAAGGAATAAATTACATTTTAACAATATATTCACATAGAAAACTGTTATTTAAAATGCTAATATTTCCCAATTACTCAGCAAATATCAGCCGTAATAATAAATAAAATTATATCCAATTATAACGTCAATATCTCTGCATTCATAGATCCACTCGTAATGAAGATACAGATTGTGTTGGAGAATGTGGATGCTGTTTAATGTAGTGATGTCCATATAAACTCATTCATCTCTTTAAGCCCTCATTCCTCCTGAGCAGATCCTTCTAGAGTTCATTAATCACGCATAAATATGAGCCGTTACGCTTTCAATATTGTGACTTAATTCAGAAATGGCCTCATTGGCGTGAGATTGTCATTACTCACAGACAGACACAAACAGATGAGCAGGAGAGCAGAGCGTGTCAGGAGAACCGGGGCTCATGGGAACACCACAACAACAGTTACAGAGGGGATGATGAAGGACGTTTTGGGTCTTGTGCTGGGTGGTCCGTGTGTGTGTTTGTGTCTCCGTTATGACAAAAATGAATGTGCTTTTGTGAACAAACACACAGAGGACACCTGGCCCTGTCCCAGAATGCATTTCAGTATATCACCTCTCCTATGCTCGACCGTTCATCATCACAGATGGATCTACTGTCCGAGCACGCCAGCAGAGACGGAGGGCCCTATTTTAACCATCTTAGCGCGTGGTCTAAAGTGCACAGATCAAGTACACACAGGGTCATGTCCGAATCCACTTTTGCTAGTTTAACGACGGAGAAATAGTCGGCACACCTGGTGCGTGGTCTATAAGGGTTATCCCTATTATTTGTATATATATAAATACACACACATGCTTGTATTTGAAGAAATATTTACATGTATAGATTTATATATCATTTATATATATTTCATAAATATTAATATTTTATATAGAAATCAGGCTGTAAACGATTAATGCACGATTAATTCGCACTTTAAACGAAAAGTTTTGTGATATTCAAGAATATTTTCATGTATATACTGTATATAGATTTACATATAATTTATATTATAAATAATTAAATATATAAATAATATTTTTTTCTTGAATATATATAGACAAAATAATTATACACACTACACAAATATATATTATGTAAATACAAACTTTTATTTTGGATGCGATTAATCGCGATTAATCGATTGACAGCCCTAATATAAATATTTTTTCCCTTAAATATACATGCACGTGTGTGTATTTATATATATACAAAATAATTATACATAGTGCACCCACATTTATTATGTAAACACAAACTTTTAGTTTGGCTGCGATTAATCGTTTGACAGCCCTATAAAATACAATAGAACTAAAGCAACAATGGCAGAACCTAACCTACTTTCATGAACATGTGTGTTGCAGTTGAGATGAAGAACAGTGTTTTCTGCATTGCTCCTGAATCTACAGCATCACTGCCACATAAATGATGCTTCAGCAGAGTTGTGCGCTTCAGGTCTGAGACAGAAAGACTCTGACTCGGTGAAGTGATACAACAAGACAAACAAATAGCCGAAGCGTCTTTCTGTTGCACTGTCCTCTCCAGCTGCACGCAACAGCACACACACACACACACACACACAGTGTGATTCATCAACCAATGAGGCCTTCTGTTTAATCAATCAATTAAAAGGCTCAGAAATATGCATGAACTCATGAGTAAATGAATCGATTTAATGACTCACTGATTCAGTCCAAATAGACAGTTCTTAATAGAATATCAAAATTATGTAGCACTTTATTTTACTGTCCTGTTCTATATGTACACTTATTATACTTATTATAATAATCCCAATAACTTGTTAATAACTAGGTACTATCCCTGAACCTACATCTACAGGTAAACCTAACCTTAACCCATGTGCTCTAGGTACCTTATGTTAGCTTGTACAAGTACACAGTAAGTACACGTACTGTAAGTGCATCCCAAATGCTAGCATTCTGAAAACTTTTTAGTATTATTTATATATTACAGTTTACAATCTAACAAAATTAGCTTTTTTTTGGTCAGTTTTCATTTTAATTTTTGTTACATTTTTAGTCATTTAGTCTTTTATATATCTATATATATATCTATATATATATCTATATATATATATATATATATATATATATATATATATTTATAAATTCTGTTAAATTTATTTATTTAATTACAGTTGAATTTTTAATTTATTTTATTTCAGTTGTATTTTTAATTTATTTTATTTCAAGTTAGTCATTTTAGTGCTTCAACTCAAAAAAAAAAAAAATAAGAAACTAGAAATGTTTCCTGGGCAAGTTTTTCATCTAATATGTATATCTTATGTTATTTCTGATTTATTATAATTAACAAAAATGCTTTAATAGTCTTACTTTGAGTTAATGATAATAATAGGGATGCAATATACTGTATATATCGGCCACCATATCGGTATCGGCCGAATATATGTTCATTTTGAATGTTATTGGCCGATTTTTAGAGCCGATATAACTATGATACTGGATTATTTCCTTCAGCTGAGACTTCTTTAGATGTGCACTGTTCACTATGATGGTTTTGAATTGCTTGAAATATGATTGGAGTCACTTAAAAAAAGGAAAATTAGTTATGTGCTGTCATATCGGCTACATAAAAATATAATGAGAACATCATCATACTTGTGTGCTTCAGTCATAGCTTTAAATGGAGAGACTTTTTTTATAATCAGACTCCCAAAACATCTATATTTATACCCTCCATAACAATTTGAACATTCCGATTTTCCATGTAGCGTGAGAACAACATTAAAACAGGAGTGTGTGAGAGCCTCTTTCAGTAACCCTGCCTTCACCGACAGCATCTTAAACACAGTCTTCACTTCATGATGTGATCTGACACATTTTGGGATGGAAATACTGCCTGCTGAGTTACACTTACACACGCACACACTACATTAATGTATGACAACGGCAGTCAAACAGATGTTGTACTAATCTAATTTATGAGATATTACAGTCAACATGGAATCAAATTAAACTGTCAGAGCTGATGTCACTGCACATCTTTTATTATTCATTCAAGATTGTCTGGTTTTGTGTATATTCTAAGATGATTAAGATGTCTGTGAAATCCTTGTTCATTCAAATGAATTGCATAGGTATTAGGGATGCACGATATATCAGCCACCATATCGGTATCTGGCTGATATATGTTCATTTTTAATGTTATCGTTGTTCGGCCCAAATGTGGCCGATATTTGGATTTTTGGATTTAATCTGCCAACAAATCAACAAATTTGGATTTAGATTTAATCTGCCAATATCAGTTATCGGCTTTCAAATATATAGAATTATCGGTTATCGGTATCGGCTAATATTTTTATATCGGTGCATTCCTAATAGTTATTTACGCTAAAATACCAGTTGCTTCTGTAAACTTCACGTAGCATCTCCTGCAAAAAGCTCTCAGAATGCATCACTGATTACTTTGTACAGTATGTGTGATTATATCACATTATTACCATGTTGTTCAGCATGGGAATTTGGCTGTTGGCTTTTGCAGGCTTGCTGACCTGTTCGTATTTCTCCAGCTCGGTGTGGTAGATCTGGCGTATCTGGGAGAGTTTGGCTCTGTAGTCGGAGTGTTCTGCCGAAGTTATCGGCCCCGAGCTCCTCCCGAAGCCGCTGCCGCTGCTGCCGCCGCCGCGGATCCGCCGCCTTTCTCCGGCCCGGACACACCCTCCGCCAGGAGCATGTTGTCCAATCGCATCAGCTGGGCGTCGGGAGGCTCCTCCTCCTGGGCGCCACCAGATACTCAACACTGGAATCAGACAAGCACATGAAAACGTTATTCAAGGCAGACACTTTAAAGGGGACATATGTGACCCTGGACCACAAAACCAGTTAAATTGAGATTTTATTTATCTGAAAGCTGAATAAACAAGTTTTCATTGATGTATGGTTTGTTAGGATAGGATCATATTTGGCTGAGATACAACTATTAGAAAATCTGGAATCTGAGGATGCAAAAAAAATCTAAATATTGAGAAAATATTTATAAAAATATAAATATATCGCCTTTAAAGTTGTCCATTCATGTTACGCGATTTTGCTGCATTCACTCACAAAATAAATGTTTTATATATTATTTATATTAGGAAATTTACAAAATACACTACAAAAAAATTATTCTCTTACTTAGTATTTTTGTCTTGTTTCCAGTCTAATATAAATATTCTTAAATCAAGAAGCTTTTACTAGATTAGTAAAATACCATAAGAAATAATAGCTTGTTTTCTGAAAAATAAATAAATAAATTAAGTGAGTTTTTGGTTAAAAAGCACAATTATCTGCCAATGAGGTAAGAAAAATAAGGTTTGGTTTCCATTTGAGTTAAGACTTTTTTTCTTACCCTATTGGCAGATAATGTAGCTTGTTTTAACCAAAAACATACTTTTTTTAAGATATAATTTCCTATGGCATTTTACTCATCTTTCATCTACACTGTAATATTATTTAACTTAAAAAAATGAAGTAACCTGGTTGCCTTAAAATTTTAAGTTAATTTAAATGGAAAAATTGAGTTAATACAATGAAGGAGATTGATTTAATCATCAGAAACTCAAAATATTATGCTATCTGAACCACATTAATTATTTAAGTTGATTTGACAAAAGAAAAAATGTTGCGATTACAAATCATGAACACTTTTTTTTTACAGTAAAGCTTCTTGATTTAAGTTTTTTTAGATATTTGAACTGTAAACAAGGCAAAAAAAATGCTAAGAAAACTATTTTTTGCAGTGCACTTCATGAAAATTTTGGCATAAAGGATGAGGCTCCTCCTCCTGCGCTTTTCATTGATGCATGGTTTGTTAAAATAGTACAATATTCGGGTGAGATACAACTATTTGAAAATCTGGAACCTGAGGATGCAAGAAAAAAAAATCAAAAATTTCAAACCAGAAACTTTAAATATAGCGACACGACATGTCTGACCTCATAAATCCACAGAGAATCTGCTCTTTCTGATAAATTGCCTTTGAGGATAAAGTTATTCAAACCACACACTTTAAAGGGGACATATCAAGAAAATCTGACTTTTCCCATGTTTAAATGCTATAATTGTGCTCCTGGTGCAGAAAACATGAAAAGTGGCTTAAAACAAACTTTGTTTCGGTGAAGCATGTCAAATAATGGGCCGATCTGATTTCGCTCTCCTTCTGACGTAGGAAGGGATCTTATTATAATATTGGAGCCGCCATTTGGATTCGCAAGTGACACCAGTGCAGTTCAAACAAAATGGCAAAAGTTGCACAGACGAGTACTGAACACTATTTGACCAGTTAAAACATCAGGGAAACTGTGTCAACTTGTGTAAAAGTTTGAACATGCATGTCGACTAGAGGAATCCTCCTAAAACAATACAACCATCGAGAAACGTCCATGTGCGCTAGAACAGTCGCAAGTGTCTCTCCTGTCACCTTTAAATAAACCGAGTCTGACACGGCGGGTCCGACCTCATTCAAATCCACAGGAATCTGCTCTTCCTGTATAAATTAACTTCTGAGTCTGAAAACAAAAACTGGCCAAGACTGCAGCTGACTTTGCCAAGTTGTATGATGATATAATAAAACTTCATCTAATTCATATCATGAGCTTCCCCATCAGCGCTGTAAACCTCAGTACGAGTTTCCCTGCACTCTCCTGCTTTAACACTAGAGGGCCTTAGTGTTTACATTTTACATCACACTGACCATCTGATCTTCAGTATTAAAACACACTGGACACACACTTAAACATAACACTCTAAATAAATGCTGGGTTGTTTTAACCCAATTTTGGGTCAAATATGGACAAACCCATCTACTGGGTTACATTTTTAAATTACATTTTTAACCCAAATGTTTGAGTTCGTCCATATTTGACCAAAAATTGGGTTAAAACAACCCAGCATTTTTTAGAGTGAAAGAACAGGAAATAAACACACACTCAATTAGTTCACCAATTAAATCATATCATAAATAAATTAGCTATTTCATAATTTTCAATTGACTATATATCTTTGATATCTTACATAAATATCACTACACTCTTTTAACCCAATTTTGGGCCAAACGTTGGGTTAAAAATGTATACCCAACGGCTGAGATTGTCCATATTTGACCCAAAGTTGGGTTAAAAGAGTGAAACAACCCAGCATTTTTACAATGTGTATACAATATAATATTATATAAAGGATAGTATAAATATAATACTATTTCTTATAAGATATGCAATATTATCATTATTATGTACACTCTAAAAAATGTTGGTTTGTTTTAACCCAACTTTGGGTCAAATATGGACAAACCCAAACGTTGGGTTAAAAATGTCATAAAAAAATGTAACCCAATGGGTGGGATTGTCCATATTTTACCCAAAGTTGGGTTAAAACAACCCAGCATTTTTTAGAGTGTAGAACTTTTAACTTTATTGGTAATCACGATATTTTTCACTCTATTTTTAGTTCCAATTCAAATTTAAAATGCAAATGAATGGCACGTCTAGATATAAATGGAGGGACTGAACATGAATATGAAAGGCTTTCTCAGTGAGCACTGAATGGCACACAATCCTGCTGCCAGGTTTGATCTTCCTTCCATTTTAATTATCAGTGACATTCTCCTGTCTCATCCAACGTCACATCCAGTTAGCGAGTCAGAGGTAGATGTAGTAATTTCCTCACAAGTTTTGACACATGGGCAAAAAAACAAAAAAACGTCATTGAGACTTCAAGATTAACGCTGATTATGAGGCGATGCATTGTCTGGGAGTGAAAGGAAACGGGGAGGAGAACACTTCATTAATCCAGAGACAAAGCCCGTGCACTGGAGCATTAACCCCAGACCACTGCGGCCCGGTGAGAACGAGGCCGGCTGCGTGGCCGTCGGGAGGGGGAACGTCGACGCTCACCTCCTCTTCGGTCAAAATGCAAATGCAAAGAGTGTTGGCGAGCAGGAAAGGTCAAGAGTTCACAACTCGAGCCAGACTGCCCGATTCTGTGTTGCTGAGCTTCACTGTCCCAAAGAAACATCCCGTTTCATTAACCAACATGTGTCATCCGACCCCGAAAAAATGGTGGCGTGAGTTCAGATGGGGAGAATCTCACAGTCTATGCAGATGACGGGGATTAACATCACGTGTCTGAGTGACCAAAACTCATATAAGATCTCATAAATAACATAAAGTATGACATGGATTAACATCACGTCATGAGAGACCAAAAATAAAATAAAAATAAAAAATGGCATGGATTAACATGTGTCTGAGTGACCTAAAAATAATTAAAAAAAAATACATAAAAAAAAATGATATCACATGCCTGAGTGATCAATATATATATATATATATATATATATATATATATATATATATATATATATATATATATATATATATATATATAAACAAAAATAAAACGTTAAAACAAATAAATAGAACAAACAAAATAACAAAAATACATGTTAAATATGACAAAATAACATGGAATAAAAAAATAAAAACATGAAATAAAACAAAACAAAATAACATTAAATAAAATAACAAAATAAAATAACATTAAATAAAACTGAAAGAGACTTCAATAAAATAAAACAACAAAATAAAAAATAAATAAAAAATAACATGAACAGAATAAAATTAAATAAAATAACATTAAAATAAAACAAACAAAATAACAAAAAATACATGTTAAATATAACAAAATAACATGAAATAAAAAACTGCAAAATAAAAACATGAAATAAAAACAAAACAAACTAAGATTAAATAAAATAACAAAATAAAAAATAACATGAAATACAACATAAACTGAATGAAATAAGATAATTTTAAATAAAATAACATTCAAATAAAACAAACAAAATAACTAAAATTATATATAACAAAATTTGAAAAACTTTGAAAAACTGTATATCTGATCACCTATTAAAGTAACAGCACACTCTGATTAAGACAAACTTTGAGGAATCATTCATACATTCATATCTGGAGCACAAAAAGCAATCCAATACTACGCCATAAAGCAGGTGTTTCTTATTTGACACAGCTCCTGTGATATTACTCGACTACTGAAAGCACACACACACACACTCGAGCGGTTTGCCTGCAGTTCACAACTCATAAACAGCACATTTAAGATCCCCAGTTAAATCAGAGCAGTTACTGTGAATGACTCGTGTTCATAACCTGAAGTTTCTAATGTGGGCTCTCTGAGCAAGAACTCTCAAGTTGATTTTCTAAAAAATGAGAATAAGGATCCTATCACACAAGTTTAGCACATGTTTTACGGCACTTTTAGAAGTAAAAACATAGACTGTGAGCACAAGGGAGTTCTTGACAGAAACTCAAGGCCAACAGAATTCCTCCCAACGTTATAAAACGTCTAGACTGTCAAGCGAAAATGGAACATAAAAATTCCCCCGTTCACGAAACGATTAGCTTTCCTGTGCCAAGTGCCGGTTTCACATTCACGGGTGTTTATTTGACTTGGCTGGATGAGTCTCCACCATCAGTCTGTTAAAACCCAAAGCTGTTTGGCCCGTGATGGACACAGAACCAAAAACCCGGAGCCAAACGCAATACGATACACACGTTTGAAAGAAAACAAAATGGCACGGGATCAAAAAAAGTAAACGGAAAGAAGAAAAATATTCTGAACGTACAAGCATGAAAACCTTTATGGAGAATCATAGCAGTTTCATGAGGTCATATAGAGCAAAAGTCAGGTTTACAAGCGTGCTGTAACAGAAAGATCTGTGGTGATCTGGCAACATGACCCTGTTTATAGTTCTGCACATGTTTGCAAGAAATGGAGATTTCAGCCTAGAAACACACTCGGGTCCAGGCTCAGACTAAAGCATCCGCCGGGACGGGAGGATCTGCCGCTTGGGCCGCATGTCATCCCTCGTTGACAGCTGACTGTTACCCAGAGCAAAAGACCAAACATCGAGAGAGCAGCTGCTCTTCACACACACGGGACATGCATCGATCCACCAATCAAACGCTGTCATTTCCAATGGCTTATCCTGCAATGAATTAAAACAGTAACGTATGATGTCATGCTAGGCTTAATAAAATAAAATAAGTAAAATAAAAATAATAAATTAAAATAAAATAAAATAAACAATAAGAATAAAATAAG